>CAJVGC010000065.1:35764918-35877649 GCA_910822075.1 Senecio squalidus | reverse complement strand
GAGATCTAGGACACTGATATCCACGGTGGTTGAACGGGTAGCTTAGAAAGATATACGGGGTGGTACGAGAAGCTAGTTTATGTGGTGGGAAAGTGTATGGGTAGCAGAGACATGTAAAAGCACGAAGATGAGTATATTTTGCCTCTTTGTGAAAATTGGTGAAGGGAATTTCATTTGGATAGACGTGAATGGAAGAATGTTCAGAAGGTGTATAGCCATATGTAAAGCTTCAACCAAATATTCAGGTGGAAGATGGGCTTAAAAGAGAAGGGTTCGAACAACGTTGTTGATGGTACGAATCATTCGTTCCGACTTGCCATTTTGCTGCGAAGTACGTGGGCATGAAAATCGAAAATGGATGCATTAGTGGCAAAGAGACCATGCATAGATTTGTTGTAAAACTCACCACCATGATCGCACTGAAAAGCTTTGATTTCACATTTAAATTGAGTATTAACATATGCACAGAAGTGAGAGAATTTTGAGAATGCGTCAGATTTTCGATGAAGTGGGTAAACCCAAAGAAAGTGAGAGAAGTGATCAAGAAAACAAAACGTAATATTAAATGCCACTAATGCTAGATACAGGAGAAGTCCAGATGTTAGAATGAATGATGTCGAAAGGTGACTCAACTAGAGATTCAGATCGAAGGGGTTCCACTAGCTGTTTATAAGCTAGAAGGGGATGCCCAACGTTGGTGGATTGTTTTGAGACAAGCGAAGGGAGGTATCGATTTTGAGGACACATTGGATTGGCTTACTTTAAGGAGTTGTATTTCCGTCTGTACTTCTCTGAGGCGGAAAAGGAAGCTGTGATTCGAGAGTATGCTAACATTAAACAAGGGAGTGACGAGTATGTTGGTGATTTCACGAAGAGGTTTTTGAGGCTAGTGGGTTTGATTGGGGCCGCTGCTGGGTCTGCTCAGGATCAAGCCCGTAAGTACAAATGGGCTATTCATGGGCGTTACAGCTCTAAATTGATTAACTTGAGGTGTTTTGACGTGGCTGAGGCAGCCGATTGTGCTCGGAATTTGGAGATGGAGCGAGCCGAGTTTTTGGCTACCAAGACCGATGATGGTAAAACAAGAGGTTTAAGAATGCCCAACCACTACGTTCTGTGCCTCCACCGAATAATAGGCAAGTTCAGCAAACTGGGTACCAAGGATATCGTGGTAACAATGGGAATAATGGAGGAAATCAGCTAAGGATTGATAACGGGCCAAATAATAATAACCGTGGTCAATTGCAAGTATACCGTCCCCAAGGGCAGCAAAGGGGTAACGGAAATGGTGGTGTTAATGCTAGCGCACCTTGTAGGTCTTGTGGAAAGACACATCCGGGGAGGGTTTGTTATCGTAGCGCTTGTTCATGCTTTGCTTGTGGAGAGACTGGTCACATAGCTAAGGATTGTAAGAATCCTAGACCGGGGTTTGTTCCGAGGAACCCTCCGCCAACTACCGGTGGACGCGTTTTTGCCATGACTGCTGCTCAGGCTGCTGACACGGCAGGTATATTTCAATCCTATTTCATTTTGGAAATGTTCCCTTCGAATTATTCATTTATTTGTTCATACGTTTTTGTTGCCGTTAGGAACTATTATTGGTCATGTGTTTATCGACTTTCGTGCCTTCTTTGTTTTGTTTGATATCGGCTCTACGCACTCCATAGTATCGGTTAAGAGCTCGAAATATTTGAAAGTCTCTCCATCTTTGTTGCCTTCTCCTGTGTCGATCTCTACACCGATGGGTAGTATTGAGATTATTGACCGTGTCTTCCAAGATTGTCCTTTGGAATTCAATGACTATATATTTCCCGCAGATCTTCTTCCTATGACCATGCATGATTTTGATATTATTCTTGGTATGGATTAGTTATCTCGACATGATGGGACCGTTGGATGTTCTTCTAAGCGGATTTTGTTTGGAAATCATCTAAACCTCGTTTGTGTCTATAATGGTGAGGTGCCAGTAAAATCTATTAAGGTTATCTCAGCACTTAAGACGCAAAAGCTCCTCTCACATGGTTGTGTGGGTTATTTGGCTTCAATTCATAATTTGTCTATCGAAAATCCCACGATTGAAAATATTGATGTTGTTCGCGAGTTCGCCGATGTATTTCCCGATGAATTAGAGGGCTTGCCCCCAATTCGTGAAGTTGAGTTTTCGATTGATTTAATTCCTGGTTCTCAACCGATATCAAAAGCTCCTTACCGTATGGCACCGCTCGAGTTGCAAGAACTCAAGGAAAAACTACAAGGATTAATTGATTGTGGATTTGTTCGACCGAGCGTGTCACCGTGGGGTGCACCAGTTTTGTATGTAAAGAAGAAGGATGGTAGCATGAGACTTTGCATTGATTATCGCGAGTTGAATCGTATTACTATCCGAAACCGTTATCCTCTTCCGCGTATTGACGATTTGTTTGACCAATTGCAAGGGTCAAAGTATTTCTCAAAAATTGATCTTCGGTCAGGATATCACCAACTTCGGGTTAAAGAGGAAGATATTCCTAAGACTGCTTTCCGCACTCGCTATGGGCACTATGAGTTTTTAGTGATGCCGTTTGGGTTGACTAATGCTCCTACGGTATTCATGGATTTGATGAACCGTGTGTTCCATGAGTATTTGGATAAGTTTGTCATAGTCTTCATTGATGATATCTTGGTATTTTCAAAGAGTAAAGAAGAGCATGATAATCATCTTCGTATTGTACTCGAAGTCCTCCGAAGTAAGAAATTGTTTGCGAAGTTCTCTAAATGTGAATTTTGGTTGCAACGAGTTTCTTTTCTGGGTCATATTGTATCCACAGAGGGTATAATGATGGATCCATCAAATATTGAGGCAATTACAAATTGGTCAAGACCTACTTCTGTTACTGAGATTCGAAGTTTTCTTGGCTTAGCTGGTTATTATCGACGCTTTGTCGAAGGTTTTTAGGTAATTTCTTTGCCACTTACCTAGTTAATGAGAAAAGGGGTAAAATTTGAGTGGACCGAAGAACGACAAAAGAGCTTCGATGAATTGAAGAAGAGACTTGTATCGGCTCCTATTCTTACTTTACCATCGGGAAGTGGAGGTTTTCAAATCTATAGCGATGCGTCTAAACATGGTTTGGGTTGTGTTCTGATGCAACATGGCAAGGTAATTGCTTACGCCTCGAGGCAGTTGAAACCCTATGAGGTTAATTACCCTACTCATGATTTGGAGTTAGCTGCCATGATTTTTGCGTTGAAGATTTGGAGGCATTATCTTTATGGAGAAACTTGTGACATTTTCACCGATCACAAGAGTCTCAAATACATATTCACGCAGAAAGAATTAAAAATGAGACAACGAAGGTGGCTTGAGTTATTGAAGGATTACGATGCGAACATTCAATACCATCCTGGAAAAGCGAACGTAGTATTTATGTTTTTGTGTTTAATCGTTGATCCTTAATTGTTTAAATTTTAGTATATTATCAGAGTTGTTTATATATAATTTGTTTAATCAACATTCTAGGTATTCGGGAGGAATCTAGATAGATTAGATAGGTTGTATGAAATAATCGGTCGGTCTATAGTCGGTTTAAAATTACTAGGATTCGGGAGGACTTAGTAATCACAACTTAGGTAATTAAATTTAAGTGAGTAAGTCTATTTGTTAAGATTCGGAAGGACTTGATAATTAGAGGAGTTATTCGGGAGGAAACTCTATAAGATTAAATCACTAAAAACGGACTTGTTGCTTATTGCTTGGTTATTAATAGTTATTACTGTATTCGGGAGGAACGGGGTAATTAAAGATAATTAAAGTTAGTGAAAGATTCGGGAGGACTTTTATTATATCTTAGAAGTTTTGAAAACAATCGATTTCGTAAATTTAAACGGAAAATAGGTGAAGTGTCAAAGAAGTATATTTTCTCATTATTTGATTACATCAATTACTCTTTCGATAGATTTTAATTAATCACTTTTTCCTAATTATTTGCAATCTTTTGTTACGATAAAACCCCCACAAATACTCAGTATTATTAATTCGAAAACTTAAAACAAATTAGTCCATGCGAACGAACCTTTACTTGCTTTAAACTATATTATATACGGATAGGTCCACTGCCTAGAAGTGTGTAATTGCGTGAAATAGTAGGTTTAAATTAAGACTAGATTTTACACATCAACACCCTCATTTGTTTGCTATTTGGTGCGTTTCAGTTTCTTAACTTCTTTCAATTTCGAGGACGAAATTTTTTTTTAGTAGGTAGAGTTGTAATATCCAAAAATAAAAACAACACCAAAAAAATAAATATATTTTACAATCGATATCATACTAATCAAAATACTATAATAAACAAAGTAATAGATAAAATTACAACTAAGATATATTTAATTAATAATGAATATGGGGTTAAAGGATATAAGAAATTAACTAAATGTATGTAATAATGTAAGTAAATGCTTACTAATTAATTGCTTGGCTTTTCAACTTTGATGTTACATACGTATAAGTTAGTAATATGGATGGTCATGATAATATAATACTATAACATACTACTTCTTCCTTTGATTTTCTTTGCATAACAATTTGAGTGGTGAAAATTGGCCAAGCAGTGAAACAAATTTTAGTCCATGAATTTGAAGGAAGAAAACTAATACAAGTATTTTTGGTTAAAGGTTAGACATCTAATTTCTTCATTTTATTGTATCATTATTTGTTGGAACTTAAGAATGATTTTTGAATTAAAGATTAAATTAATCCATCTTATTACATCCAAATCTCGTTACCAAATTATACTCTTATATGTCATATACCAAGTTGAATAAGAAATTATATGGAAATATTTGTGGAAAGATGTTTTGTTAATCAATCTCGTTATTTATATTATCACATATTAGTCTTGTAATATCTTATATAAAATGTAAATTTTAGACTAGTGGTTATTAAACGTCATTTTTAATAATAACATTATTCAAAATATAAACCATAAATCTGATTTATTTATTTATTTTTACCCAAAATGAGCAATAGGTGATTTAAATTATTAAACAATTATTTGATATACCGTATGATAAATAATAATAATTTGAATAATACTAATAATAATAATAATAATAACTAATATAGAAAACAATTCCAGTTGCAGGTATGTTTGTGTTACGAGCAGATTAAAACACTACTCCTACTTTGATAATCATACTAGCATATATATATATATATATATATATATATATATATATATATATATATATATATATATATATATATATATAGAGTTGGTTTCATTTAAGAACCATGTAAATATTTAGGAACCATTAGGAACCAATATTCACCAGTGTATATATATGATATTCACCAGTGTATATTTAATTTGATATTCACCAGTGTATATAGATATAATATTCACCAGTGTATATACATATAATATTCACCAGTGTATATATATATATACATATGCTTTATATACACTGGTGAATATCATATATATACACTGGTGAATATTGGTTCCTAATGGTTCCTAAATATTTAGTGGTTCCTAAATGAACCCACCTCTATATAGATATATATATATATATATATATATATATAAGTGTATATATGGTAATCTAAGAAAAACTAAGGATATTACAAAGTCCCTACTTAAATATTTTTTTGTGATCATATCTTTGTATTTGTTAGATTTGATTCGGTGATCGTATCGTTTCGGTGATTCTCTCGTTTTGATATTGTGGTTATTGGAGATAAGGTACGGATACTCTAGGTGGTACTAGGATCATTTCGGTAACATCTTTCCTCTCAAAACTTTGTTTGATTTGTGTATAAAGATTATTGGTATGACATGCTTAATTGTAAACTTGTTTTATTTGTTAGTCTTTAAGTGTGTTATGATTTTCCTCATTTTAGATGTATTGACGAAGTTGCAAATCATATTTGTATATTGGGAAATCATAATGCGTTGGTCTTTGTAAATTGTGTAAAAACCGTGTCCTTAAAACCCAACCGAACAGCCCTATAAATTGTCCCCTAAACAGCCCCCAAGTAGTCCAAAATTCAGCCCGAAACAGCGAGAAATAAACACCCGAAAAGCCCTATAAACAGTCCCTAAACAGCCCCAAAACTGTCCAAAATTCAGCCCCAAAACAGCGAGAAATCAGCACCCGAAACAGCCCGTATGCAGCCCCGAAACAGCGAGTTTTCAGCCCCCGAAACAGCCCATAAGCAGTCCCGAAACAACCTGAAATAAACAGCCCCGAACTTGTCCCGAAATAGCTCGGTAAAGAACACGTGTGAGTGTGGCGATTGGTACGGTGATTCGTATAGATTGTCCCTCATTCCGTGTGGCTTTGCACGTCCCGATAAGTGTTCGTTACTTTGTTATTTGTAAAGCTTTGACAATCTTGTTTTGGTGACTCGTGACAAGAATTAGCCAAACGGTTGGGTTAGACACGTGAATTTTAAACGAATAAAAAGCCATACTAATAAACATTTTAAGTTTAGGTACTTGCGTACATTTTTAAATAGCTTTCTAAAATATATTTCGAATGTCTATTTATCACTTTGAAAAGTTGTAAAAGTATTTAAAAATTTATATTACATAAGTCGGTCAAAACGGTCTCTTAAAATATGCCTAAGAATAACCTATCCATGGAGGTCCCATGGGCGCGTTATTGTGACACCAATAATGTGGCATCGACCGTAGCGGTGTATTTTGCTATATCTACGGCGTCTCTTTTTGTTTACCCGGATTGTGGTAAGGTGCACTTATTATTATTTGTTACAAGAGGCGTATGGATCGATCCTAGGAATTTTGTGTGTTTGATGGTGGACGTTTATCGTAGTGTCATACGAAACGTTTGCACCGAAATGAATGATTAGTGGAGTAGCTACCCTATGATTTCATTGATATTTGTTACATATTTGTTTGACTCTTAGTGCATTATTTTATGAAATTTTAGCCTTTTTACATTTGATATATGTGGTATTATATACTTTGGGATTTTGTATATATATTTGTACTTTGCTTTGAAAATAAGTTCGTTTTGATAATAAGTTTGTATTTGAAATAAGTCTTTACATGTCATACTATACTCTTGTCTCTTTTATCCGCTCACTGGGCTTTGGCTCAGTCGTATTCCTTTTTCCTCTTTCTTTTACGACAGGTGACCAAGTGGGCTTTGGGAACGAGGGAAGAGTGTAGAGTTGAAGTGGACTTAGCACCTTTGCCTTAGAGTTTCTCAAGCTTTAGTTCTTTTGATCTTTTGTTTTATTAGTACCTTTTGAGGAATGTCGGTTAACTTTGCCTTTTGACTCTTGTTTGACTTTGAATAAGATTAGCGCCCTTTTTCCTTTAAGTTCCTTTTGATATTATTTTGTACGCTGTGTAAGATTGGGACGTTACAGCTTCTCTAGGCATATGACAGGCAACCAGCTGAAGCTTCAATATTATGTAGAATATGATGGAGGCTAGGTTGCATTTGGAGGAAATCACAGAGGTGGAAGAATTACATAAAATGGAACAATCAGTAATGGTATAGTTACATTTGAAAACTTTTTCTTTGTTAAAGAATTAAATTATAACCTGGTCAGTGTCTCTCAAGTTTGTGATAAAGAGAACAAAGTAATTTTTACTAAAACTGAATGTATCATTTTTGATCCTAAGTTTGAAGAAGTTGATGAAAGTATAATTCTACTAAGAACACCTAGGAAAGATAATGTGTACTGTTTAGACATGAGAAATAATGATTCTGAAACAAAAGAAAATTATTTTATTTCAAATGCTTTAATTGATGAATCATCTTTATGGCACATAAGAATGTGCCATATGAATTTCAAAAATATGAACAAATTGGTGAAAAATGGTTTGGTAAGAGGGTTACCACAAAAGAAATTTACATGCAATGATCACTATGATACATGTCTCAAGGGTAAACAACATAAGTCTTCTCACAAAATCAAAGATATCAATTCAAATCTGTCAAGTTTGCACTTATTGCACATAGACCTCTTTGGTCCAACACATGTTATGATTCTAGGAAAGAAGTATTATTGTTTAGTTATTACTCACGACTTTACAAGGTATACATGGGTTTTCTTTCTTGGATCTAAAGATGAAACAGCTGATATTCTAAGATCGTTCATAACAAGAATTGAGAACAAGACAAAGAAAAGGGTGAAGATCATTCGTTGTGACAATGGCACTGAGTTCAAGAACCAAGAGATGGATGATTTATGCACAACAAAAGGAATTGAAAGACAGTACAGTGCTCCTAGAACTCCTCAGCAAAATGGAGTGGCAGAGAGAAGAAATAGAACCCTTATCGAAGCAGCAAGATCAACGGTAGCAGATTCCAAGCTTCCTATCACATTCTGGGTTGAAGCTGTGAATATTGCATGATATGTCCATAATAGGGATCTCATCGTCAAAGCACATACAAAGATACCCTATGAGCTATTTCATGAGAGAAAGCCATTCATAAGTTTCTTCAAACCATTTGGGTGTCCATGTACCATTCTTAATACCAAAGAATATTTGGGGAAGTTAGATAGCAAAATCAATGAAGGATTCTTTGTAGGATATCGACTCAAAGCAAAGCGTTTAGAGTATACAATATCAAGAACAAAATTGTGGAAGAAAGTATGAATGTGACATTCAACGAAAAGACTCTGAATGCTACTGGAGAGGGGCCCGATTGGTTGTTTAATATCGATGAATTAACCAAATCGTTAAATTCATATTTTGTAGAACAACGGGAAAGAGAATTTGGAAATGGAGTTAATATTGGTGACCCACTTACTAAGGGTGATTCGGTTAGTACTGGTGAACCAGTTAAAACAGGTGAAACAGTTATTACTGGTAATTCAGTTAAAACTGGTACATCAGTTCCTACTGGCAACCCAGTTAAAACTGGTACATCAGTTAAACTGGTAATACAGTTAAAATTGGTACATCTTCCAATACAACTGGTGATTCTGTTAAGACTGGTCCATCACTTTCTACTGCCCCATCTACACAGGAGGACAAATTCATCTATTTTCATACGTTTCGATTGATCCTCTTGGAACCTTTCAGCCCACAAACGATGATAGCATCAGCGACTTACAACAAGATAGTACTAAGGCTGACGAACAACAACTTTCAGAAGATGAGGAATCGTCACCAGTAGTAATCTAGAAGAAAGTGTACCATCTCCACAATCTAAAACAACTGAATTTCCAGAACAGACTGACACAAATTTGACTGACGAAATCCATGAAGATCAGTATGTCACACCCCCAAATCTCGTGTTCCCGATACTCGAGGTGTTGACTTCATGGGTCCCAGATAGCAATGATATATAGACGAACGACCTCTATATGAGTCGTTTAAAAAAAAAAACATACATTCATTGATATTGAAAATCAGAGTTTTACATGATTAGGGAAAAGTGTTACCAGAGTTCACAAAACAAAGATTCACATTACATAACTTAAAAGAAAATAAGTAATGCAAGGGAAATCTCCCAGAAGCGTGAGTTTGAAATATGCGACTCTGTCATATCCCAAAATCCCTCCGTCGAAAGCCCTTTCGACTAAGCACCTGAGACATACATGCTAAAGTCAACATAAAGTTGGTGAATTTCATAGGTTTAGTTTAGTAATGAAGTGGACCACAAGATTTCCGTTTAAGTAAAGTCTTACAGTTGCACCTAAGCTCATGACATCGAAGCGTAACAAAGTTCCTTACCCCATAAGTGTTCCTATGTTATAGCCAAATAACATATATACTTTCAAAAGTAAAGCAACCTACTCGAGTCCACGAGTTAGTTGTGGTAGACGTGGGTTACATCGTCTAGCCGTTGGGTGAGGGTTGTCAAACCCTAATAGATCTATCCAATACAATCGCGCTTAAGTCCTTAACTAACGATTCATGATAGGGGAATTTCCTTTGGCTTAGTGGTAACTTAGGAAACTAGTAAAGGTTATAAGTACTTGTGTCCATAAGTAAAAGAGCATGTAATCTCAACCCAAGTATGTTATAAAAACAAGTAAAAAGCGGGGCTATGAACTCACCTTAGCAAGCCAGCTAAAAGAAATGAGGTAGTGTGTGTAAGCCAACACGTAGGAGTCTCAAATCCGAGAATCAGGTAGGTCTAACCTTGACCTATTAAGTTTTGGAATTAAGGTTTTTATATTCTAGTCCAATGCACATGAAAATGTATGTATATGTATGAATAAGGTAGGGTTAGGGTTCGGGTTTGATAATAATAAACTAACACCGTTCGGGCATTAATATACAAGACCATTCTATAATCGCATGCGGAGCTAGGACACTTTAAATCGTAAATCCAGCAAGCTCGGCACTACGAAATATCGGGATGGAATCATTGCGTACAAAGCTCCCTAGTATTGTGTTATCACTATTATTATCGAGTTGGTTTTAAAAGTTAGTTTTTATAAAAGTTTATAAAAACTCAGCAAGTGTCTTTAAGTTTTACCCAACTTTAAAGTAACATATCTCACCCGTTTCTTATCCGATTTTAATGAATCTTATATAGAAATGACCGCGTTTGAAATACCTTTCAAATGGTTTAGGAATTGAAACCAGATTGAAAGTCTACTGATATATATAACAGAAATACTAACAGTAGGTTTTAGGGTTTTCTCAAAGTACATGTTAACTTGAAAATATCATAACTCCTTGGTCGTTTATCTGTTTTTAGTGTTCTTTTTATGGAAATGTAGGCATTTGATTTATCTTTCAAATGCCATAGGTCTCATGGACCAATTCAAAACCATTTTTCCCAGATTTAATAAAAGGTCCGCTGGTATGCAGCTAGGGGGTCAAGGAATTTGGTCAAACTTCAAAATGGTATATCTTGCTCGATATTTATCCGTTTTTAACGAATCTTATATCGAAACGTTCTTTTTTGAGTTAACTTTAACATAGATAAGGTCTCCTATTATGTTTTAATGGTCGATTTCCCAGATTTCCCAAAAACAGTCCGTGTAGACAGTTTATGTAGCTGAAACGTATGTTGTTGCGTAAAATACTTTTAAAATACTTAAAACATATCCAAAAATTATGATTTTTATGTCTAAATATTCAGAAAACATAGAAGTATCTTTTGTTTAAAATGGTTTATCCAAAACATTTGGTTAAGATGGTTAAAAAGTGTCTACAAGTCGGTGTAAGTTTCCGGTTAACAAAATAACTTAACTTCTCTTTATTTAACCCATGTTTTTGTATAAAAGACTTAGATTTTATGAAATGTAAGTATGTAAATATGATGCATGAAAAGGCTTTATAGAACATATCTAAATTTATATGAATGCAATACTTGATGCTTCTTCTTTATGATCAAAGCTTAGAACTAGGATTTTGATGTGTGTTGGTGATTTCTTTCTTCTTCTTTCCTTTTGCCAATTTTAGAGAGAGAGTGGGGAGGTGATTTGTGAGTTTTGAGTAAGGATAAATGAATGCTAAGGCATTCTATTTATAGAGGGTGAGTTGGGTTAGGTTTCAACCTTAGTTAGTGATTGTTTCAACCCTAGTTTGAGGTCATTGATTGGTATGGTGGTGTAAGTGTGTAAGTGATTGGTATGGGAGGTGTTGGTGTATGTAAGTTTCCAATCTTAGTCAAACAAGTAACCAAGTAACCAAGTTGGTTAGAATTGAAGGAGAATCCTAGGAGGGAATGGGGAGGGGGAGAAAATGATAATTTTCTATAGTCTAGGGTTTACATGCTTGTTTTTGATGTCTAGTGGGTGGTTTATGCAAGTTGAAAAAGTCATAATACATGCATGCAACAATTCATGCAAAGGTGGTGAATGCAAAGTTAGAGTTTTATGCCTTTCATGTTGGACTAGAAATATAGTTGTAAAAATATATACGTTTACGTAAAGCGAATCCCGTATACCTAATTCCGGTATCCGTATATGTTTAGACATAGTTATTAAGCATTCTTTATGCATAGTGTGACTTACTGGTCGTACATAATTGAAAACATATACAAGTTGAGTAATAGTGTTAAAAGAATTTAGTCGGTGTGAACCTGGATTTTTGTGGGTTGTCACATAGTATCACACACAACGGATAAATAAGAATCTTCATCCATTGGAACAAATTATTGGTGACCTGAACTCTAAAGTTCAAACTAGAATAAAGTTTCATCAAAGTTTCAATGAGTGTCTGTTTGTGTGTTTTCTCTCCTAGTTAACTCCAAAGAAGATCGAACAAGCTCTTAAAGACCCAAGCTGGATTGAAGCAATGCAGAAGGAATTACTACAGTTCAAGCTCCAAGAAGTTTGGACACTAGTTGTTCTTCCCAAGGGAAAGAGAGTAATTGGTACAAAATGGATCTTCAAGAACAAGACTGATGAAAGGGGAATCGGGATCAAGACCAAAGCAAGGTTGGTGGCTCAAGGTTACACTCAGGAAGAATGACTGGACTATGATCAGGTGTTTGAACCAGTAGCAAGAATGGAAGCCATACACATTTTTCTGGCTTTTGCCTCATTTACAGGTTTTACGGTGTATCAAATGGACGTAAAGAGTGCCTTTTATATGGCAAGATTGAAGAGGAGGTGTATGTGTGTCAACCTCCAGGATTTGAAGACCCTGATTATCCAGACATGGTATTTAGATTGGATAAAGCACTGTATGGCCTACATCAAACTCCTAGATCTTCGTATGATACGTTATCCTTCTACCTACTTAATAATCAATTCAAGAGAGGTGCTATTGACAAGACTTTGTTCATCAAGACAGTGGGAAAGGATATAATGACGGTGGAGATGTATGTAGATGATATCATCTTTGGATCTACCAATGACAAACTGTGTAAAGACTTTGAGCAAATCATGCATAAAAAGACAAGATGAGTTCCATGGGAGAAATGACCTTCATTCTAGGACTCCAAGTGACGCAGAATCCTACTCTCAAGAAAAATATGTGAAAGATATCTTAGAGAAATTTCGATTTCGAGATGCAAAGAGTGCTAGTACTCCAGTCGAAACACACAAGCACTTAGAGGCTGATCTTGAGGGGGAGGATATGGATGAGCACCTATACCGGTCTATGATTGGATCCTGTATGTACTTAACTGCTTCAAGACCTGACATAATGTTCAATGTGTGTGTGTGTGTGTGCACGCTATCAGAGTCGTCCAAAGTTGTCCCATTTGAAAGTTGTAAAGAGAATCTTTAGATATTTGAAGGGCAAGCCAAATTTGGGTTTATGGTATCCCACATATTCTCCATTTGAGCTTATTTCCTACACAGACAGTGATTGTGGAGGAGATAATCTGGACAAAAAATAAACTTCAGGGGATGTCAGTTCTTTGGATCTCGGTTGATATCCTAGCAATGCAAGAAACATATAAATGTGTCTACCTCCTTGACAAAAGCTGAATATGTGGCTGCCTCAAGCTGTTGTGCACAGGTGCTTTGGATTTAGAATCAAATGATGGACTATGGTACCTCTTTCTTACACACTCCTATTTTTATTGATAATAAGAGTACCATAAGCATAGTCAATAATCCGGTCAAACACTCCAAAACCAAACACATCGAAATTTGTTTTCATTTTATAAGAGACTGCAATGAAAAGAAACTTATTCAGGTTGTCAAATTCCATACTCATAATCAATTTGCAGATCTGTTCACAAAAGCTTTTGTTGTGGGCAGATTTACATTCTTGATCAATAGTATCGGAATGATTAATCCTGCTTAAATCTACTTTTTAAAATGATGAATTTGATGAATCATGTTATATCTTTGGTGTTTGAAAATTTAATACTGGTAGTTTTTACTGTTAATGAAATAATAATGGTAGTTATCACTGGTAGCATTAATACTGGTGGTTATTAATGTTGAGGTTAATACTGGTAGAATTATTACTGGTAGTTCCTACTGGTGACAGTTACTACTGGTACATGTTTTTGAAAAACAGTTACTATTGATGTCTTCTACTGGTGGCAGTTATAATTCCAGTCGTTATTACTAGCGGGAGTTTCCACTACCTTTAGAAAGGTGTTTGATGTTTCTACTGCAGGGACTGTTTGGTATATATTGCGAATACATTCAGGAATATTTAATTTCATTCAAATTAGAAGTTTTCGCTATCTCTAAACTGAAAAACCCTCTCTAAAGAAACCTTTTTGACTTCAGCAAACCCTAATCAATCATTCACGACAGCTAAACAATCCTAAAATCTTCAATCAAACCGATGACAAATAACCAAGAACTAACCTTCGGAGTATCCCATAACATTGTCGCTGATTTAGCCCTTCATAAAGAGGCCGCTGATTTTCATCCCATCATAAAATTTCTCCGTAAATCCTACATTCTTATGCTTTAATGGTTTACCCAGAGGTTAACGAAAAGCACATTCGTGCCTTCTGGAATAAGGCGGTTTTTGAGGAGGTGAACGGTCAAGAACGTATTAGGTCTTTAATCGACAAAAGGGAAGTGACTGTAATGGAGTCCACCATCTGATCTCATCTTGAACTTCAAGATGACTCAAGTATTACATCTATTCCTAACAACGAGCTCTTTGGGATTTTTGAACGAATGGGGTATGAAGGAAGCCTGTCAAAATTCCCTTTTCAAAAGGCGCTTCTTTCTCCCCTATGGAGATACTTTGTACACGTTTTACAACAGTGTATCTCTATAAACGATACAACTGGAACGAGTTTAACACCACCATAGCTACTGATGTGGCGTGTTTGGCTACCGGAAGGGTGTTCAACTTTTCAAACATGATATTTACTGACCTAAAGTGGAATCTTGCTCATCTTGAAAATAAAATTTTAATGTATCCACGATTTTTACAAATCATCTTGAAAAAGGATCTTGATAATCTGTCCACCAAAGGTGAAGTCCTCCTCATGGATTCTCATTCCAAGAAAACTTTTTCAATTATGGGGAGACAAGTTTAACAATTTTCGGGAAAGGTGACTCCACTATTCTCTACAATTGTGGTTTTCCCAGCTTCAGCGTGAAGGACCAAGCAACCCACTTGAGCCCCAACCCACACCTTCTGTTTCAACTTCTAATCCTCTTCCAGAACAACAAACAAGTGCTTCTTATGCACATTCTACCTCACCTCAATATATTCCTCTGAAGGAGTATGCCCGCAAGTCTAAGAGGGGTCCTTCACCTCTTGGACCTAAATCAAGAACAACTAAAACTGTTTCTAAACCAATTAAATCAGTTTCTACTGATTCTACTCCTAAGGGTACAACTGAGCCTTCACCCAAGCTCCCTACGAAGGTGGTCCATAAGGAGGGGGGAGACCATGTTGAAAGGTCTCATACTAATGTTGTACCACCTTGTGGTGCACAGGACAGTAAGACATGCAATAAGACCCAATGAACGGCAACTCTTAATGATGATGATTCCTTGGAATCATTATCAAGAGGACCCATGTGCCAAGAGACGAAGGGGGAGGGTGATGCTCCTACTAGGCATGAGGCACCCTCTAAATCATCCAAGGAACCGTCTGATGTTGGTACTCAACAGAAAGGTGGGCAGGATAGTTTTTCTTACTCTAATTTGGAAATGACGGAAATGTGCCTTAAGTTTACTGAGAAGGTGGATACTCAAGCCGAGGAAATCAAAAGATTAAAAAGTTGGTGTCTAGATTGGTGAAGGAAGTGAAGCTCTACAGGTTGTCTATGAAGAAGCCTGTGAAGGAAGCAAAGAAGGGTAAAGCAAATAAAGGTGGTGCAAGATCTACAGCTTCCAACTTGCCCACACCTTCTAGTTCAAGCTCAAGTTCCTCAAGCATGAATGATGGGAATGCTTCCAATAAGGGGGAGAAGGTTGAAAAGGAAGCTGACAAAGAAGTAGATAAAGAGGAACAACAAAAAGTTGAGCAGAAGGAGGTTCATGTGAATGTTGAACAAGAAACTGATAAAGAAGCTGAGAAGGAGACTGAAAAAGAAGCTGGTGAAAGGGAAGTTGATAAAGTGGAAAGAGTCATTACTGATGCTGATTTGTAATGGTCTGATAATGAAGACAGTGAAATAAGGGTGGTGACTATTGACATGGATGCACATGAAGGTGAAAAAGAGACTGAGACTGAGCAGAAAGCTTCAACTGAGGCACCTTATGTACCTTTTACTGCAGATCCTACATTCACTGAATGGACAGCTGAAGATCAAGAAATCAGGGATGTGATCATGAACATGGGTGAAAATGAAGCAGAAGTAAAGAAAGCAACGGATAAGGTGGATGAAATCTTATTAAGAAGTGTTCAATCTGGAAAGGAAGGAGAAAAGGAAGAGATCAAATCAACAGAGCAGCAAGAAAAGAATGAACAAGATGTTAATACTTGTGGTACTGTTAATACTAGTGAGAAGGTTTCTTCTAGTGAGACAGTTACCACTGGTCATGCTGAAGGAGAAGTTCCTACTATTGATCCACCAGTGGCTCCATTGTTTGAAGATGATATTACTTTAGCTACTGATCTAGAAAGATTGAAGGAAGAAAAATTGAAACAAGAAAGGTTAAATGTTGAAGCTATAAGGAAAGAACAAATTGATGCAAATGTGGCAAGACAAAGGAAGGCTGCTGCAGGAAAACCTAAAGAGAAGCCAGTAACATTTAATACTGGTGACTCTGTAGGTCCTACAGCTGAGTGTGATGAGCCAGTTATTCCTCCACATGTTCAGAGAAGACCAATTGGATTCAGCAACACAAAGAAAGGAGTTCCGAAGGTATTTCTAGATGATGATCCAAAGTGGAAAAGCAAGGGTAAAGGCAAGATGAAAAGCAAAGAGGAAATGGATGAGGAAGAGACTGAAAGGAGAAGAAAGTTGGCAGAAGAGAGAGATGAACAGGTAAGACTGTTGGAGCTTGAAAGAGAAGAACAAGAAAAAAACCAATTTGGGAAAGATAGATTAAAGAAGCAAGAGCAAGATGATGCAATTGAAGCACAAAAAATGGTTCAAGAACAGATTGAAGATGAGCTCAAAACAAAAGCTCAAGAAAAGGATGATGCTGAACTTGCTCAGAAAATGTTGGAAAGCGATGAACTGCTATTACAGAAAAAGAAGAAAGAGGAGGCCAGAAGCAAAAGCACAATCAATAGGAATGTGACAAGAGCTGAAGACAAGAAAAAGTACACTGACTTTCTAAAGTCAACAGGAAAGTATAGTGGAAAGCAGCTTGGCCCAATGAAACTAGACACCGTTCTGTACCTATATGTGAAAGAAAATAATTTGTTAAAGGCAGCTCAAGAACAAGCCAAATTGGAGAAAGAAAGAGCTCTGAAAGCTGCACTTGATAGAGGGTACAAAGTAGTTCATTTTGGAAATAAAAAATAAAGAAAAGAAAGTGAGCAGAAGGAAGTATGGAAGAAGATGGTGGTTGATGAGTATTTTCCTGAAAAGAAAAGGAAAACAAGCCAGCCTAGTAGTGTTCCTACTGCTAAAAGAACAAAACCAGCAGTAGAAACAGTTACTATTGGTGGGAAAAGAAAGGCTAGCACCAGTGAGCAAGTTAAAACTGGTGTGAAGAAGACAAAATCAAAGCATGATAAGAAGGAACCTACTGAAGACAAATCTTAGGGAAAGGAGAAGCCAAAGGATAAGGAAAAGGAACAAGAAGATAAGAAGCCAAAGATCTTCCAGGTCAAGAAAGAAGACATCACTGGAGATTTTGAGTTTGGTTGTGTTCTTGAAATCTCAGATGTACAAGTCAATGAAGCTGCAAACAGAGTTTATGATGATATGAAAAGCTTAATACTGCATTCTGAAGACATCAAATGTGCTACAAGATTAACTTGACTGGTTTGATGTTGTAGTTGATGGTAAGAATGGGTACAAGATTGTCAGAGCTTCAAAGAGCTTCAATGTGTATTGCAACCATCTCGAGATTTTTAGGAACATACGCATAAGGGATTTGGTTGACATATTCCTAATTGGCAGCAATAAATATTCTCAATGGCAAGGTACATTTCTGGATTTTAATGACTTACTTATGGAGTTATTAGAAATTATGTTTGAGCCTGAGAATGTTCCTAAGAAGCTATCAAGATTTACTCCTGTGATTGAATGGATTCATTATGAGAGCTGTGACACTCGCGAATTTCTAAGTATACTTCTAACGACCCGTATTCGTTTTATTTATTTATGATTATGTTTTGACCCTACTGTATCCCTTTTATGTTTTATCGTATTCGTATTTTATGAGTATTGTATTCGTATTTCTCGTATTTTATGAGTATCGTATTTGTATTTTATGTGGTTCGAATCGTTATGTCGGGAACGTTTAGTTCTAAGTGCCTTTAGTATAAGTCTAGTATGCTCTTATGATAAGTTTAGGGGCCTTATGCCTTATTTATACGATTAAGATTAACGTTGAAAAAGTATTACAATTTTAGTCCTTCAAGAATTTTTATTACAAAACTAGTCCTATGGGAAGTTTATTACAAAAATGGTCCTAAAACCTCCACCAACTATTTTGTCTTATTAGACACCAACTTTTTGTTTTATTCTCCATTATCACCTACCCTTTCATCCCCATTTTCCCCATCTCACTCTCTCTCTAGAAAACACACACAAAACCCTCACACTTCTCTCTAGATATCTCGAGATCCAACCGTTGAAAATCATTTCCGAGGCTTGATTATTGTTCATCACGTTCATCTTTATCAACCCTCCGAGTTTTATTTCGATCGGGTAAGTATTTCTTAGATTTGGTTTTAAACTTTATTATTTTTATTCAATCTCGAAAACACTACTTTTCACCATCAAAACCCGAAATATATTTAGGTTTTATGTATCTAAACGTATTCTGGACATAGGGTTCCAATATGGGATGATTTTGACACCTAAAACACTCAGAAATCGAATCCCGAATGTAATTTTTCGTAAAACCCAGTTACGTCACGTAACTGTGTTACGTGAACGTAACCGAGCACGTAATTCCTTCAAAATCACGTAACTAAGACCTTTAGTCTTAGTCACGTAAGTATGACCTTTACTCACGTAACTAAGACCTTTATTCTTAGTCACGTAACTATGACCTTTACTCACGTAACTAAGACCTTTAGTCTTAGTCACGTAACTATGACCTTTAATCACGTAACTAAGACCTTTAGTCTTAGTCACGTAACTATGACCTTTAATCACGTAAGTACCTTGTGTATCACGTAACTATGCCCGAAACTAGCTTTTGCCACGTAATTTGCTTCTTGATCACGTATGTAGTCCCTTGTTCACGTAAGTAGCTTGATTATCACGTAATTGCCTTGCTTGTCACGTAACTCCTAGTTACGTGATGCGTAACTGATTGTTGTATTTTCCGAAACGTTTGCTAAATCGATGTTCCTTTTGGTCAATTTAAAACCCGTATAAAACGTTAATCGTTAAGGCATAACCCACTAGACTTAGAGATACTTAGACATGTTTATTTACGTGATGTTTAGGGCACTTAGACGTGGAAGCTTGACCGTATTTGATTATTTCCCGACATATCGTGTTTGGATTGCTTTGCTATTCAGTGAGTTATTCGTTGCCCTTTTTACCCTTTTTACACTTTTGGGCATGATTAGCGTTGTATAAAGGTATTTTTATGTTATATGTATTATGAGTATGTATTATGGATATGAATGCTTTAGATGAGTCTTACCCAAACTTGTACCGCCTTTGTGGTAGTACGAGGCCCCGTATACACACCTGTTAGCTTTTAGCCGCCGGTTCGTATATATAGCGCTATATGGGTCTAACAAACCCTCATTTCTAACACGATGGATAATGGATGCGCCCTGTACGTGTTAGTAATGTTATGACCGTTGATTTCGAGGACAACCTAGCTTAAGACACTAGGTGGGGTTAGTTGCCAGTATTGTTATGGTTCAGGTGTATCGTATGTTCCTAAAGCTATTATCTATCCAGTATGCTATTTTTATGAAATGATTATGGTATTTTTATGGTATATGTATGAGTATTTTATCAAAAGGTTTTGTATACTTCACGTATATTTCGAAACATCATTTTCAAATGACTTATCTTCAAATCATAACACTTTTGGGTCAAAACATATTGAAACTTTTATACTATTATGTTTTTATTAATTATTGCGAATAATTCACCAACTTTATGTTGACGTCGTATTTTAACGCTTTTCAGGGATTTGAGGTTACCTTTATGACGTTATGCTTGCTTGGCTACGTGGATTACTTGCATGGAATTTATTTTGCTTTATTTAATTCCTTAGTATCCCAAACGCTGTAGCCGTATTTTGATATTTTCGGATGATTGTAATAAGTATTCTATTTTTAAACTTTTTATCTATGTTGATTATGTTTGGTTTACTTATGTTGATGTAACCTTTGAATCTCTGATACCGTATTCTCTGTATACCTCGTTTCCGCCATTTTGTGGGGTGTGACAAGAGCTTTGGAGTTTACTCCTTAAGCAGGACTGATGGAACAACTGAGTATTTCTTGGTGGAGAAGAAATATAAGCATGGCATCAGTGTTATGATCAATATGCTGAATGTGAAGTTGAAGGCGAATCAAGATTCTAAAGAAACAATTCAACTTTTATGGAAGATCGGATTCCAGCTTACAGACCATAGAAACTCTTTGTAGGGATTAAAGGTTTTGGCAGCATTCTCCAGTTTTGGTATGAAGAAACTTATGCTTATAATGGAAAGCAGAAGTTTAGGGGGAGATTGTTGGGTTATAGTGGTGTTACTACTGTTGAAGAGGGTTTATACTCGTCATCAATTAAGTTTCTACTGGTGAGTATTTCTATTGGTGAAAATGGTTTCTACTTGTCATCAGTCAGTGAAGATTAGTACTGATATACACTATTACTACTGTCATTGCATGGAGTGCATGAAGTTTCTACTGGTCAAGGTTTCTACTGTTTATTTGATAATATTAGCGCGTAATGTTATCAGATAATTATGGAATAGATTTAGAAAATTATCAATGTAGATTTCGATAGAGTTATAACCCGATTATGTTTAGGGTTTTAGCCTCAAGGTCTATAAATATAGATCCTTATATCTTTGTAAATATACGTCCATTCAGATACATTAATTCTAATAGATTGAGCGAGTTGGTGAAATTCTTGTGTTCTTCATTGTTTAACGTTTATTCATTCGTATTCATATAAACTGTTAATCAACTGATCCTTGTTAATATCAAAGTGTTGATCCGCTGCAACTTCTTTGATAGATCTAGATCTACACGTTTGTGTTACATACAAACATAGTTCGACACATCCTAACAGCAAGCTTAAGAAGTCATTGTATGGTCTGAAAAAAGCACCAAAACAGTGGCATCAAAAGTTTGATGATGTGGTCTTGTTTAATGGTTTTGCAATAAACCAAGCTGACAAGTGTGTGTATAGCAAATTTGATAATTCTGGTACTGGAGTTATTATTTGTCTATATATAGATGATATGTTGATATTTGGTATTGATCAACACCAAGTTGATACAACCAAGAAGTTTTTATAGTCTAGTTTTGATATGAAAGAGATGGGGGGGGGGGGGGGGGGGGGGGTTCTGAGGCGACTGTTGGTATTAGAATCAAACAAGGAAACAATTGAATTTCAGTTTCTCAATCTCATTATATTGAGAAGATCTTGAATAAGTTCCATTTTGAAAAATGTTCACCTGTTAGTTCTCCTACGGATCTTACAATTAAGATATCCTGCGTCTCAGCTTGAATACTCAAGAGGTATAGGATCTCTTATGTATGCAATGATAAGTACTAGGCTTGATATAGCATTTTCCCTAGGAAAATGTGACTGTCGTCACCAAAAATTATTTAGCCAATTTAAATCTCTAAGCTATCGTTATAAAATTTTAACAAACAAAACGTGTATATACTCGCTCAACAGTTAAACTTGCTTGAAAAGCAAACTTTCTATTTTTAAGACATTAGATGTATTACATGAGCGAAAAACTTTCTATTTATACATATGATAAATTTTGCATTTGAAAACTTGTACTATTATTATGAGTTAACAACCTTGCACAAAACGAGCTTCCTACGTAAATAACTAAAACATGTCGGTTTATTTTGAGTTAATTACATAAATCGTCCTTATGATTTACCTAAAATCACGAATTTCGTCCCTAAGTTTAAAACGTTGCATAATTCGTCCACTTTTAGAAAATAATTACCCTTTTCGTCCCTAAAATGGATGTTCGTTAATAATTTCCGTTAAAATTATCGCTAACTAATTTCACATTTCGTCCCTAAAATGGATATCCGTTAGAAATTAGGGACGGACAGCGTAATTAGTTTAAAAAAATGGACGATTTATGCAACATTTTAAACTTAGGGACGAAATCCGTAATTTGGAGAAACCATAGGGACGATGTATATAATTAACTCGTTTATTTTATTATGTCTTTAGCCCATTTTAATTGTCTAGTTGGCTAACCCAAATGACTAAACAAATTTAACCCACGTACCATTAAATTAAGCCCAATGTAATAATCCATGTAGGTAAAAACCAAACCCACCAAAACCCAAACCCGGTTCCCTTTTCTTATTGGTCGACCAGCAGCCCTCCCTCTTGTTTTGATCGACCAGCTCCTCCCCATCCTTGTTCGACTTCTCCTTCTCCTTCATCAAGCATCAATAACATTCAAGCAATCATCATCTCTTTTTGTTAGTAACTAATCTTAAAATCCTAACTTTTCCTTAATCTTTTGAATCCTTTAACCCCTCTCAATTTCGTGAACCATAATCAAAACCCGAATTTCGGTTTTCATTTTATTGACGCTGCTGATTTCAACCCTTGGCAGCCCCAAATCACCATATTTAATGGTCTTAGATCGACACACATGCCACCCCAAATTCGAGTTTGATCTTCTTGTTTAGAAACGTTAAGCTTTAATTTCTAGTCTTTTGTTATCTTCGTTCTTTGATTTATTATATATAAACAGACAATTGGATTTTGGGATTAGAAGTAGGAATTTAGGTGTATTACGTGTTTTGGTTACCAAACATAAGCTTTCTAAAGATCATTTTATAAACTTGTTGAATTTTGGACAGAATGTGTATTCCGTGTTGTTATGGCTGTAAATCCGTCATAAAAACTCATTTTCTACTGTTTCTTTAGTCAAAATTTGATTTCTTTGAGTCTACTTTCCAACCATGGTAATTTCATGTCAATCGGAGTTGTTTAGGTCGGTCAAAAGGTGTTTCTAAATTGTGTGCGCTGAAGGTTCAGGTTAACTTTACTTTACGAGTTTTCTGCGAATTCATTTTTAGGAGTTAGATATTGGAATTTTTATTTTAGTTAACGCAATATGTTATTAAGGTTCTCTAATTTTTTCAAGAGTTTTAAGATTTGTTTACGATCTCTAAAAATTCGTATTGTGACCTGCTGTCCTTCAATGTGACGGATTCGGGTAGCTTTTGGTGCCAAATTCATTTAAAATACTCCCACATGGTCCAAAAATCATAGAATAAATATTTTGGGAAGTTAACACAGTAAATAGTGTGGTGTCCTTTAAAATGGTTAAACAAAGTTTTTGAAAATTTGTAATCTATCCATTTGACATGTTATGTTGCCACATTAACTTTCTGAAACATTACAGATTTTAACACAAGTTTGTAAGGTCGTATCTTGGTCATACGAAAACATTTTTTATTGTTTCTTGGTTCTAAACATAATTATTTGGAGTCTATTTTACAGAGAAATTGGTCTCGAGTCAAAACGAGTTCATTTGGTCATTCAAAAGTCGTTTACGGAAAAGGCGGTTTAATTAGAATTATTTTTGTAGAAATTTACGTTAACTTTAATGATTTTTAATTCATAAAGTACTTGGAGTTTTGACTTGAAATTTTGTTTGCAGCAAGATATGTATTTCTAAGACCTACACTATTGTTTACAGAATCATCCGGAAACTTTTACTATTTTTAGAAAATCCGGGTTTCGTAACACTTTTCTGCTGGTCTATAAGGCGGGACTTTGTTAAAATACTTACACATCCCTAAAGATGAATGAATGATTCAATCCCTTCCACTCACACGGAATTTATGAAATAATTCTAATAAATGTTCAATACTGTAAAATTCATGAAATAAATTTTAGAAAACATACTTATGTACGTAGCATTGTCGGTAAATCATTTTAGGAAGCTCAATATCATGCAAGGTGTGCTAATCATAAAACCGCAACCATTTGTATTTAAAGTGAGTTTGTGGCCCCGTTTTACCTACTTTTCCATATTTTCTTAATCGGGGGAGAATGATGCTCAACAATAATTGCAAAACCTTATGTGATTATCGAGAAAACCTTGGACTGTGGGTGAACATTCATATGCATATGTGGTAAACGTGAACAAAAATATTTTCTGAAACACGGTGTCCTACTTGAGGTACGACGTTAAACTTGTTATTTCACATGTGGGTATTCCCCACAGCTGAGGTAATGCATGCACATAACCGTAATTTAAACATGTGATTTTCACAATCCCTTTTCACCATTTTACTTATTTAGAGTGAAAAGCATAGTTACATATTTTAACTCAATTGGTTGAGCATTTTTCAAACTCGTTCAACTTCTGTTATGCAAATTGGTATCTATGCTATTGTTATGCTTGAGTACTATCGTGCTAAAGTCCCCGTGAATATCTCTCACACTACTTATTAACTCATTATGGAGCCGTTGATATTATGGATAACGTTATTTAGGGTAGACCATCCTTCACTTGTACGCCTACTTTATACTTGTACGCCTACTTGATAGGACTTCCGGGAAGTGCATATTATTATTTTAACTCATCCCTCAATTGCAACAATATTCACGTATAATAACTACCATTTGCAAGTAAATACAATTAATATATTACTGACTCGTACTTTATTTTCATGTTGTTCTATCTTTATGCATTGTTACACAATTGTCCAAAACACTTATCTATATACTTTTACTTGGTTGTGGAGTAATCATTTAATTCTACAATCGCATTCAATTGTATAATATTTTCACCAAATGGTTAAACCAATAAACTTATGAATATTATTTATACCATTAGAGAACTTTTAAGAATTCTTACTTATTTACTTAAAACCTACAAACTCGCCAACTTATGTTTAAATTAGAGCATTCATTTTCAGGTAACGATACGCCTTAGAGTTGGCTAGACGAGTGATGACCTTAGAATACTTTTAAGAATTTCTACATTGTTTATTCGGATTATCATTTGTATTTTATATTTATTTGGATATTCTTCGGGCTTGTTGTTTGTCTTCCCTACTTGTGGGACTTACTATATTACTCTTTTCTTTGAGTTGTTTTATTTTGTGAAATTACACATCCTGACGTATGTTTCTGCTTGTGCATGGCGACGTTATGACACATTTATTATTTAATGCATTATTAGAATTTCTCTATTTTATTATATCAATGTGTTAAGAAAATCGCCAATCTATCACACTTTGTGTTTCCGTCACAGACGGGGTGTGACAGGTTGGTATTAGAGTCATTGGTTATAGAGAATTAGGTGGTTTGACCTAGACCATAACCTAGGATCCCTCATATAGTTTCCATCGTAGGATCAATTGCGTTTATCTTTTTTATGTTCTTTCATTTCTTTCCCATAAGTACCGGCTAATCGTTCGTCTTTTTCGTTAACCTCTTCAAGTTCTATCCTACCTAAGAAAAATTCCATGTGACGACGAATGTCCAATCTTATCCAGTTGACCTAACCTCTTAAAAATACATTATATCCACGTTTGCTTGATTCTACCTTTATTCTAATACTTTTTATTTACTCTTAGATAAATTTTGCAATATGTTCTATCCGTATGCAGAATTAATGACAACTCGAGGATTTCCCGTGCGTTGCACGGTTTTTTCAAAACGTGTACGGTAGATGCTACTTATACGTAATATACAGTGTTTACAAAAGCTTTACAAAAGCTGTTGGAAATACATACATAAAGTGTTAGCCTATTACATCATCAGAAACTTGAATTTTACTTGTAACAAACCATCAAAAAGAAAACACTTACAGTTTCTAGTATAATCAAGAGCCTTATGATGCATTTGAACTTACTTCCGTCACAGAGTTGTATTTATCATTCAAATCTACAGATCATGTTTCACTATTAGAAATCTCCTCATTAAATCTGAACTCAAGTTGCTTTTCCACAGACTTCAAATTAGACTTCCGGGTATACTTTAATCGGTAAGGTGGAGATGAATTATATGTACTAACAGTAGCTACAACGTCTTCTGCTCAGATTCCGATTCCTCCAAATCATTGTCAGCTTTTTTCATTTCATCAGCTTTCAAATTCTTACAAAATGAGAGAGATGTCTGATCTTTTCTCTTTCTCAATATAGAAGGCGTGTTAGGAAAACTAATAGCAGCAATCTTCAATATGGATTCCGGAGTTTGAGCATTCAAACTACCACACTTTTCGGCATAAGGTGGAGTTGAGGAACATTGAGGTGACATAAGCGGATTTGAATTCCATGGCAAATAAAATACACCCGATTCAAACTTTGAAGAAGGATGTGATTTGCTTCCAATAGGTTAGGAATCAGTGGACCCACTTCTTAGAAAGCTTGATGAAGTGTCTACATCTTGAGAAGGGGATGAGCATTCTATAGTATTGTCACAACCCGCGTAAATGGCGGAACCGAGGTGTACAGTGTATACGGTATCAGAGATTCAAAGGTTACATCAAACATAAATAAACCAAACATCATCAACATAGATAAAGAGTTTGAAGTAAAATACTTATTACAATCATCCGAATATATCAAAATACGGCTACAGAGTTTGGGATACTAAGGAATTACAATAACAAAATAAATTCCAGCAAAAAGTCCCAAGTAGCCAAGCAAGCATAGCATCAAAAAAAGAGTAACCTCAAATCCCTGAAAAGCGTTAAAATACGACGTCAACATAAAGTTGGTGAATTATTCGCAATAGTAAATGAAAACATATTAGTATAAAAGTTTTCAATAAGTTTTGACCCAAAAGATAAGATTTGAAGATAAGTCCTTTTAAAAAGATATTCCAAAATATATTTGAAGTATACAAAACTTTTCGATAAAATATTCATACATATCCCATAAAAATACCATAATCATATCATAAAATACATACTGGATAGATAGCAGCTTTAGGAACATACGATACACCTGACCCTTAACAATACTGGCAACTAACCCCACCTAGTGTCTTAAGCTAGGTTGTTCTCGGAAATAATCGGTCATAACATTACTAACACGGACAGGGCTCCTCCCTTATCATAATAACGTGTTAGAATGAGGGTTTGTTAGACCCATATAGCGCTATATATACGAACCGGCGGCTAATAGCTAACAGGTGTGTATACGGGGCCTCATACTACCACAAAGGCGGTACGAGTTTGGGTAAGACCATCTAAAGCATCATATCCAAAATACATATCCATAATACATACATACCAAAAATACATTAGTTTAACGCTAATCATGCCCAAAAATGTAAAAGCAGTAAAAAGGGCAACGAATAACTCACTGTATAGCAAAGCAATCCAAATCTTTATATGTCGGGGAATACTACAATACCGTCAGGCTCCAACGTCTAAGTGCCCTATACATCACGTAAATAAAACATGTCTAAGTATCTCTAAGTCTAGTAGGGTTATGCCTTAATGATTAACGTTTTATACGGGTTTTGAAATGACCAATAGGAATATCAATATAACGGAATAACAAGTGTTTCGGAAAGTCAACAGACTAGATACGTGATTCTCATACTTACGTGCACGATAAGTCACGTAAGTATCAAGTTACGTGTTATACAAGAGTTACGGGTCAAGAGAGTGTTAAATACGCGACCAGTTACTTGACTATGAAGGAATTACGTGACTTGTATAACAATTACGTGATAACCATGGACAATTACGTGCGAAATAACAAAATTACGTGATGTGCATGTTAATTACGTGACTTAGGATGGGAATTACGTGCGAAATAGGCAATTACGCGATACATGGTTGAATTACGTGAGGCACAAGGTTATTACGTGACTTGAGGTTCACGTAATTCACAATTACGGGCGTAATATAGGAGTTACGTGCGTAATACTTGTATTACGTGACTAGGGTGTTTGTTACGTGCAAGGGAAATCAGTTACGTGCATGTAACTCAGTTACGTGCATGTAATCAAAACCCTATGTCCAGAATACATTTAGGAACAATAATCCTCAATAAAATCTCGGTTTTGACGGTGAAAAATGATAGTTTCGAGATTGACTCAAAATAGAATAAAGTTTAAAACCAAAATGATGAAATACTTACCCGATCGTAACGAATTTCGGAGGATAGATAGAGGTGATGATGGTGAACAATAATTCGGTCTCGGATTTGAATTTCGACGGTTGGATCGCCGGAAAAGTTAGAGAGAAGGTGGAGGGTTTATGGTGATTTCTTGAGAGAGAAGTTAGAGAGAGAAGGTGTAGGTGATAAATGAGATTAAAGACAAAAAGGTTGTTGTCTAATAAGACAAAGGGGTAGGTAGGGACGATTTTTGTAATAAAAATAGGGAAAGGACTAGAATTTTAATGAAATTTCACCCATAGGACTAGTTTTGTAATAAAATTTCCGAAAGGACTAAAAATGAAATACTTTTTAAACGTCAATCTTAATCATATAATTAAGGCATAATTCCCCTAAACTTATCATAAGAGCATACTAGACTTATACTAAAGGCACTTAAGACTATACGTTCCCGACATAAAGATTCGATTCACATACTATATACCCGATAAACGTAAATACGCATAAAATACAAATACGATACCCATAAAATACGAATACGATAAACATAAAAAGGAATACAATAGGGTCAAAACACGAACATAAATAAATAAAACGAATACGAGACGATAGAATAATACCGTGAAATTTGCGAATGTCACAGTCTCCCCAAGTAAAAAGAATTTCGTCCTCGAAATTATCACTGGGTACTACTTCCGGGAGAAAGGTGAGGATACTTCCGCAGAATTTCATCTTCGCGTTCCCACGTGAACTCAGCACCAAAGCGGGAATTCCAGCGAACCTTGACAATCGGGATCTTACTTCGTCGTAGACGCTTAACATCACTAGCAACGATCTCGATCGGTTCCTCAACGAAGTGAAGCTTATCATCAATTTGGAGTTGCTCAAGTGGAACTAATAACGTTTCATCAGCCAGGCATTTCTTCAACTGAGATACATGAAATACATTATGTACGCTGCTCAGTTCTGCCGGCAATTCTAATCGATACGCAGCTGGGCCGACGCGGGCTAAAATCTTGAACGGACCCGTGTATCTCGGACTCAACTTGCTGCGCTTCACAAATCGGACAACCCCTTTCCATGGAGAAACCTCAATAACACCATATCTCCAACACTGAACTCGAGAGGTTTCCTGCGCTTATCAGCATACTTTTTCTGTCGATCTCTGGTAGTAATCAGTCGTTCCTTGATCTTGAAGATCTTGTCAGTGGTCTCTTGTATAATCTCCGGACCAGAAATCTGACTATCTCCAACCTCTGCCCAACATACAGGCGATCGACACTTGCGGCCATACAAAGCTTCAAACGGTGCACACTTGATACTCGTGTGATAGCTGTTGTTGTACGAGAACTCAATCAACGGCAAATGAACATCCCAACTACCACCAAAATCAATAGCGCAAGCTCGTAGCATATCTTCCATAGTCTGAATAGTTCTCTCACTCTGACCATCGGTCTGAGGATGATAGGCGGTACTCATATCTAACCGTGTACCCATAGCAGTCTGAAATGTCTTCCAAAATCGAGAAGTGAAACGAGCATCACGATCGGAAATAATCGATACAGGGACTCCGTGTTTCGATACAATCTCGGAAATATATAAACGTACGAATCTCTCCATCGGATAGTTCTTACGAATCGGTAGGAAATGAGCAGACTTCGTCAGACGATCCACAATAACCCAGATACTGTCATAACCACTCGAAGATCTCGGAAGCTTCGTAACAAAGTCCATAGTAATACGCTCCCATTTCCACTCGGGAATCTTCGGTTGTTGGAGTAGCCCAGACGGTTTCTGATACTCAATTTTCACCTTGGAACAGGTCAAACATCGGCTAACATACTCGGCGATCTCGCGCTTCATACCCGGCCACCAATAAAAATCTTTCAAGTCATGATACATTTTGTCGGAACCCGGATGAATGGAATAATTGGACTTATGGGCTTCGTCCAGAATCAACTGACGGATACTAACCGGAACCCAAATACGCTCGAGGAAATACAGAACTCCATCCTCCTTCGGTTCTAGTTCCAACGCCAACTTATACAATCTTTCCTCTTTAACACGGTCTTCAGTCATAATACCTTCCTGTGCTTGAATAATCCGAGCCTTTAAACTCGTCTGAATAGATATCACCATAGAACGAATACGGACTGGTTTGACGGTTTCCTTACGACTCAATGCATCAGCAACAACGTTCGCCTTACCAGGGTGGTAGCGAATGTCGCAATCATAGTCGTTTAATAACTCAACCCAGCGTCGTTGTCTCATGTTCAGCATTTTCTGATCGAATATGTGTTGAAGACTCTTGTGGTCGGTAAATACAGTACACTTGGTCCCATACAGATAGTGTCTCCAAATCTTCAATGCAAAGACGACGGCTCCCAATTCTAGATCATGTGTCGTGTAATTCTGCTCATGGATTTTCAACTGACGCGAAGCGTAAGCTATAACTTTACCATTCTGCATAAGCACACAACCCAGACCTTTGTGCGAAGCGTCGCAATAAACAACAAAATTCTCGGAACCAACTGGCAGACTAAGAATAGGTGCGTTACACAACCGCTGCTTCAATATCTGAAAGGCTTCCTCCTGATCGGAACCCCAAACGAATGGTTCACTCTTCTGTGTCAGCTTCGTCATAGGCGAAGCGATCTTGGAGAAGTTCTCGATGAATCGGCGATAATACCCAGCAAGACCCAAAAATGAACGGATTTCGGTCGGTGACTTCGGTGCAACCCAACTTTTAACAGCTTCAATCTTAGCAGGATCAACATGAATACCCTTCGCGCTAACCACGTGGCCAAGGAATTGAACTTCGGATAGCCAGAACTCGCACTTAGAGAATTTCGCATACAACTTCTCTTTTCGAAGTACTTCTAGAACAAGACGCAAATGCTCTTCATGTTCCTTGCGACTTCGGGAATAGATCAGAATGTCGTCGATGAATACGATAACGAATTTGTCAAGATACGGACGACAAATACGGTTCATTAGTTCCATGAATGCTGCAGGGGCGTTTGTCATACCAAACGGCATCACCATGAACTCGTAATGACCATACCGAGTACGAAAAGCAGTGTTAGGTATATCATCTTCTCGAACTCTCAACTGATGATAACCAGAGCGAAGATCGATCTTTGAGAAATAGCAAGAACCCTGAAGTTGATCGAATAAGTCATCAATACGAGGAAGGGGGTAACGGTTCTTCACAGTCAGCTTGTTTAACTCCCGATAATCAATACATAAACGCATGGAGCCATCCTTCTTCTTAACAAAGAGAACAGGAGCACCCCACGGGGAGAAACTAGGACGGATAAAACCCTTATCGACCAGTTCCTGAATTTGTTTCGACAACTCGAGCATCTCGGAAGGAGCCAAACGATACGGAGCTTTAGCAACAGGTGCTGCTCCAGGAATAAGATCAATACGGAAATCGGTTTGTCTCTGGGGAGGGACTCCAGGTAAGTCGTTGGGAAAAACGTCCGAATACTCGCGAACAATCGGCACACCATCAATCTTTATCGCAGAGTCTTTCTTCACCAAGTGAGCAAGATATAAAGAACAACCCTGACGGACGTACTCGCGAACCTTCATACAAGAAATAACTTTAAGGCGTTTCCCAGCCTTGTCTCCATGAACAATCATCTGATCTCCATCCGGCTTCTGAATACGAATAAGCTTCTCATAACAGACTATCTCTCCTTTATGCTTCGCTAACCAATCCATACCGACTACGACGTCGAAACTACCGAGTTTCATAGGAATAAGGTCGATGGCAAAAGGAATATCGGCTAAAACGAGGGAAATACCACGAATAACTTCCCTAACACAGGCACATCTACCATCAGCTATTTCTACTTCATAGGCAGGCTCTAAAGGACTAGAGGCACGGTTTACTAAGGGGCGAAAGTCACTAGAAATAAAGCTTCTATCGGCACCCGTATCAAATAGAATAAAAGCAGGATAATCGTCCACAAGAAATGTACCAGTGACTACGGTAGGATCCTGATGATCTTCGGTAGATTCCATAGCAAATGCTCGGCTCTTAGCAGGATTCCCTCTAGCACTAGTACCAGCACCAGGAGTAGGAAGGGAAGTAGATGATACAAGCTTGGGACACTGCTGACGGAGGTGACCCATTTCTCCACATTCATAACACGCTCCAACAGCTCTTCTACAATATTGCTCAGTGTGGCCTAACTTCTTGCAGCGCTTACAAACCCAACACGCTACATTTGCCGCATGAGCACTACCACAAGTGTCACACTTAGGGCGCACGCCCTGATAACCAGTTCCAGCACCCGTCAACGCATATACCTGAGGATGTTGAGGTCTCTGATCTTGACTACGGCTTCTCTTCCTCGAATTACCCACATTTCTTCTGTCAGATCGACCAGAATCTCTTCGGCTCACAACCGGCTGTAGAGTACCAGCACGGATCGCACTTGCGGTCAGCCGACCAGCAATATCGACCGCACTCTGAAGAGTACCCGGATAGTTAGAGATAATGTGATCTCGCATAGTTTGGGGAAACCCATGAGTGAAGCGTTCAATCCTCTCATTCTCAGTGCGAACCAGACGAGGAGCCAGAACACATAGATCGTAGAAGCGATTCACATACCCACGATAATCAGAACCTTGCATAGTCAGGTTCCACAGCTCGTTCTCCAATCTTTGCGTCTCAGAAGACGGCACATACTCTTTCCTCATCAAAACCTTCAGATTTTCCCATGTCATCAAGGTAATAGCAGCTCTACCCTGAACCTTCTTCACAGAGTTCCACCAAGTGAGGGCTTTACCCTGGAACAGATATGTAGCATACTTAACTCGGCTTTCATCGGCACATCCCGAGACATCAAATACCGACTCCATCCTCTCAAACCACTGCAGGGTAGCAACAGCATCTTCAGTACCCCTAAATTCAGTAGGTCTGCAATCCAGGAAGGCTTTATACGAACAGCCTCGGGGTGGATCTTCAATCACAATACTTGGTCCACCAACTCCTACGTGCACTGCTCTGCCCACATCGGAACCATCGCGCCCAGACGCCATACCTTCTGCTCCAATATCTTGCATCACAGGTTCTTCAAACCCTAAGTCAGCATCTTGCACTGGTGTCTCCTTAAGTTGTGCCACAATCACTGGGATAGCTGCTGCAATCTGCTCCGCAATCAGCTGACTGATGTTCGGAGTAGCAGAAGTAACATTGGGGACAGCAGTGGTATTCTGAGCAGTAGCACCCGATCTAGTGCTGGCGCGACCTCGCCTTGCCGACCTTCTCGGAGCAGTGACGGCAGGAGTAGCCCTAGTAGAAGTTCTCTTAGGCGGCATCTTCTACGAATATCAAACGGAATAAATCAGAACGATAAACTGTATGTGCGACTAAAACAAGCAGGCCTCATAACATAAAGAGCAAAACGAAAGCACATATAGCATATAAATCACATACAGGCCCACAAAAGAAGGAAATGCGCACATAGAGTAAATCAGATAGGTCCAAAAGCCTAGGTCATAGTCTAAGTGATTCCGTAAGGTCACTTAGTTCGCTATAACCATTGGCTCTGATACCAACTTCTGTCACACCCCGCGTAAATGGCGGAACCGAGGTGTACAGTGTATACGGTATCAGAGATTCAAAGGTTACATCAAACATAAATAAACCAAACATCATCAACATAGATAAAGAGTTTGAAGTAAAATACTTATTACAATCATCCGAATATATCAAAATACGGCTACAGAGTTTGGGATACTAAGGAATTACAATAACAAAATAAATTCCAGCAAAAAGTCCCAAGTAGCCAAGCAAGCATAGCATCAAAAAAAGAGTAACCTCAAATCCCTGAAAAGCGTTAAAATACGACGTCAACATAAAGTTGGTGAATTATTCGCAATAGTAAATGAAAACATATTAGTATAAAAGTTTTCAATAAGTTTTGACCCAAAAGATAAGATTTGAAGATAAGTCCTTTTGAAAAGATATTTCAAAATATATTTGAACTATACAAAACCTTTCGATAAAATATTCATACATATCCCATAAAAATACCATAATCATATCATAAAATACATACTGGATAGATAGCAGCTTTAGGAACATACGATACACCTGACCCTTAACAATACTGGCAACTAACCCCACCTAGTGTCTTAAGCTAGGTTGTTCTCGGAAATAATCGGTCATAACATTACTAACACGGACAGGGCTCCTCCCTTATCATAATAACGTGTTAGAATGAGGGTTTGTTAGACCCATATAGCGCTATATATACGAACCGGCGGCTAATAGCTAACAGGTGTGTATACGGGGCCTCATACTACCACAAAGGCGGTACGAGTTTGGGTAAGACCATCTAAAGCATCATATCCACAATACATATCCATAATACATACATACCAAAAATATATTAGTTTAACGCTAATCATGCCCAAAAATGTAAAAGCAGTAAAAAGGGCAACGAATAACTCACTGTATAGCAAAGCAATCCAAATCTTTATATGTCGGGGAATACTACAATACCGTCAGGCTCCAACGTCTAAGTGCCCTATACATCACGTAAATAAAACATGTCTAAGTATCTCTAAGTCTAGTAGGGTTATGCCTTAATGATTAACGTTTTATACGGGTTTTGAAATGACCAATAGGAATATCAATATAACGGAATAACAAGTGTTTCGGAAAGTCAACAGACTAGATACGTGATTCTCATACTTACGTGCACGATAAGTCACGTAAGTATCAAGTTACGTGTTATACAAGAGTTACGGGTCAAGAGAGTGTTAAATACGCGACCGGTTACTTGACTATGAAGGAATTACGTGACTTGTATAACAATTACGTGATAACCATGGACAATTACGTGCGAAATAACAAAATTACGTGATGTGCATGTTAATTACGTGACTTAGGATGGGAATTACGTGCGAAATAGGCAATTACGCGATACATGGTTGAATTACGTGAGGCACAAGGTTATTACGTGACTTGAGGTTCACGTAATTCACAATTGCGGGCGTAATATAGGAGTTACGTGCGTAATACTTGTATTACGTGACTAGGGTGTTTGTTACGTGCAAGGGAAATCAGTTACGTGCATGTAACTCAGTTACGTGCATGTAACTGAGTTTTTACGAAAAATACATTCGGAAATCGGTTTTAGAGTGTTTTAAATGTCCAATTGATCTATAATCAAAACCCTATGTCCAGAATATATTTAGGAACAATAATCCTCAATAAAATCTCGGTTTTGACGGTGAAAAATGATAGTTTCGAGATTGACTCAAAATAGAATAAAGTTTAAAACCAAAATGATGAAATACTTACCCGATCGTAACGAATTTCGGAGGATAGATAGAGGTGATGATGGTGAACAATAATCCGGTCTCGGATTTGAATTTCGACGGTTGGATCGCCGGAAAAGTTAGAGAGAAGGTGGAGGGTTTATGGTGATTTCTTGAGAGAGAAGTTAGAGAGAGAAGGTGTAGGTGATAAATGAGAATAAAGACAAAAAGGTTGTTGTCTAATAAGACAAAGGGGTAGGTAGGGACGATTTTTGTAATAAAAATAGGGAAAGGACTAGAATTTTAATGAAATTTCACCCATAGGACTAGTTTTGTAATAAAATTTCCGAAAGGACTAAAAATGAAATACTTTTTAAACGTCAATCTTAATCATATAATTAAGGCATAATTCCCCTAAACTTATCATAAGAGCATACTAGACTTATACTAAAGGCACTTAAGACTATACGTTCCCGACATAAAGATTCGATTCACATACTATATACCCGATAAACGTAAATACGCATAAAATACAAATACGATACCCATAAAATACGAATACGATAAACATAAAAAGGAATACAATAGGGTCAAAACACGAACATAAATAAATAAAACGAATACGAGACGATAGAATAATACCGTGAAATTTGCGAATGTCACAAGTATCATCTGTGATATATGTCTCGTACTTACGGTGTTCTGCAGTTGTGGGTGATAACCGAGCAGTTGTTACAGAGGAGCTGATTGGTTTTCTGGGTAAAGGTGTTTTCGTTACGTCTCCACCTCCATTTGCATCGTTCTTGACAGCTGGAAGATTCCCGGTGGCTAAATAGAAATCTAACTTTTTCTTTAAGGAACTATTCCAATGATTTTTTATTGCATTATCGGTCCCGCATGAGAACACTTTTCATTAATAACAAATAACCCATAAATCCAAATAATCTTAAACTACAATACCTTTTATAAGGCTCAGACCTGCTTGTTGCATAGACTGTGATGGCTCAATTAAATTAAACTTCTCCATGGTGTTTGGCCATACTTCACGCAAGGCCCTTAAAATAATTTTAACAGCCAAATTACTAATGTGTTTTAAAAGGAAACATTTGCAAATATGTAGTTATAAAAGATGAGTTCCTATATATTGAAAAAGCTAGAAAAGAAACCAATAGGCAAATTCTCACCAGAAAGCCGAGCCACTTCCAGCCCCAAAATCCAACACTCTAGTTGGTGAAAAACCGGGTATCCTCCTTTTAACCTGGAATAAAGCTCAATATGTTTAAGATCAATTTCAGATTTTCTAATGATCGTAATTACGCATATGAAAAAATTAAACATGTAACGAATTACTCAAGAGGAAAAAGACTAAGCGTTTAGCTTTTTTTGTCTGTCCGATCTCTTTTATGTTTTGTGGGATCGTGATGAAAGAAAATACCAATAAGTTTATATAATAACATGTAAACAGCTAAAAAAAAAGTGCGAGCTACTTGAATATGAATATACCTCAATGAGGACTTTGTGCACGTAAGCAATCGTCTGGTCATCTCTGTATTTAAGACCAATGTCCCCGTAGCTGCTAGTAATTTTCCACCGTTTTGAGCAACCAACATATTTGAGAGGATCTTCAATTAGTTCTCTGGCAGTAGAAGCAGTTAACTGTAAATTAACATCCTTGATAGCATTGAACGATTCTGACAACCTCAACACTTTCCTCTTCATGTGTTGATCTTCTTGCTTATACTACAAAAATACCCGTTTGACCCGTTACCCAACCAACTCACTTTGCCACTCGTATACATATGAACTATCTTTCGCTAAAATTATAAATTATAGTACAAATTTGTAAAATATTACCTTCCGGGCAATACCTTTGCTATTTCAGCCCATTTATTTCCATGCACACGATGTGCATTCATCATTGCAGGGACCAAGCATCCTTTCTAATATCTGGATTCAAATGGTTGTGCCACCTGAAATAAGCATTTTTGCTTTTGTGAAATCAAAGCATATAGATCGTCCGACTCTTTCTTTGATCTGTCATCGTCATCATTAGTAAGTTTCTCAAAAATGAAATTTCAAAACATGACAAGTTCCTTGAACTATAAAAGAAACATATGACTCACTTCCCCCTCCGCTTCAACGGATTTGTTGGTGGTTTTGTTTCAGAAACTTTTTGCCCCATTTCTGGTACGCTTTTGTTGACTTCAAATCTCCTGCAAGTGAAAACAAAGTTAATGTTTAATTTCCAGCAAATATCCATCTTAAAATCGACTAAATAAAGTAACAAACAGAAAACCTTACCAGCAGAAATAGCTTCATCGATGATATCTTTGAATCGATGTGAATCGAGTTTGGGATCTGAGCATAGCATGGAGCAAAAGAGCCTGTGAACAATTAAAACGTTTAGAGAACTGAATTAGGAAAGAGACATGGTATACAATTAAAAAACGGCTATACCTGTCCATATAACCTTTGTACTTCTTGTAAAGATCAATCGAATCAGTTTTCTCAGACTCCGATCCTCGGTAATTCGATCCAAACTCTTCAACATCAGCTTCTGTAACCTAAACACACATTTGAGTCATCTACCTTATAACACTAAATACGGCAAGGATTATACTTGTGTCTGTGAGTTTTATTATGTGTAACAAACCTTTTTATACATAGTCCGGAAGAAATCCTTCAAATTCTGAACCACGTCCCCGGCTAAATCCTGTAAGAAAAGAAGGATGTGATTTGGACCTTACAAATTAAATATTTGAAAAAAACACAGATTAACATCATATGACGTGTAATAACTCAAATTCAACAGATCCTCTGTTTTCTTTGTTTTCTTCTTGTTCATGCAAAATAATTGAAATAAATGAATTTTTTTACCATAATCCGATGATTTTGTTGGAAATTTAATGTTTTGAGTATGTCAATTTTCCAATGGAAAACACAAACATATCAAAGAATTAATCAAGAACATGAGAGAATATAGATTTATACAAAAAAAAATCATTAAATTGTTAATGTTTAGATAATTTAAAACTAACCCAGATGAGAAAACAGAGTACTAAACAAAACCCATAATTCAAAACATTAAATTTCCAACAAAATCATCGGATTATTCATAATTTCATATTACAGAATCAAGAACTTGAAGAAGATAACGATTTAATTAAAGAATCATTAAATTTTTAATGTTTAATCAATCCAACAAATACCTCCAAAATTCCATAAAACATCATCAAAATCATTAGATTGATTAATAAAGATAAAAAAAAAATCAAGAAAATAAATAAATACCTTTCTTCCAGCGATCCACCATTAGTAGGAACAGATGACAAAGGTAAGCATGAAAGCTTTGAGAAATGCTTAATCTCTTTCTTGGTCTTCCACGTGTCATTTGGTTTGGTGATGGACTAAATGCTAGAAATGAAGTGCTAGAAATCACAAACATCCTTCAAGCCAAAAAACTGAAAATTGCAGATGGTATTAGCTAAATTTGACAAAAATTCATATTAATTCAAGCATCTAGGGTTTCGTTTCCGCCGACGTCGGTGGTAGTGGAGACTGAAAGTTGAAAAGCTGAGTAAGCTTAGAGATGATTGAAGAGAAACGATTAAGATTGGGGAAACACGTGGCAAGAGACGTGTAAGAAATTCCATTAACAAACACTGGAGTAACCATCGACAGCGGTAAACTGGGCTACTGGATCAGAAACCCAAAGCCCAATTGAATAAAAAATCAATTGCTGGCACACAATCATAGGCAAAGAGGACATTTAATTATAGGAGGAAATTGTGAGATTATTATTTCAGTTCTCATAGAGCCGTATCCAAAATATCGAATACTTGTTTTTTGTCTAACACATGGAGAAATTTTACTTGACTTTACCCATTCCTACAAGTTCTAATATAAAACGGGTGGAGGTGATTACTTACACACTAACAGCCGTGCGTATCAACAGAAAGGTCATTTTTCTTCAACTTCTGTTCGTTTCCGGATTTTGGTCCTTCTGTAAAGTTGTAGAGAACGTCGAAATCTACGGGAATTGCGGGAATCAGACTCTGAAACCTTTTATATGATTTTATAAACAATTAATACAAAAAGAATGTGAATTCGAAGAATCTTCCGTATTTTCGATCGTATCTACTTTTTACGCATTCGTCGACTTTACCCAACTGAAACGAATTCAGATGTTACGAATGCATCACCTTCACCCCGAAGGTTCACTCACGATGTGTTCTCTTCCTTGTAACTAGTTTCTTTCATTAACAATGGTGATGAAGCGAATACTCCATACACTACGTGTATATTTATTGTCTTCCATCGATTCACTACCAATGTGTTAATTGGTATGGACGTTTTTATGTACTAATCTATTTGCGCGATACCAAACATTTGAAATCTATGGGTTATCCTCAATCGTTTAAATTCCATCATAAACGATCTTTTGATTTATGAATAATTCGTATTGATTTATACTCTTTCCATATGTCCTAATTCTATGATCATATGGATATCTCATTATTCAAATGTGCATCTTTTGACCCACTTTCTCGATGATAGTTTCAAACATAATACTAATTTATGTTACTTAGCCTCCTCCTTATTCGTTATACATTTGTGTGAATATTTATATATTACTCCTAGCATTGCCCTGATTATCACGTATTGAATATAGTTACTTGCATTCCTTTAATGTTCTCGACACTGATTTCCGCCTTTAGTTATTTACCATTTCATACTTTGGATCATTTGTTTCAAAATCTACCTTAATCATCTTAGCATAATAACTCAATCTCTTGTTCCAGTATGTTCATAGATTCAATAATCGACATCTTCATCTTCAATACGTTATGTTATGGAAGAGGTTATTGATTAAATCACGATCATAACTTCCGGGTTGTTTTAGAAAATATCTTTAATATAAATTCAATGCACTCGGTTCCTTTCTATCGTTGTACTGCTTAACTTCTATTCTAAGATATCTACGATCTTTTCTCAAACATCGGATCCGTTTCCGATCTGTAAATCATGAACAGTGTACTCTACCAAGTGTTGTATTTTCTAACTTAATCATTGAATGATTTGGTCCTGAATTGGAATCAATTACTTGATGAGTTATCCTCCCGAGTCCAAGTGAAGGTTTCCTAAAGGAAGGACATTGTCTGCTCGCTAAGCACTTTCTTGCACAGAAGATGCTATAGAAACCATCTACCCCACAAACAATTCCAAAATGATGCGTTCGTTCACCGATTCACTACACCGTTCTGATCTGGTCTATGAACTGATAACTCACTTTTCCTTTTTAATTCTCAAGACGAATAATGATCTGTAACGACGACATCTTCGTTCCCAAAATATACTAACTCACTTTGTTTATCTTTGCAGGAGTCTAAAAAATGGTACTTTGATATTGGATCATCAAGGCACATGACTGGATATAAGTTGCATCTGTCAGACCATAAAGAAGCAAGACCTCAACTAAGATATGGTGATAATAGGATTGCCATGGTAAGAGGATATGGAAATATTCATGTTGGGTAAGTTACCTTCAAGATAGTGTCCTATGTTGAAGGTCTTACTAATTAGGCCAGCACCGGACGACTTTTTGAGATCCAAAGACCCAGGCTAAGCGCTTAACAAGCTGGAATCATCTACAATTCCAAAGGAAAACCTTTTTTATTCGAAAAAAGAGAAATAGATGTGATCTTTTTAGATATGAGTCCATAAATGATGAAGTTGAGACTTCTTTGTTCACTGAATCTTAGGAGGAACTAAATTGGGTGTGGCATATAAGACTCTTACATCTAGATTTCAAGAAATAAATACCCTCTTAAAGAATAAATTGGCCAGAGGACTTCTGAACTGACCTACTCAAAGAACAAGTGTGCTCAACTTGTATTCTAGGTAAACAACCTAAAGTGAAGTTTCCTTCCAAGATGATGCACTCAATTGATGAACCTTTGTACTATTGCATATGGATATTTTTGGGCTTATTGCTATTGAGAGTCAAGGTGGTAAGAAATACACTCTAGTGATAGTTGATGAGTTCACTAGATTCACTTGGGTGATTTTCTTGAGAACAAAAAGTGATGTTGCTGAAGAAATCTTCTATCTGATAAAAAGAGAACAAAGGCGGAAGAACAAATTGGTCAATCAAATGAGAAGTGACCATTGGACTGAGTTCAAGAACTCCATTTTAATCATCTTCTATGATAAAAGGGGAATAATTCAAAAACATTACAATTGTTAGAACTCCACAACAAAATGGAGTTGTAGAAAGAAGAAACGTGACATTGATTGAAGCTACAAGAACTATGCTTTGTTATGGCAAAATGAAGATGAACTTCTGGGCTGAAGTTGTGAACACTGCTTTTTTCACTCAAAATAGATCAATCCTTGTACATGGGAAGACTTCTTATGCATTGTATCACAACAAGTCCCTGCCATTCACTATTTTCACATCTTTGGAAGTAAGTTCTACATCTTGAATCCAAGGAACCAACTTTGTAAGATGGCACCAAAGTCTGATGAAGGACTATTTGTTGGATACTCAAGCATCTCTAAGGCTTTGAGAGTCTACAATGAACGCAAAAAGGTAGCAGAAGAAATAGTCAATGTTACCTTTGATGATACTATTCATTCTGACAATGATGAACTGACTACTCAGTCAGACATAGTCAATTAATCAATTGTGTGATGATTTACTGACTACATCCTATGAATCTGATCCTACTCAGTTTGATGATACGGGAAATCTTAAAAATCAAGATCAAGACTCTGAAAGTGATGAAGATGAGTTGCCAAACAAAACAGTTGAAGAGCCCAATGATGATCATACTGAAGAAACTAACACTGAAAATACTCAGATTGAAAATACTGAGATTGATGAAGCTCAAACAAATAAAACTCAGACTAATGAAGTACAGACTGATGAAGCTCTAAATGATAACCAATCAACTGAAAATCAATCAGGCCCAAGTAAATGTAAAGAATGTTAAAGATCATCCATTGACTAATATCATTGGCTCATTAACTAAAGGTGTTAAAACAAGAAACAAATTTGATACAACAAATTTTTGCTTTTATACAAACTTCTTAAGTCTAATGGAACCAAAGAATATTGAAGAAGCTTTACTGGATGAAGATTGGGTAGAAGGAATGCAAGAAGAATTGGTTGAGTTTATCAGAAGCAATGTCCGAAAGAATGTTCCATGCCCACCCAACAAGACAATCATCGGTCTGAAGTGGATTTTTAGGATTAAAATGGATCAAGATGGTGCAGTGATAAGGAACAAAGAAAGTCTGGTGGCACAAGAATATAGACAAGAAGAAGGAATAGATTATAATGAAACCTGTGCAAAAATAGAAGCAATCGGATGGTTCCTTGCTTATGCTGCCTTCAAGGATTTCGTGGTATATCAAATGGATGTCAAGAGTGCTTTTCTAAATGGCGACCTACAAGAAAAAGAATTTGTGAAGCATCCGGTTTTGTTGTTGACCCTAATTTTCCTGATCATGTTTACAAACTGAAGAAAGCTTTACATGGTCTCAAACACGCTCCAAGACCCTGGTATGAGACTTTGTCACAATTTAAAACATATTTAAAAGAGGGTCTATAGATAAAACACTTTTTATAAAGAAAGAACAAGTTCAGGTTATTCTGGTTCAAATATATGTTGATGACATTATATTTGGATCCACAAATGACAAGTTGTGTACTTGGTTTTCAAACCTAATGTCAAGTTAGTACAAAATGAGCATGATGGGTGAACTTACATTTTTTCTTGGTTTACAAGTGGATCAAAAACCATATGGTATTTTTATAAATTTTCATTTGAATCAAGCTCAGAAATGAAAACCCCCATGAGTACCTCTGATAAGTTGCATAAAGACAAAAATGGAAAATCAGTCTATCAAGAAACTTACAAATGAATGATTGGGTCTCTGTTATATGTTTTCAACATGCTTATGTTCAAGATATCAAACTGACCCAAACGAATCTCATTTAAAAGATGTAAAAAGGAAATTCAGATATTTTAAGGGTACTCCAAATCTTGGAGTATGGTATCCTAAAGAATCTGGATTTGACCTAATTAGTTTCAAAGATGCATACTATGAAGGGTGTAAACTAGACAGAAAAAGTACATCAGGTGGATGCGTTCTCTTGGGAGGAAAATTGGTCATGTCAAGCAAGAAACAGAACTCAGAACCCAGTTGCAACTTCAATTGCTAAAGTTGAGTATGTAGCTGCAGGGAGCTGATGTGCTCATTCGTTATGGATGCAACATCAACTTGCAGACTTTGATATCAAATTTAAAGGAACTCCAATCATGTGTGACAACAAAAGTGTCATTCAAATCACAGAAAACCTAGTCTTTCACTCAAGAACCAAACACATTGAAATCATACATCATTTCATAAGCGACTGTGTGGAAAAAGGAATAGTCAAACTGGAGTTTGTGGCAACACATGCTCAACCGAAGATACTTTTACTAATCCTTTTAGTGAGGGCAGGTTTTTCTATATGTTAGGGGAGTTAGGAATGGTTAAATCCTTAACTTAACAATAATTCAGTCTTACTGGGTGCTCAGACTGAAATAGTTTTAATCTGATGTTCATATCAAAAACAATTGTCAAAAGTTTAGTTAACATTAACATATTTTAGAATATAAAGGAACAAAAACGAAAATATTTTACATTAAATCTAAATCTAGTAAATAATTGCCCATACTAACAAAAGCTTAGGGGTAGAAAGTACTGTTTTTCTTGTAACTTAGGGGACGGTTTCTGTAAATTGTGTATCTTAGTTTATTAAATTTCCCTCCATCAGTTCAAATTTAATTCAATTGTAATTTAACCTAATTCTTTTTTTTTTCTCTCTATCTATGTTTTCTTAATCTTCTCCAAATCATTCAGCAATCATCAAATGACGGAAAATAATATGGTTCTTCATGTCACAAACAACATGGTGGAGGGTGTTGAATTCACACATCGATTTCAAGTTAAAGATAACAACAGGGTAGCAAACGTGATCATACCAGAACAACGGCGCAATATGGGCTTTGAGCAGATCTGTCTGTTTATGAGATCTCATCCACTTCATGGTGATTACTTTGTAGAAACAACTTTATATCCACCTATGTTGTGTGAATGATGGTATATATGTCGAGTGAATGATGATCGAACTGCAATAACCGGAACTTACAATGATGGAAGATTAACTCTCTCAATAACGGAAGAAACCATTAGAGTTGCACTTCTACTTCCAACGGCACAAGAAGCCGGTGAAGGTGGATTTCAACCCAGACTGACCAAACAACAAGCAAAGGAGGAAGCTTTTCCATTGGTAGGTCAGGATGCGGTTGTGATAGAATATGAAATGTTTTAAGGGAAGTGGAAATTCTTGTTTTCAAGTATTACTAGAAGCTTGGGGCCAATGTGGGTTCGTTAAATCAAATGAATGAATTTGAAGCTCAAATTTTTCACTCAATGGTCACAGGTCGAAGAATTTCATATTCTAGACTATATTTTGATGAATCTCATTGACCTTCAAGCCCGAAAGAATTTGTAATGTCCCATTCATCAGAGTCCTATCATTATGTTTTGAATAAGTTTTGTGGAAAGTGGCTTATGATAACCTAAATCAACTCTATTATGAATGCCCAGCCCCAAGACTATCATATAAAAGTTTTTCTTATGTCACTGTCACTGAAGCTAAGGTTGGTCTAACACATGTGATGCTTTAGTGGATTGAAAATCCTTTTATGGACTTATCTGAAACAGAGTCAGATCACTCAGACTCAGATGAAGGAGAAGGTTCGGGTTCAAATCATGGAGACAATGCGGGTAATGCAGAGGTTGGGAATGAAGGGGCTGGGAATGATGATGCTAATCAAGAAGCAGTTTCTCCAAATACGGACTCAGGTATGGATAATATCCCTTCTCCACATCGGTCTGAAAATAACCCTTCTTTGATGACCTAAATCCATTTCAACTTGAGATGCTTACATATCAAGAGGCCAACCCATTAAATTCACAAACTTCATTGGAGAATGATCACAAATCTAGCCCCTCACTAAATCAAGAACTAATGGATTATCCAACCCATAGGCTCATAGTCACTCCTGGATATCCTTGTACTAAGTATGGGAACACACCCTTCATTTTCTTCACAACCATTTCCCAGGCTATTTTTTCTAGTTTTGTACTAGTTCACACTACTAAACCACCAAACTTATCACACTCCTCTACACAAGTCGCCAATGCTATTTTTTCTAGTTTTGTACAGACTTCTATTTATGTGACCAAAGATCTTTGTCCTAATCAACAGGATAAATGTATGTTTACAACAACTATACCCATATTTGTGTCCAGTGATCTCTTCTCTAGTCATCAGTGATCTCTTCTCTATTCAACATGGGAGATGTGAGTAGACTACAACTAAACCCACAACATCTGTTGAATCTTAGTCTGAGGTTGCTATGACTGTTCCCTCCCTCTAAAGGTTATCAAGGACATGTCAACTTAGTTTGATAACAAGCTGAATGCAATGTAGACTGAGATATGTGCTCTAAAAGATCTAAACTCCAAGGACTTGGTTGGCTTGAAAGATTTGGTGATCAAGCTGACTGAAGAGATTTGTGAATTAAGAAGAGAAAATCAGAGTAGTGGTAGTGGTTATATGGGGGTTGTGCAAGAGATTCCTCCGGATGAGAATGTTGAGTTGAAGGTAGCTCAGACTCGGGAGGAGAAAATTGGAGTAGGTGGGAGCAATCCTGATCTATGTGTTGGTGAGTCTGATCAACCTCTAATTGGAACTGAAGCTTTAAAAAGAAAAGGATCACCAATTCAAGGGAGAAAAGCAAAAGAGCTAAAAGACAAAAGCAGAAGTTCAGATACAATCCATCGACTGAACAAAATGATGAACATTTTGAAATTGATAGTGAGGTGACCTTAACACTTTCTGAAGCTGAAGAGTATGAAATGGATAATGCAACGGAGAAATATGGCATAGCTCTGGGTGAAGAAGATAAAGAGTAGGGACATCCGTTGACTGATTTTTCATAAAGAATATATTATATTAAAAAAAGTTTGAAAAAAAAATATCTAAATCTGCAGTCAGTTAGTCTCTCCCTACTCATATTGAAACATCAAACAGCAGGGGAAAAGAAAAGGTAGTGACTGAGGAAGAGGTATGAAAGATAAGGGCTAAACAATTGAAAACTGAAGCTGACCATCAATCCATACTTAAAAATCATCTCACAATGCTTGTAAGACTGTTGAAAAATATACAGAGAATATTCAGGGTCTATACAAGGAAATATTTGAAACTGAAACTGAGTTACCTTCTGTTGTGTTTGTTAAAGTTTCATGTGATATTGCTGCAGAAGAATTGGAGAATGAAATGATGACTGGAGAAGCATTGGCCCATGAAGAAGAACCGATGAGAATTAAGGTAGATGAAGAGATGCAGAGAATGGTTCAGAGAGAACAAGATATAATGGATTTCATTGAAAAATCATTTGTGCAACAAAAGATAAGTAGTAAGATTACTCATCTCGAATGCACTAAAGAGCATGGAATTCTAAATCTGAAATGTCTATTTCAAAACCAAATAATTCTGAAAATAAAAATAGATAGACAGCATACTCTTGGATTAGAAGAATGGAAAAGAATTTTTGAGCTAAGTATAGGAATTAGTGATCCTGAATGTCAGAATGTGGTGAAAAGAGAAGTTATTTACAATGTTAACACAATATACCTTTTGAAGCTTATTCCTGAAGAAGACTACAAAGAATTTTGTACTGCAAAAAGATGTAATAAAGGAGAAATATCACTTGGATTAGAGTCTAATGCCAATCATCTTGTGAGTTCTGGAGTCATCTTTTAAGAAAGAACATATGTGAAGACTAATAATCATGAGGGTTTGTGTTACATTGATATAGTTGTAAAAGAATGCTTCCAAGATAATAACACACTCTAAAAATCTTCATTGTATCATTGTATTGCACTAATGAATGAATGCAAGTCTCCACAATGCAGACCATTCAGGCTAAAACTTGTCGGTTCGTTCTTCAACAATGTGCTCAGAATTGAAGACATTGGAATATAGCTGACAAGGTGGATCAAATCAAAAAGGAATATCAATCAATGAACAACAAGACTGATCAAGAGATGGAAAGGTTGTTGCAGTGGAAGAAAAAGCGTGAAGAATGGAAAAAGTCAGCATTAAAGCCTAACAACATTGACTTCATCATAAAAATCTAAACCCAAGTCAAAAAAGAAGTAGTTTGTCACAAACTTAATTTTTGTCATTTTAATAGCTTGTTTTATTTTTTTCTATTTTCTAGCAAGGTTTGTAAAAGACTTTAACATAAACAGATAGGGGGAGATTGTTCGGAAAATCAACAAGTTAACCGAAGTTATGAATCTGTTAGTTAAAGTCTGAGACTAAGTGATTTTGGATCTGAGCGAAAAAATTACTCTAAGTCATTAACAGTCTGAGTGACATGAGTCTGACTAAGTGGTCAGACTCAGAAGATGACTTGCACCGAAATTATAGGTAGTTTGTTAGGCATATCTTCTATCCATTTAGAAGATTTGTTTACATTCGATCTTATCAAGAAGATCTCTATACTTTGTGTATAAATAGAGATCTTGAAGTTTTGTATTCGGTTCTTTTTTATTACGTTATTGAATCAACTTAGTGTTATTCATATTCTTATTAAGCTTTATAATTCCTCAATAATCTAAACAAGAAGTGTGTGTTAATCATAAGTGATATTAACATTTGAATATTGATTTGCTAAATTGATTCAATCGATAAACGATTAAGTTAATAAACTTAATATCTAGTTATTGGGATCTTACTAAGACCTAAAAGGTATACTAGTAGTCCTAGCTCAGTTCATTGACAAGATTTAAATCGAGTATTTAAGTATTTGAAAGGAACCATAGATTATGGTTTGTTTTACAGTGGATTTCCTTTAGTGGTAGAGGGTTATTCGAATACCAAATGGATCACTAATATGGAGGATCACTTCTCTACAAGTGGTTGGGTTTTTCTTCTTGGAGGAGGTGCCATTTCTTGGGCATCAAAGAAGCAAACGTATATTACGATTTCAACAATGGAGTCTGAATTTGTAGCGTTGACTGCAGCTGGTAAAGAAGCTGAGTGGCTTAGGGATTTAATTTTTGAAAAACCTTTATTGCCAAAACCGATATCCACCATTTCAATTAGATATGATAGTGTTTCTTCCTTGGCTAAGGCTTAGTATAATGGGAAGTCTAGACACTTGGGTGTTAGACATAGTATTATTCATGAGCTCATTATGAATGGTATGATATCTGTGGAGTTTCTGAAAAATAATTTGAATTTAGCCGATCATTTAACCAAAGGGTTAGTTAGAGATCTTGTGCACAAGGCGGCTATAAGGATGGGTTTAAAGTCCACTTGAATTATTTCATATAAAGATACCCAATTCCCATCTAATATAGTATTAGATGTTGAATTCAATGTGGAAATCTTAATATCCAAAGATTGGAACACATTATGTATTACATCCCAAGGTGTGTGTTCAGTACTACAAGTGAGTTAGGTTGAAATTATATTTCTTAATAGTTCTTTGAAAAATTACATGTGCGGGTGCGAGAATACATAACTACCCATATGAGCATGAAGCTTAGCTGCTTCAAGAAGTTTGGGATTTAGTTTTGATATGCTTATTGAAGGATAGGACATATGCCGGTAAATATGATGTCAAGTTAAAATATGAAATTGTAAATTGTTGCGTATATTTTCTTCATTATATTCATTATGGATAGAAAGGGTTCAATTCTTAGTAACACCCTTGATATTCGATTATATGAACTGAATTTATACTTATGTAAAATTGAATCGTCACGATATTTCATTTATGCATCAGTTTGGTTGTTGTGAATTTGCTTCAGGTTAATCAAGATTTCACTTAAATGGGGGAGGATTGTTGGTGATGTGTGTCACCAATGTGATTTAAGTGTAATGTGATTAACTTGTTAACCAAAATAAAAATCTTGATATAATCGAACAAATTCGAGAAAGTGTGGAGTGCACACTTGTTTGAAATTATCTTAATCGCCCCTCAATGACGAAGGTTCGGGGCAGCGCTCCCGATAGCGGGTTTCAAGGGGCAGAGCCCAAATTCAGTCCTAATTAGTTGACCCGGTTTTGTTGGTTTAGCAGTTATTTAAAACGCCATATTAACAGTTTTACATGATCTTAAATAACTCTTGTTATTGGTTATTATTTTTCGGTACGATTCAAAATTCACATAATGAAAAACTATACACATATTCATCGTTCATAGATACTAAGATTTATCCGATTGAAAAATTCGATAGTACCTTCGGAATGTTTTGATCTAAAAGTACTTCACGATTCTCAGTAATCCTAAAACCGAAACCCCAAATACAACCTAAGTTCTCTTTAATAACTTTTTAGTAGAAGAGCTAAATGTATGAAAATGTAATAAACTTTAACCGTTTTGGTATTGTGTATCAAAATCTCAAAGCTTCTATTGTATAATAAAATTCTTATTTTTTCACTAATGTTGTATTAACAGGATTTTCTTTGCTAAATATTAAATATTTAAACTGGTTACACGTCAATAAAAATTTGAGTCATGGCATTTTTGAAAAATTAAAAGTTGAGTACATACATTAGAAATGTTAAGAATTAAATACATATAATAACAAAACAAATAAAAATTATTACATTTTTATACACTTACCCTTAGTAAAAAGTCCATTTTAATCATGCTGATTATTATCCATGGTCCACATTTAACCCAATGCACAACTAATATGATCTAGAATAAACTCTTCAACTAACAACCTATCACTCACACTATTGCGGTGACTTAACGACACATATTCTTCAAATTGGCCAAATAATCGGTAACAAGTAAAAAAAAAAAAACCTTGAAAGACAATAAATAATAAGATGCAAAATACATTTATTTATTAATAAACTTTGCGTCACACGATGCTATCTTACATTTGGATGTCAATTCACATGCAATTCTTCGGATATATCCACTCATCGATACATGATAGTACAACGAAAAGGAAATTCGGGCACCACAAAGACACAAGATTAATGATAGACGCCTCACCACTCAATGAGAATATCCAAAGAAATACATAAAACTAGACAAAAGCTCAATGCTTAACTTTGAGAAATTTCAAATTCCACTCACTATACTGAATCCAAAAAATGACTCAAGGGAAAGGGGGATTTTTGTTAGGGGAAAAAAATGATCAATCATAACTTATAAATCTGATTAGTCAAATCTTTCAAAAGTGTTTTGTTTGTTTGGGTGACCTAGTTTCAATGTCAATCTAAATAAGTCAGACTCAAAATATCTTATTTTTATATTTACCTATTGGATTAAGTTTAGATAAAGTGTTTAGCAAATCTATCAATCTCTCATAGAGTGAATTCATCAAAAATCAAAGTGTTTATTAAGAAACTCTATACTTCCCTTTATAGATAGGGTTTCTTGGCTACAATAGAAACGGAACTTTGTCTTAGATAAAAAAAACTTACTTTGAAATTTCATTATAGACTAAATAATAATTTTAGAAAAACTCATAAAAATACATCACTAGACAAACATAATTAATGTGAAACCTAAAACATATTTTATTATGACAATTTACAAACAATCTAAGTTCATGTGACTAGAAAATAAATAAGAAAGATGAGTAAAAAAGTTAATGAATATCGGATAAAGTGAATTTAGTGGATTCTTTGTGCCTTGATAGTAGAATAATGAATATGTCTATTAAAATTTTCTATGTATAATGTTTCTTATTAATTATTAATTGAATGTTATATTTCATAAAATAGAACATATGGTAGTTATAAAAAAAAAGTGGGCAACAATTAAGGGTAATATGGTCATTGCTCATTCATTCAATCGAAGGAATGGAAAAAAAATCACAGATAGTGGTTTGAATGAAAATACATAATTGAAGTAATGTGATTACATGAGTAATAACTCTTTCCTTTACATAAGGGCAAACAAACGACATTTATTTAAGAGTTAATTATATAATTGGTTCATGTGTTTGTTTCAATTTAACGGGTTCAGTCTCTGGGTGGAAAATCGTTCGGGTTCAGTCTCTGGGTCATCAATTTGGCTACAAGAATAGTCACTCTATCACCTGAAATGACGGATATACCCTTATCTTCTCTTTTATTTATCTATTTTTCCCTTTTTCTAGATTATTCTCTTCAATTAGAAACTCATCTCCAACCTTTGTCTTTTCTTTTACATCTATAAACTTTAAACTTTGAAAGATTGAATGTTTTTGTTATAAATCTATCTTCCAACCACCAGTACCACCCAACCTCCGCCCAACAGCCACCACCACCTCCGCCCAACAGCTACCACCACCTCCGCCCAGCAGACCGGTGGTGAGAGGAAGAACAGGGTGGCGCTCATGGCGACTCGCGGGGGTTTAAGATAATGTTTATGAGATTTTTGATTTCGGTTCAAAATGTCAAACCGTAAGTAGCTAACCACACTTCTTTTATTTTATGTCTGTTTGGTAGGGAGGTAGTGATTGGGAAATTTGATGATCAAATTATGTTATCACTACAAGAAAAAGGTCTTTTAGAGACACGCTTAGCGACGTCCATAGCGACATATTTTTGGATAGCGACGCAGTTAAAGACATCTAAAAAAAAAGTCGTAGATTTTAGCGACATCATCAACGTGTCGCTATATACAGCAATGCCAGCAGCGATGTAAGAAAATATGTCGCAAATGTTTTGCGACAACAATATCCATGTCGCTATCCACGTCGTTGATATTTCAAGACGTCGGTACTTATGTCGCGAACTATGTCGCATATCGGCGACTCACATCATGCGTCTCAAGCAATGTCGCTAATCTTGAAGGATATCGTTATTCGTGTCTCCAACGATGTCGTTGATCTTGAAGATAACGTTAATTTGCGTCTCTAATGACATCGTTAATCTTAATGAACGTCGTTTTTTTATATACATTTCTTCCTGGTTGTATGTTTTGTCTTTTTAGTAAACATTTCATAATATACAAAACAAAAAATTTCATTCGAAATATGATATAACCAAACAAAAGCTTTTTAATTCCAAATCAAATATACATTAGTTTCTAACCTTAAATCAAAGCATAAAAAAATTTAAATTTTATTTCAAAGACCTACCGTCTACGTTTAAGTGCATCTATAAAAGACCTTTTCTCCACGTGTTGAGAAACAGCCTTACCCAATTCTCGAGCTATGACATTCCCAACTTTTTGTGAAATGATATTTCTTAGGCTTTTCTCTATTTGTTGTACATCAATCAACTCTCGAAGCTCGTGACTATACGAGGTTTTGACAGATGTCTCATCGATATTGAAAAGACGTCGAGTATACTCATCAACCCCGAATCCTTGACCATAAACCCTCCCATTTTTTTATCCCAAACATGGCCGACGTCAAAACAATCTTTAACTTTCCGAGTAGCCTTGCCACTTCTTTAGATGATTCTTCTCAGATTATAAACTGCTTCTTCATATACAAATTAATCAAGTCATTAAACAACATATATAAAACTAGACATATAAAACACTTACAAATATACAAATTAGTCAAACATAGAATAACCAAACATAGTAAAAGACAATAGTATTTATAAGTAAATCAATAAATAGATAGGAAACCAAAAAATATACTAAATTTGTATATCGATCGTCTTTTATTTATAGCATAGCAATGTAGGTTTTTATACTAATAAAAATAGTCAAGATAAGTAGACTTGCCTTATGGGTTCTACCAGAGAGTCCAACAGTAGCCGGTTTTGTTCTTAGTCGCTCTAATAATCACCTAGTGAGCTGTCATATCGACAGTTGCCAATAGGAGTAAGCGGAGAAGGTGAACCTGTGCTGAGCATTATTAGTTTTCATTTCCGCAGAAATACTTTTATCAAATATTCAACAATGCTACTTTAGAAAAAACAATTCACATTAAATGTCAAATTATGACAATGCAAACAAATAGAATTCATATCAAGCCTCACCGATATTTGACACAGGGGTTTGTGGGGAAGGTTTATTGTTTTTTATCACCTTCCCACGTCCATTAACTCTTCCGCCTTTTGCAGATACACGAGTATGAAGTGGACTATTAATCGTAGCAGTATAACCAACATTTTGCCACTCATTAGACGGAATCTCATTGTAACTTGTTGCAAGTTTTCTCTTCACTGGCTGCAAAACAATAATCATACACACAACAATAAGATAACCATATACATTTCAACAACGAAAACAATAAAACATACGAAAAGCTACACATTACCCTGTAAACGACGTACAAATCTTACTAAAAACAAACACGATTCAATGAACTTAGTCATACATATAACTCGATTTTTTCCTTAATTTCTCCAATCTTAATCGAAAAAACATACGAAAAGCTACGCATTAACCGCCAGATGACTCTAGTCAAAACTAATTAGGTACTTCATTAATACAGTTAGGCACCACATAAAACCACAATTGACTTCCAATTAAACTCCTCGAAATTAATTCCGAACAAATCGAACAATTCCACCTCATTTACGCCATAATTTACCACGAAACCGGTAACAATTCAACATTACAACCACCTAGCTTCAATTAGCACAAACATACAACCAAACACAACAATCATTCATAAATACAGTTAGGCATGACACAACACCCAAATTGCAACGAAACGAACACCTCAACCTAATTTACGCCATAATCAACCACGAAACCGGTAACAATACAAAATTACAATTACTTAGCTTCAATTAGCACAAACATACAACCAAATACAACAATTAATCAAATAGAAAGCATAATTAACATATAATCAACTGTTAACAATACCGGAGATTTATCAATAATAGCTTCAACCTCCTGATCGACGTTATTTCCGGCGGAAAAGCGATGATAATCATCGGAAGGAATAAACGGCGGTTTAGTTGAGGTAAACGGTAAGTGACGTCTCATTTGATTCAGGATCTTACCTCCGGTAGCCGGTGGCGCCGCCTGACGGTTTTGAGCTGACATTTTTTTTTTAATTTAATTTTAATTATAGATATATAGATAGAGAATTGAGAAATTGAAGTAATGAGATGGTGAATTGGAGTGAGATTAGTGAATTAGGGTTTATGAAGATGTGAATTGGGGGTTTTAGAGAGAGAAAATGAGGTTGTTTTAGAGAGAGAAAGTGAGGATTTGGAAAAGAGAGAGCAGAAAACGAGGGAAAGAGGGAATTTTTTTGGTTTGGTTCGGATAGATGTGGAGGGAAGCAAAAAAACTAAGAATTTGTGTATTACAATATTAGTCCTTCTACTATTAGTTTAAGTAAATTCAATCAACCTTGTGACGGAGTAAACTCATTCAATAAGAAGATTAATTACCTCAATGCCATCTAGGTGATGCAGATGACGGTGTGGCAATGTGATTATGATGCTCGTAGACAATCGTGGGGATGAGGTAGTGAGCTTAAGAAATTATTAATATTTAATTTATACATGCTCAAAAATAAAAATAAGTTTTATTTATACAAAAGTAGACTAGAAACAGGTTTTATTAAAATGTTAAACTTAAAAAATGTTAAAAATAAAAAGATCGATAATGTTGTAAAACTTATAAAATATGAATATATTTGTGGCTTAAGTGGTGAAATAAGCGACCTAATAAGACGAGTTTTGGAAATTGCCAACAGGAGATGTCATGTTTAAAATTAGCGACTTACTTAGCGTTATGATTTAGAAAGTCTCAAAATTAGCGACTTGGATAGCGTTATCATTTAGAAAGTCGCAATTTTAACGATGTTGTTCGCGACGTGTTATGTGGAGTCGCAAAATGTAGAGACGCGACCGACGACGTGCACATGTTGTCGCAAAATTGGCGACACATTTAGCGATTTCATTTGCGACATGGATATTCAAACTCATATATTGCGTCATAATTTGAGACACTGATGACGCCGATGTCGCTAAACATGTCGCTAATCATATCGCAAATTTGCGACATTTATAAGAACGTCGCTAAACATGTCGCTAAAAGACTGTTTTTTGGTAGTGTATGACTGTGAGGGTTTTTGATTTCGGTTCAAAGGTCTCTTGATTTTGTCCATAGCTGACCATAGAGTTAGGGTTTTTGATTTGGGGAATTGGGTGATTGGGAAATTAGGGTTTTTGATTTGGGGAAGAACATATTAAGATTTAGGGAAGAACATATGAAGATTTGGGGAAGAAATAAAGTTGGGTGAGAATAAAGAAAAGATAAAAATAGAAAATAAAATTTTAAGGATATTTTAGTCATTTTAAGTGACAAATGGACTATTCTTGTAGCCAAATTGATGACCCAGGGGCTGAACCCGAACGATTTTCGACCCAGGGACTGAACCCGTTAAATTGGAACAAACACAGGGACCAATTATGTAATTTACTCTTTATTTAACGTAATGTATTGACCTTTTTCATTACATTCACTATTACTTTATATCAAACGCAACCTTAACTTGTTAAATTGATTACAACTTAATATATTAACTAATAAACTCACTATCATGTACGTTAATATGGATTTTAGTGAGAGCTAAGAGCTCGTGTCAGAGTAAAAATGATTTAAACATTAATCTTAGAAGATCGAAAGTAAAATCTCAATAACACCAAAATCATATCTACTTCAAACACACAAAACTCAACTCGCTTTCCTATCATATGTGATATACGTATTCATATATGAACTCAAATTTGCTCATAGGAAACTGAAAGCTGAATGGCATTTGCCTTTAATCAATGAAGAATCGGGGTGGACAACCAGGGAAAATCCTATCATCATGGAAAAGTGATAGAAAGAGATAAGTGGATCCAAATAGTAAAATCTCATTAAACTGATCAAGGTAAAAAAAAATATTTAATCTAGATGCAAGGGGCAAAACTATTCATGGAAATGCAGTAACTGAAACAATCTTCTAAAAGATTATAGGGTGCATAACTACTAAAAACATATGGGACACTCTTATTATCTCATATGAAGTAGTTCGTTCAAGTTGTATCGAGTCAGATGAGAAAAATTTTGATAAGAAATTGTGAAAACTTCTTTGCAGCTAACAAAGAATCATTGGATGTCATTTATACAAGATACAAAATTAAGCTAAACAATCTTGTCGTTGATGATGTCACCAAGTTAGATGAATAAGTATGTATGAAATTCATTGACATTCTCTCAAATTCATTTAAGTAATTTATCACCTCCTTAGCGGCGAGTGAGAAATTAGAAGAATATGATCTTCCTTCCTTGTTTAGATCGTTGTCAAACTATGAAGAATCTGAGGAAGGAAAAGGTTGAATTCATGAAGGATAACTAAAGATCTGAAGGTCGCTCTATTTGTAACAAGTAGAAAGAACAACAAATCTACTTTAGAGTTGAGTCAACTTAGGAAAAAAGAGTGAGATTACTGTGATTAGTTTGAGATTGAAAAGATGAAGGAAGAAATGGCTCTAATGGCACTAAAGTAGTTCAACATTCTAAATGACTTTGTGGCTATTCAAGTAATTGTAATCTCGTCCAAGTGAATGCTCATTTTAGTTTTTTTTTTTTTTAACCCAAATCAATCAGCATTCTACAAATTAATTGTTTTTAAATTCAATTAGTTTTTAAGTTGACAATTCGATCACAACCCCAGCCTTTTGTTTTACAATTTCTAAATTAATTTCCTAATCACGGTCCTCCTGATCCAACTTGTTTTTGTCACATCATGGCGTTGCGGAATGTACCAAGGTTGTGACTTTAATGGACGACAGTCAAGATATGGTAAATAACTCAAATGAGACGTTTTAATAAATAAATATTTAAATTAAAATCAATGGTCTTGACAATAATCCAAAAAGTATATTAAATAGTATTTAAAATAAATTCGAAATGTGAAATGTTCATATTCTTGAAAGGTAAAATGCTCTTTAAGACTCCATAATCTAAGTACCTGAGAATGTATTTGAAAAAGTGTCAACTAAAGGTTGATTGAGTTCATAAGTTTAAAGACTCAATAAAATTATTAGACCACAAGATTTAAGAAATAACCTCAATTACTTTGTATATATAAGTAGTAACCATTGCAAAGACTCGTGTAACAGAAACCTTAACTTGAAATATATAAAATATCAACATAGTGTCCAAAATAGCAGATATAAAGAAAGGTATATAAAGAAAAGTATATCCGTAAGAATCAAACAATATGTGTCTGCTATAGAAATGACATGGGCGCTAACCATTCAGCTGTCAAACTCAATATATCTATTCACACAGTTCGCGTTTACTTTCGTAACTAACCATCCATGATACAGGAAATTTAGTGTTAATCGTATCTAAGCCATTATTTAATCGATAAAATTTGTCTATTTAAATCGATAAAATTTATATAATTATAAGATTATATTTTATACATCAAAGAGTTTGTTTTTTTGTTATCCCAAAATGCAAGGATACATTTTCCTTATTAATATTTTTGTTGTATTAAATATAAAAGGAAGTATTGATTTAATAGTTTTCGAAGCACATGAGTTGGGTTTTTTCTTTATCCCCAAAATACACGGGATTGGCTACATGAGTTGGGGTTCTATGAATAGTTGATAAGTTTGTTAGCCAATTCATATTTAATTGGGTTTAATAATTGTTACTTGATGTGATTAATAGATCCAGTCATACCAGATGTTCGCTCTGATTTATTGGCCTTTTTATGTTTGTTTCGCTTGTTCGGTAAATATAGCTTAAAACTATGAGCACATATAGATCAATAACCATCAACTATTAATCTACATTGAACATGATAGTTATTACCGAAATAATATTAGTTATGCGATTATTGTTAACGGAAAATCATTAGAATAAATCTTAATATATTGTATTGATCTTAAAGCATAATTTTAGGTATACAAACAATCATAATGTACTTAATAAAACTAATATATACTATATTATAATGAATCTCCTTCAAAGTCTTAATCCCTTAAAATTTAAGTAATTGAAATTACTAATCTATCCCTTTTATATATTTTAATAAAATTTATCATTTAAAACACTTTACAATTAATGACATTTCATTAATTACAACAATCATTAATAAATAATAATAACTATTTTTATCTTTATCTTTATTAATATATAAAACATTTTCATTTTTTATTAAAATTTTAAATTTTTAAGTAAAGTATAATTAGTAACATATCCCTTAATGAATATAACATATTAAATAATCTTAATTTACTTTAATTCGATTACTAATTTCATAAAAAATATATACCCATATAAAATAAAGGCAATTCAAATTAATTGATATAAAATTTGTTTTTAACCATTAGTTTTTTGAACTTTAAACGATATTTGATGGAGTACATTTTCAAGTATTTTATTTATAATATAAATTTTATAAAATTAGTTGACAGTGTCGTGGGTCGTGTTGCTCTATAATTTTAAAAAGATGGTTATCATCAGAAGTTTATTTATTCTTTTATTGGTCACCGATTAGTCTTAATACCAATAAGCTGAGTAATATTACATTTGATACTTTTAAGGTTAATAAACCTTGTTACCATATTGATTATCCTTCACTACAACATTCGAAAGTATGTGTTACCTTATGGATTAATGGAAACAGACTGAATTTGGATGTCTTGAATGAAATATTTTTTTTGGCTTGAAAAGCAGAATGATAAACGATTAGAAAGTGTAGTGACTGAACGGATTTTCAATTTGTTGTTGCATCGTTGAAGGAAAATTAGTTTATGTTTATGGAAAACATGGGTTTATACGGGTATACTATTCGGGAAATATATATTTTTTTTTTTTGACCGTACGTGAAATTGTTAGACGTCACTATTAAAAAAACAAAATGATCTGAAAATTAGACTTTTGTTATGTTCGCAACTAAGCTTAATCTTCAAATGAGTTGAATTACCCAAATGGGTTGAATGATCCGAACGGAAATTATTCTGCGAGGGTGTTTGTTTCACGAAATCTAGAAAAAATTGAGTGAATTTGAATTGAATTCCTTTTCCATAACATGTTTGTTTGAAGTTTATGACGGAATTTAAATCCGTTGGAATATAAATTTTTCTTTACTTACAAATTTGAGATTCCTTAGGGTAGTGGAGAAGAATTGAGAAAATCGATCATATAACATAATAATTATTATCGTTGAATGGTCGAACCTAAACTGTTATCACAACATTCTTTTTATATTGTCCGAAAGGCCGGACTTTAAACTATTACACTCCACATATATGTAACAAGACAAATGATAAATTACTATAAATCATTACTCCACTGTAAGTTGTTGAATATGGTTTTTTCATCCGCTGCATCGCGCGGGTACCATACCAGTATAGTTTTATGTTTTTTCAATAAATTACAGGAAAGTTTCCCTCTACAGAAAACCTGTTTACAATAGATTTAAATACTTTAAAGCAACCCAAACGACCAAATAGATTAATTATAATAATTAGAATTTAGAGGATAGTCAAAGCGAGTATAAATTCTTTATTTGGTTGTCTACAACTTTGTGTTAATTGTTCCACTTACTTTTTCTTATTTGATTTTACTCTCTAATAAGATAAAACTGAGTTTTTAAAATATGTTTTCTCATATAATGGACTTATCAGGCTTATTCTATGATCGGATATTTTTACTTGTATTGTGTAATAATCATATTTTTGGTAATATCATTTTCTTAAATATCTACTAATATCTACGATTTTATACAAGTTTTTACGCTGCTAACGGGAAACGGTTTTGATTTATACTTGTTTATCTGAAAATTTTAGTTAATCAATTATTTTAGAGGAATTTATCTTTTTATAAGAGGTTATTTTAATAGTTTCGTAGTGTTACAAAACAATTGCTCAATAGTTCTATTTACGAGTTAGTGATTGAATATTTTAAAAGAAAAGGGTTTGTGCAAGTGTGATCACCTAGCCGCCGACTTTGAGTACTTCACCCGCCGATTGACATTGTCCGTTGAGTAACTACTGGTCTGAAATTTTTTTTGTTTATTGGTTACTCGTTTTTAGTTTGAGATTTTTGTATTTAGGTATCACTGAGTTTTCCTTTCTTTTTTAGATTATTTCTTCATATGAACTGACGGGAAATGAGAGTTGATATTTCATCCTAATTTTTACGAAGATAAAAATGGCTATTTAATAAATACTCATTTTTATCTTATATTTATATAAAATTAGTATGAAATATTTTGGCGAAGATGCTTTTTAAAGTGGTAAGACTCTATGTTTAAAAATATATTTTTAAAGGTTCTACGTTCAAATCTATCTATACATTTTCTTTTTAGAATCAAATATAAAAACTTACCAAAACTCCCCATAACTTATATAGCTCTTTTTTTTTTTTCCTTTCTTGGAAAAGCTATTTTAATAAATTGTTACTTTAGGTTTAATTATCTTTTTTAACTTTCATTTTTATTATTACGATCATGGTTAATTTTATCATGTTTTATATAACTCATTTTGTATATACATTTTTTTTCGTCAATATATTTTTTCACGATGCAACACGCACTTTTAAAATCCTACTTTATATTAACAATATTGTGGACGATATGACAGTTTATGTTTTAAACATATATTTATTAATTTTTGACCACATTTTTTTTTATTTCGCCGCAACGCGCGAGATTTTTAAAAACTTGTTGCCAATATGACCATTGAGGAGTACGAAAACATGATTAGAGACAATGATAGTTCAACGTACACCAACATGGTTTATAGGCTGATTTTTTTTAAACAAACTAGTTTCTCTTAAGAATTTTGTTTTATTGAATAAAAAGGTAAAGAGACCGGTTATAGAACATATGTATTTTCTGATTTTAACGCACAATTTGTTAGTAATTTAGTGTAATTGGAGAAATGGTTATTTGACTTGGAAACAGGTTAGGAGTGTACGGAGTGTACGCCTGTTAAGTCAATAACATCTCGGATCCAAAAGCGGTATAAAGGACTACAACCTTTATGGTGGTAGATTTATAACCACCTGTTTTAAGACACAATTAATGGGGAGTTACAAACGTGTTAATGATCATTATGTTTTGGTCTTGTAACCGTTTGCCCATTAAATGAAAGATCATTATGGTCACTTAAAGCTTGTAACTCCTGTCATAATGGAGTAGCTTTATGACCATAATGTCTTGGTCTTGTAACCGATACTAGCTTTATGGCCATAATGTTTTGGTCTTGTAACCGTTAGTTGCTTTATGACCATAATGTTTTGGTCTTGTAACCGCTAGGAGTTATGGACCATTATGGTTATTTAATACCAATAATGTCCATTACATTTGGGTGCTCTATAAATAGAGAACTTTTTGTTCATGAGAAAAGACACACTACACTAAACACTCTCTAGCAAACGGGTTCTTGGTTTGTGCCAAAATCAAGAACATACTCATATTTTATCCCAAAACAAAGTTCGTGTAACCCAGGCATATAGGGTCGAATTGTTGTTTTCGGAAAGTGATACCACGATTGTAAGAGATATCCGGTCATTGAAATCTTTACCCGGTTACACAAAGGAAGCGAAATCAACCAACAATCGAAAACAACAATTTTGTGTGATTTCAATGGCGGCTACGATGAAGCACATGATGACGAATTTCTCCAAACTTGATAAGTTTGAAGGAATTGATTTTCGGAGATGGCAAAAGAAGATGCACTTCTTTCTCTCGAGCATGAGCGTGGTTTATGTGTTGAGTACTCCTTGTCCTGACGATGGAGATGATGCTACCGTGGATGAGCTTCGTAGGAGAAGCAAGTGGGAGAACGACGATTACGTTTGTCGAGGTTTAATCCTCAACGGTATGGCTGATTCCCTTTTTGATATTTACCAAAACCATGAATCTGCTAAAGAACTTTGGGACTCTCTTGAGACCAAGTATATGTCTGAAGATGCTTCTAGTAAAAAGTTCCTTGTGAGTAATTTTAATAATTACAAGATGGTCGATTCTAGACCGGTCATGGAACAATACAATGAACTTCTTCGTATACTTGGTCAATTCACACAACATAAAATGAACATGGACGAGGCCATTTCGGTTTCTAGTGTCATTGATAAACTCCCTCCTTCTTGGAAAGATTTTAAACATACTTTGAAACATAAGAAGGAGGAGTTAACTCTTGTTGAGTTGGGCAGTCATTTGCGTATAGAGGAATCCCTCAGGGCGCAAGAAATTGACAAGCCAAAGAGCAACGAAGTTGCTGGTACCTCGTCGGTTAACATGGTGGAACATAAAAAATCCACCGGTTACAATGACAAGAAGGGAAAACGTAAACATCATGATAACAACAAGGTTGATCCCAATAAGAAGTCAAAGTTGACTTGTTGGAAGTGTGGTAACTCTGGACACTTAAAAAGGGATTGTAAGGTTGCTAATGTTGGTAATAAAAATACCAATGGCACAAGCGGTTCGGGAAATGGTTTTAACAACCAAAACTCGAAAGGTCAGATTATGTTTAATGATTCACATCAGAATTATTATGTATCATATATATCTGAAGCTTATTTTGTGCAGGATGATGATGTTGCGTGGTGGGTTGACTCGGGTGCTACTACCCATGTGTGCAAGGATAGATTTTGGTTCAAGACTTACGAGTCGGTGAATGATGGATCAATTCTTCATATGGGAAACGAGTCAACGGCCCCTGTTCATGGAAGAGGATGTGTGGATCTAGAGTTTAGTTCGGGAAAAGTTATTTCTTTATTTGATGTTTTGCATGTACCACAAATAAGGAAAAATCTAGTTTCTAGTAGTGTTTTAAATAATTGTGGTTACAAACAAGTAATTGAATCTCATAGATTTGTTTTGTCAAAACATGGTTTATTTATTGGTTTTGGATATTTATGCAATCGCATGTTTAGACTTAATATTAATCATGTTAATGTTAATTCTGCTTTTATGTCTACTTCTAGCTTAAATGATTCTAATATTTGGCATGCTAGACTAGGACATGTACACTTTAAAAGAATGTTAGAAATGTCTAAAGATGGTTTAATACCGCCCTTTGATATTAACAATGAAAAGTGTAAAACATGTATGTTGACTAAGATCACTAAGCAACCATTTCAAAATGTAAAAAGAGATTCTGAAATGTTGGAATTAATTCATAGTGATTTATGTGATTTGCATGCAACTCCTACTTTAGGGAACAAGAAATATTTTGTGACTTTTATTGATGATACTTCTAGGTTTTGCCATATTTATTTGTTACATAGTAAAGATGAAGCATTAGATAAGTTTAAAATATTTAAAACTGAAGTAGAATTGCAACAAAATGCTTTGATAAAAAGGCTACGAACGGATAGGGGAGGTGAATATCTTGAACCCTCCTATTTCCAATCCGTAGGCATCATTCATGAAACCACTGCTCCTTATACACCACAACAAAATGGTGTATCTGAGAGGAAGAATAGAGTTCTTAAGGAAATGGTTAATTCCATGTTATCCTATTCTGGTTTGAGTGATGGATTTTGGGGGGAAGCTATGTTAACAGCTTGCTATTTGCTTAATAGGGTTCCTAACAAAAGGAACAAGATTACTCCTTATGAACTTTGGTACAAAAGGAAACCCAATTTGAACTATCTTCGGGTATGGGGTTGTCTGTAAGACTCCCCGATCCCAAGAAGAAAAGTTTGGGTGAAAGAGGTATAGATTGCATATTTATTGGATATAGCGAACATTCCAAGGCTTATAGGTTCTATGTCATAGAACCTAATGAATTTGTCTCAATTAACTCTATAATTGATTCAAGGGATGCAATCTTTGATGAGAATCGTTTCTCATCTATACCTAGACCAAAGGATATGGTTCCAACTCCAAGTGGAACCAATAAGGATAGTAATGATGAAGTCTCTGAAAAGGTTGATGATCAGCCAATTGAGCTTCGGAAAAGCAAAAGAGAAAGGAAACCTAAATCATTTGGACCTGATTATTAGTTGTATCTAATTGAAGGTTCTAGGGATGATGTTTGTACCCAATATTCTTATTGCTTCATTGTTGAGGATGATCCTAATACATTTGAAGAAGCAATGAGGTCTCAGGATGTTGCTTTCTGGAAAGAAGGAATAGCTGATGAGATGGATTCCATCTTGGGAAACAACACTTGGGTGTTGGTTGATCTACCAACTGCTTGCAAACCTTTGGGTTGCAAGTGGATCTTCAAAAAGAAGATGAGGGTGGATGGAACTATTGAAAAGTTCAAGGCAAGGTTGGTCATTCAAGGTTTTAGACAAAAGCCTGGGATTGACTACTTTGATACATATGCTCCAGTAGCTCGTATCTCTACCATTAGACTGTTGATTGCCTTAGCAGCAATTCACAATCTGGTTATTCACCAGATGGATGTGAAAACAGCATTCTTGAATGGTGATTTGGAAGAGGAGGTTTACATGAACCAACCTCAAGGCTTTATTATGCCTGGTAATGAAAGAAAGGTGTGCAAACTTGTTAAATCTTTATATGGATTGAAACAAGCACCTAAGCAATGGCATCAAAAGTTTGATGAAGTGGTTTTGTCTAATGGTTATCATCTTAACCAATCTGACAAATGTGTGTATAGCAAATTTGATGAATCCGGCAAAGGAGTCATCATTTGTCTATATGTTGATGACATGTTGATCTTTGGGACTGACCAAAATCAGGTTGATTTAACCAAAGAATTTTTGTCATCAAGGTTCTCCATGAAAGATATGGGGGAGGCTGACGTTATCGTTGGCATAAGGATTATACGTGAAAACAAAGGAATCTCTATTTCACAATCTCACTACATTGAGAAGGTGTTAAAGAAATTCAATTGTTTTGATTGTACTCCAGTTAGTACTCCTATGGATTCAAGTATGAAGCTTCTACCTAACCAAGGAGAAGTTGTGTCTCAACTTGAGTATTCAAAGGTGATTGGTTGCTTGATGTATGCCATGACTTGTACAAGGCCTGATATTGCTTTTGCTGTGGGAAAACTGAGTAGATATACTAGTAACCCTAGTACTCATCACTGGCAAGCAATAAGGCGGGTACTGAAGTATTTGAAGAAAACTATGGATTATAGTTTATCTTATACTGGATTTCCTTCGGTGCTTGAAGGATACTCTGATGCGAGTTGGATAACCAATGTTGAAGATCATTCTTCAACAAGTGGTTGGGTGTTCTTGCTTAGGGGAGGTGCAATTTCATGGGCTTCCAAGAAGCAAACATGTATTACTAACTCAACAATGGAGTCTGAATTTGTTGCTTTAGCTGCTGTTGGTAAAGAAGCGGAATGGCTAAGGAACTTGATTTATGAGATTCCGTTATGGCCTAAACCTATAGCACCCATGTCTATCCACTGTGATAGTGCTGCAACATTGGCAAAGGCTTATAGCCATATGTACAATGGGAAGTCTAGACACTTAGGTGTTAGACATAGCATGATTCGTGAGCTTATCATGAATGGGGTGATTTCTGTAGAGTTTGTGAGGTCACAACAAAACTTAGCCGATCACTTGACGAAGGGATTGGCTAGAGACTTGGTTATTAAGTCTGTGAAAGGGATGGGTTTAAAGTCCACCTTAATTTCTGATTGTAAGACACCCAATTCCCTCTTAATATGAATTAGGAGCTGAATTCAATGTGGAAAGCTTGCACTCAGAAATTGGAGCACATTGTTAATATATATCATCCCAAAGTATGTGCTCGGTCCTGCTGAGGATTAGGTTGAAGTAATACTTCTTAATAGTTTCTTTGAAAAAGTGCGAGAGCAGGTGCACGAGTGAAAGGAACTACCTATGTGAATGTGAAGTTTTGCCGCTTCAAGAAAGCTTTGGACTTTTAGCTTTGGATACATTCATGAATGGATATGGACACATGGCTTATATAGTGTCAGGATAGCTTTAAAGTGTTTGAAAACTTGTGTGTATATTATCTTCAGTTATTCAAATGGGTTGAAGGGTTCAATTCTTAGAACACCCCGATTCTCGAATATTTGAAATGTGTAATGTACTAAGATGAAAATTCAATCTTCAAGACATTTTCATTTATGCATAAGTTTTGTTTTGTTTATTTATTTCATGAAAAGGAATTGCACTAAATTGGGGAGGATTGTTAGTAATTTAGTGTAATTGGAGAAATGGTTATTTGACTTGGAAACGGGTTAGGAGTGTACGGAGTGTACGCCTGTTAAGTCAATAACATCTCGGACCCAAAAGCGGTATAAAGGACTACAACCTTTATGGTGGTAGATTTCTAACCACCTGTTTTAAGACACAATTAATGGGGAGTTACAAACGTGTTAATGATCATTATGTTTTGGTCTTGTAACCGTTTGCCCATTAAATGAAAGATCATTATGGTCACTTAAAGCTTGTAACTCCTGTCATAATGGAGTAGCTTTATGACCATAATGTCTTGGTCTTGTAACTGATACTAGCTTTATGGCCATAATGTTTTGGTCTTGTAACCGCTAGTAGCTTTATGACCATAATGTTTTGGTCTTGTAACCGCTAGGAGTTATGGACCATTATGGTTATTTAATACCAATAATGTCCATTACATTTGGGTGCTCTATAAATAGAGAACTTTTTGTTCATGAGAAAAGACACACTACACTAAACACTCTCTAGCAAACGGGTTCTTGGTTTGTGCCAAAATCAAGAACATACTCTTATTCTTATCCCAAAACAAAGTTCGTGTAACCCAGGCATATAAGGTCGAATTGTTGTTTTCGGAAAGTGATACCACGATTGTAAGAGATATCCGGTCATTGAAATCTTTACCCGGTTACACAAAGGAAGCGAAATCAACCAACACATTTGAGAGTTATGTACGTATACGTGCGATAAGTTTATAAAACACCTTCTTTTAAGTTTTAGAGATGACAACTTGTGCATAGACATCGATTATATAAGTCAATATCTATGTGCTTTTTAACTGGAGTTTGTGAGGCCTCGTATTAGTTAAGGAAAGATGGAGCTAAAGAACACCATGAGATATCGCCAAAATAGACTACAAGTATGTTGTGCCTCAACGCATATTAACAAACCAAAACTGCAAAAACAACAGTCGAAACTATAACATACGGAAAGAAGCCCTACAAACATGTATAGTTCTCTCTAGCTTCTTCATTATAATATCATCCAAAGAAAAACCATATCTTTTAAACCACTTAAACCAATAATTTTGTATATATATTATTGGGAGCTTCCTAGCTTTTTACTGAAAACTTTGCCCTCTGAAAGTGAATTGTTGCATGTCAGTGCTTATGTTTCCCACTGTCTCCCCTCCAACTCCGAGAAAGTCTCTGGTGAATGTCATGCCGCCACGAGATTGTTGAAAACTCATGTTTTGTGGTTGTTGTCTCTGCTCTTCAGAGTTCCAATTTGTCCATTCATACCCTCCACTAGTACTATCACGACCACCATGGTTGCTATGCTGTTGCTCATAAGTTGCACCAGCATACTGATTGAAAATAGTCGACCCAGCAATGCTACTGCTAAAAGAGTTGAGGAGATCATTCGTATGGTTACCATGTTTACTGCAATCAGAATTGTCAAAACAAGATCTACCCTTTCCAAATGTAGTGCCATCAACAGGATCGCTAGAGGAAGAAGCTGACAAAAGATTAGTACCATTGTTATTGCTAGACGTTGAACCAATTAGAGCAGCCTTCTGAAGCAATGCAGTTGCCGAAAGTTGTGGCATGGAAGCTGTATATGATGGAAAAAAACTAGATTCCTCAGAATATGCATTATTTCTACCGGTCCCCATGGAGCGGAGATTGCAGTGATCTGTGTTGTCATGTGGAGTGTTAACAAGATTGGTGAAAAACCTAGTACCACAATTTCCTTGAAATTTGTATTCATTTGCTGATGGCTTGAAGAAAGATGGAGTAGGCTTGTAACAGTCTAAGCCCATGGGGGGCCTGATCATGTGGCTTGTTTGACCGAGCTGAGATACACCTGTTGGTATGGCGTGAGTCCGGTTCTGGGTGGAGGGAACCTGAGAGCCCAACTTTGGCAAACTTGCACTCATTTGGCCGGGATAACTATTGTTGTCGGTATTTTTTGATGAGCTGACTCCGATGGAAGTAACAGTTGATGGATGCCTGATGAGAGCTCCTTCAGCCAGTGCCTCACAATGTGCCCTGTGCGACATGAAGTTGTCACGGCTGCAAACACAGATACCAAATTATTAGAATGTGTTACATCTTACCATAATAAAAAGATAAAACTGACATACAACTAAATATTACTAAACAAAATTATTATAAAGTAGTTTAGCAAAAAGTAGTGCACAATTTGTGAAAGTGCCTATAAGTTCTCCATCGGGTACTAGGAATCTAAGCCTGAACACTGAAATTTCAAATAAACTATATGTTGATTTATTATGTGGAGTTTTGATAACCACTCCTCTAGGTTTCTAGGTTGTGGTTTAAATATTTAGACATGCATCGTTTCATTGTACATAATCATAAGCGTCCCCTGCATTTGGGGATCTCACTCCCTATATTTACAAAGTACAACTTCTTTATCCAATTTCCTATCGTTTTAATCACAGTTCTATATGATGTTGTTATCAATACTCTATTAATTGATTATTAATTGATGGACTTTTCCAGCATATTTTGTTTTAATTAATCTCTGGTGAGGGTGGCAATCTCCGCCCAAACCAACAATTTTGGGTCAAATTGGACCAACTCTTTTTGTAAATGGGCATAAATGGATTGTGGTTTTTATTGAAACGGGTTCGTATTCAAATACCTGAATTACAATAACGGGTCCAAATGGGCGGGGACGTCAAAAAAATCACCCAACACTTCTTTTACAAAATTAATTATTTAATTAGCAAATAATTTTGCGACACTTTTTCGTCACGAAAATTACAAAAAACAAAATAATACAAATAAAAATCAGACACGTCGTTGTGAAAGTGAATAATGTCGTGATAAATGAGTGGTGTCGGGAGACTCGCGACAATGTGTCTAATTTTTATTGGTTTGATTAACACATGTGTACGGTCACGAATAATATGATTATGTTTGTAAAGTGAAAATGTAATTATTTTAATAATTTGCTCTTTATTAATTTATGTTTAATAAACGAGTGACTTATATATACCTTCTTGAACAACATTATTCATATTTAAATGGGAATCTATAACTTTTGTACACTAATAACTTGTGTCCCGTGCTTTAAAAATTATACAATTGTTTTTATTTATTCGGGATTTGATGACTTGGTTTATATATTACTTTGTTGCTATAGCTATTATCAAAAGCCATTTTCTGTTAATATAAAAAATACTTTATTGCTGTAACTATCATCTTTGGTTTTTTTACTTCTTTAAAATAACCATTTTGACCCGAATGATTTTGAGCTAAACCTATTTTGACACGGACCAAAATGACCCATTTTGACTCGAACTCATCTTGACCCGAACCCGTTTTGACTCATTAGCCAATCCGATCCAACCCGTCCACTTTGCCAGCCTAATCTCTGGACATCCAATTTGCGATAATTTTCACCTAGTCACATTGTAGGCTTCTGCCTACCATGGTGCGGTCCAAATATAGGAAAGAAATAAAACAAAAAATATAAAACTAGTTAACTGAAAAACAAATAGTAATGATAAATGGCATACCAAAAAAATAGTGAAGGTTGGTGTTCATATATTGAATATGATAAATAACATCCAATTGTTACGTTTTCATCACTTGTTTTGGCAGAGTTAAACACAAATGCATAATGCCTACATATGATGCAATAGCAACAATTTCACTCTATTTCTATTCTTTCGAGACTTTATATACTAATTAAACTACAGTACGTGTTCATATACTTAATGAGATGACTAATTTCACTCTATTTCACTTGTAACTCCTTCAGCATTTTTCAAAAGTTTGTACATCTACCAGCTTTCTTTCTCGTTAGTTTTTTTATTTATTTAACTTATTTGTGTTTTTTTTTATAGTTAGGTGTTACATATAATATATTATCGTTATATATATATATTGATTTAGGGAGGAAAAAGTTAATATTTCTAACATATTTAATAAAAAATTATTGACAAATACGTTTTCATATCATCAAGTATTGGGACCAAATGTCAAGAAATGACAAAATAACACAATAAACATATGTTATATCACATATATGATATTTATTTTTGAAAGGAATCACATAATTATTATATTTTAATATTTAACGAGATTTCATGTTAATTTTTACATACAATTACTACATATCTAAAGTTGATGATTTAAAAAAAAAACAAAGTGGTTATACGAAATAACAATTAGATGAAAGTTTTTTACATTTTGCCGTGCAAGTTGTGTATACGTTCATGATGTAAAGCAATAAATTAAGAAGGATGATAGATCAAAAACATTAATCAACATAACCTTGAACCTTAATTAAAATAAAAAATAATAGGTAATGGTACTCATGGAATAACTTGAGTGCCGAGTGTGAGTATACTAGATAACACGACATTAAATTACTTTTTAAAATATTAAAAAAGAAAAAATTTCAAGTTAATTCTTATTTAAATATTTGTAACGCCCATTATTTTTCTTTTTCTTAGAGATCACTCACTTGTTATATACATTTGATGAAATATTTTTCTAGATTTTATAATTTATATTACATGTAATTTTAGTAATTTTATATATGATATTTGATGTTTTTTTTCTTTTCCATTATAGTTAATTATACATCAAATAATACACGTGACTTTTGAAAATCGTGTTTAGTTTTCAAATCATATGTGATTTTACCTTGAGAATATCAATATTTTTTCAAAAACGAAAACTAAAAATTCGTCAAAATTCGATTTCTTTTTTCCACGTATGCATACATTATACTTCATATAATATATATTATTGTGTTTTAAAATTATATTTAAAGTTAAAATAATGTGTTACTGCCTTAAATTTCCGAATTTACATAGATAATAAATTTCATATGATTGACAATACAATTATATGTACTATCACATAAGATTTTAGTACTATCATATCTGATTTTAGCTATCAAATATTATGTCAAAAAACAAAAATAAAAATAAAAATTATCAAAATTCTATTTTGTTTCTATATTTAGGTAATTTATATATTTTATAGTAATTTTATTTTAGAAACTTTACATCTTAGTATTAACATCGTATATGATTTTATCGATACAATTTCAATACCCACAAAAAAAAAAATAGTCGTAAAAAACATATAACACCACTAATCTAGTTAAAAGAAAAAACACGACCCTCGTATGATGTAATTTGTTTCGTTAACGATTAACTCTTTAAAAGATAATTTAATTTTAAAAAATAAAATAATAATGAAATTTGATTTTAATTTTAAGTCTTTTCATTAAAGTAAAGTGAAAAAAAAATTGTATTTTAGTTTTTGGAAAATTATGTCTTTCTCTTTAAATCATTTTACATAAACCTAAAAGATCTTTAAAAAAAATAAAAAGTTATTAGATTAGTTATACTAAAATAAGTGGTTACGTTTATATATTCCAGACAATATCTAAGCGTATAACCATGTTAAACCAAAGACTATTGTTAATCGATCAAAACAATCAAAATACTTTTTGAATATTATATGACCGCAATTCTTTTATTTTGGATGAAAAATGATTTTTTCGAGAGTAAATTGTAATTTTTGTTTCTCATAATTAGCCAATTCGCTGATTTTATCCTTAATTTTTTTTTTCTGTTCCCAAATCTGTTATTTTTTATTTTTTTTTATTCTTCTATCTAACTTTCATTAGTTTTCTCCATTAAATATCTTTATGTGCCAAATAGGTAAGGATAGGTAAATGTATTCCATTTCTTTTTATTCTTTAATCTATATTTTATAATAATTTTATCCACACCTACAACCTTTTTCTCCGAATCTCTTCCTAAAACCTTATCTAATAAAGAATAAATCAAAATTTAATAACCCATTTTCATAGATCTATATACCCATCAACACACAATTTCCCATATATACATATCCTTAAAAGAAATGAAAGAAATGTAATTATATACTCATCGCCACACACTGTTATTTAACACCCACCATTGCTCGATTTAAAACACCACCACCGCCTTACCACTTCACGGTAATAATTCATATATATATATTTTTTTTAATTTCTTTAATCTAGATCTAATAGGGTTCTATTATATAAACTTGATTAATTTTGGTCTTGATTTTTCAGATCCAGATATGTAAATAATCGAAAAAAGAGATCTATAAACAATTTAGTTTACAATTTAGTTTTATCGGTAAATTGACTAGTCGTGAGGGACGAAAATTCTAATTTACTATTTTTTTGAACTTTGTTAAATGTAACCAGCTAACCGCAATGAATTAATTTAGTATATTGTATGTGCGTACCTTGAGAAAAAAGTGCCACAATGGCACTTGTACTCTTTCTTGCCACATATCTTTGAATGAGCCTTTAAATCAGATTGAACTGCATACATCTTTTCGCACTTTTGGCACTTATACTTCTTGTCACCGTGCTTTCGAGAATAGTGTTTCTTGATGCCAGTGAGGTCTCCAAGAGCACGAGAAGGGTCGTGATGGACGCAGGAGGAATCTGGGCACAAATACACCTTCCTTTTTACCTCATCATTTGTTGTCCTTTGCTTAAGTTTCCAAGGCAAATTGTGACCTCTTTTGTGAAGTTGCAAATTTTGCTCCCTTGGGAACCCTTTGTAGCATACCTCACAAACAAATCTGTTTTTTGCCATTAAGGTGGTAGGAGATAGTGCTATAACCTCTGCATCCGGATCTATCAATATTCCCCCAAAAAAAGAAAAAATAAGAATAACTTGTATGTTATAAACAAAAGTAAATTTTGCATATAAGTACAACTTTTAGATAACGACACATACGTTGTTTAGATTTTTTTTCTGTAGGATTTTCAAGTCTTCTTTTTCTTTCCATTTCAAGAAAAATACATATATTAAAGGAGAAGAAAAAAGTCCACTTATGGTTTTTTTTTCTTTTTTTTTTAAAAACCACAAAAAAAAAATTTAATTGATAAAACTAGCGAGAAGCTATGAATTACGATACAAAAAATAAATCACTGGTTTATTTTTCTCTTAATGAAAAAGTTGGCTAGAACAAAATTATAAAATGTATTCAATAGAAAAATAGTTCAAAAGAGGAAGAACTTGCATGGCATTCCAGGATGGTTCCTTGCTTTTTTGGGACGAACAGCTGCAGGTACGGGTTCCTTGCTAAAGAGCGCCATTGATGATCCAGAAGCCATCTTATGAAATTTGATCTCTCTACTTTACAACTCTATTGTATACGTACTAGCAACGCGATCAAGATCAATGAAACCGATCAAAAATAGGTTGCGGTTTGGTGATCGGTAGCCAAGTAATGTGGTATCAATAATATGAATCAACACCTACACAGAAGGGACTTGAATTGCTATGCTTATTGTTTAGCCATTAAAGCTTATACAAAAGGCATTTGCCAAATTCAGTTATATTGGACCCCACCCATTGCCGCATAAGGACAATAATAGTTGCATCAGCCAAGTAAGAAGGAGAACCACCGTCCTCTCATTGCATCATTTCCAGGTGTATTACACAAAGAAGCAACATGTTTTATACCATCTTCATCCATATTTAAAGACTTTTTTGACTTTCAACATTCCAAATTAATTGTTTACTATTCAAACATAACAAATTTTGTTTCTATCTCTAAAAGATTTCTTCACACATGTATTTGAAGTAGCCATTACATTAATAGGATGAATATTTGGAAATATATTTAGTTTTACTTTTATTCTAAAACTAACTTTTAAACATGCATAATGATTGTATATATTTAAACTAGCTTATTGACTCGTCTAATATACGGAGAATTATATCAAAAAATATACAATGTTAACAAAGAACATATCTTTAATATATAATAAAAAAGGGCCTTAAATGCTACATGGCGAAGTAAGGTCCGTTGGATTATTTAACTTTTTTGATGTCAGCCGTTAGATCAGATTGATGATGTTATCAAAGATTATTTTCATTTTACATCCTCTTACAATACATAATTACATTCTCTTTTTCATTCAATCTCTATTGAAATAAAAAACATAATTATAATTTATTTATAGAATCGTTCAATTTGGACTATAATTTACCTTATTATTATTCTAAAATATTCTAATACAAAACATCATAATATGTGTATTAAGATAAAAGTGTATATGTTATTATAACTATAAACAATATGTATATATATATATATATATATATATATATATATATATATATATATATATATATATATATATATATATATATATATATATATATATATATATATATATATATAGGAGAAGGTTCTTATAAACTAATATTTAAAGTAAATTAAGTAAAAAAATATGAAAAAATAATTTATAATATGGGTAATTTTGTATTATGTTTATTTATTCAATTATAACAAACTTTAAACAAGCAAGTTTTGATATGCATCAAAATATATGTCGTTTAGTGTCACACCCCGCTAAAGCGGAAACACGGAATGAGAGAGCTGGAATATTATTACACGGTCATAAGCAAATATAAACGATTCAAGTCATTTCGATTAAAAATAAATTGTTCAAGATTCAACATTCAAAAGCAACCAAGTAGTTCACGATTTAACTTAAAGTACAAATACAAGTTTCAAACAAAATTCCCAAAACAAAAAGGTCTTTCCCAATAAGCTCCTCACGCGACCATATCGACCCTCCTTTGCCATGCATTCCGAACACTTACTTTAATTTCCTGAAACATAAGATAAAGTTTCAACTACATAAAGTAGCGAGTGAGTTACAGTTTAGAGTTTCGATAAGGTTTCCAAAAATAGAAAGTTACCAAAAATAGTAAGTTGCCAAAAATAGTAAGTTGCCAAAACATATACTGACGTCATGAGTAAAAGAACGAGTCGACGTTTGAACATATATGTAAATGATAAAAGTTTGTACGTACGCGAGTAAAGTAATTAAATAAACTCGTATAATAAAGTTGTAGCGGAATCTAGGCGCTAAAAGTGTGTATATGCGTATGGGATATGTGTTTAACTAAATAGTAACTCGTATCAATCACTTGGCATAATATAAGTAGTAAGTATACACTAAACCGATTGTATGGTCCTGAACTAGCCCAAAAATGTTTAATTGATTGAACCTCAGTGTGGTAGTAATATGTACTTGGGACGCTAACCCTTAGTAAGGAGTGACCGCTCCTAAGTATCGATACTCATATGACTAACGGCTGTTGCTAATAGTGTATAAGTGAACTTGAACCAAAAACGGGCAATTGAACAAAGTTTCTAAAATTGTACTGAACTCTTACGGGCTTATATATCCATCAAGGATTGGTTGCTAACAAGTATCCTAGTTTAGTTAACCCGCTAAGGCAATAACACAAATACGCATAATAGTTTGTACAAGTACCAAGTTTTGAACAGTTCCAAATAAGTTGCAAAAGTACCAAGTTTTGAACAGTTCCAAATAAGTTGCAAAAGTACCAAGTTTTGAACAGTTCCAAATAAGTTGCAAAAGTACCAAGTTTTGAACAGTTCCAAATAAGTTGAAAATAGTGTTAATAGTTACAAACATGTGATCTTATGTTTCCCCCAAATAATGTTTAAATGTACAAAAGTAAAACAATGGGGTTGTAACTCACGGTTTGCGAAGAAAGTGAACTCGGAATCGGTCGGAAAGGAGCCGGGTAATCACGGAATGCCTAAAGAATACCAAGATTGTCCAAAAGTTATTATCTTATTAGGTTCTTTATATATATAAGAGTTTATGTAACTTTCGTTTAAAAATAAGTGTTAAGTCCAATATTGTTCCAAAATTTGGTCCGAAGCGGTTAACGTTATGTTTAGTCCGAAAGTTCAAAGTCAAAGTTATTATTATGATAAACATGTTTAGGTTACTGAAATGGTTTAGGTTTTCTAACGAAATTTGGGCAGCGCTTCCGCGCCCAAATTTCATGTCCAAAACCTACAATCATTTCCGCTCACAAAACATGCATATACACATAATAACTTCACCACAAGTCCAATAAGTCCAAAAAGTCCAATACAAGTCATCATTATTATTATTTTTATTCATCTCAGTCCAATAATGTTATTGACAAAAGTCCAGAATGTGTGTACAAGTTTTAAACGAGCAAAACGACGTTTTTCTTTTTCCCGTTTTATGTTTTTCTTGCTAAAAACGTTTTGTGACTTAAAGATTTCGACATGCAACCAGTAGATACTTTATAATATGATGTTTTTACAGTTTCTAAACAACTTTTAATCTCAAAAACATAGATCTAAGTATTATTTAGTTAAAAATCGTTTTTGTATAAAAGAGTTATAAATCTTCATAAAAACTCATTTTTATTGTTTAGATCTTACATGCAATTAGTAAAAATAGTAAATAAAGGTAGGAGAAAGATTTCAACCGGATGAAAATGAATGGATGGTGTTTTGGACGGATTTAGAGCTCCAAAACCGGTAGAAAAAGGCTTGAAACCGAAAATGCTTTGCTCCTCCTTGATTGCTTTGATGTTTAAACGTTTTTGATGGTGTTTTTATGAGGATTTAGTGGCTGGACTTTCTGGTATTTCATGGTGTTTTTAGAGAGAGAGATGAAAGAAAATGGAACTAGGTGTAAGTGTGTGTGTGTTTTAGATTAAAGAAAATGAAAATGAAAATGAAAATGAAATAGAGAAATGATGTTAAAGGGGGGGTTGGAATACTGAAAATGCAGTAATGGAGTGTTAAAACTCGAGGTTGATTGGTTGATTGTTTATAAAAACGAGACAAGGACCAAAATGTAAATATTTTGAAATCTGCAGCTAGGTGCTGCGCACCTCAGGTGGAGGTGCTGCGCACCGGGCTGTTTTCCAGCTTTTCTGATTTTTCGTTTTTACGTTAATGCTTCGTTGGACCTTTTTGTTAACTGAAAGTTCTTAAGTATGATTTGTTATGAACTTAGGAAAGTTCATTAGGTGTTTTTCTTGGTATTAGGACTTATAAAATTGATTCCGGGAGTTATTCCGACACTAGTTCCGACAAGTACAGACTGAACAATTACGAACTAGAACAAAGTGAACACGGTAAAAGAGTAACTAGGGAATTGAACCGATATAATAACTGAACAAGTACCTGATTTTTAGACGGTTGTCACATCATCCCCGGGTTGAAATAAATTTCGTCCCGAAATTTGACTCGTCACATCAGGTGGAAGTATCTTTGAACAAATGAGGATACTTTTGACGTATCTGGTCTTCACGTTCCCATGTGAATTCGTGACCACGTCGAGAGTTCCAACGAACTTTGACAATAGGAACACGACTTTGTCCGAGTTGCTTGACCTCTCGGTCTACAACTTCAAGCGGTTCCTCGATGAAGTTGAGCTTATTGTCGATTTTGACCTCGTCAAGTGGGATGACGATGGTCTCATCGGATAGGCACTTTTTCAAGTGTGAGACATGGAACACGTTATGAACATTAGAAAGAACAGGCGGGAGTTGGAGTCGATAAGCTACTGGACCAATACGCTCGATGACTTCAAACGGTCCGGTGTACCTCGGGCTTAGTTTACCGCGTTTCCCGAAGAGAACTACCCCTTTCCATGGCGATACTTTGAGAAGTACACGATCGCCGACCTGGAACTCGAGGGGTTTTCTCCGGTTATCGGCGTAGCTCTTTTGCCGAGTACGGGACGTCTTCAGTCGCTCCCTGATGGTGGTGATCTTGTCGATGGTTTCTTGAACAATGTCGAGCCTTGTGAGCTGTCGATCACCGGCTTCAAGCCAACAAAGCGGCGATCGGCACTTGCGTCCATATAAGGCCTCGAACGGAGCACACTTAATGCTAGCGTGGTAGCTGTTGTTGTACGAGAACTCGACCAAAGGAAGATGAGTATCCCAACTTCCTCCAAAGTCGACTACGCATGCTCTAAGCATATCCTCAAGCGTTTGGATCGTCCTTTCGCTTTGACCATCGGTCTGAGGGTGGTAAGCTGTGCTAAGGTCTAGTCGTGTCCCGAGAGATTTCTGAAGCGCGTTCCAAAAGCGAGACGTAAACCGACTATCCCTGTCAGAAATGATGGAGAGAGGTGTACCGTGGCGAGAGATGATCTCGTTGATGTAGATTTGTGCGAGCTTCTCCATCGAGTGGGTTTCTCGTATCGGCAAGAAGTGAGCAGACTTTGTCAAACGATCCACGATTACCCAAATTGTGTCGTTACCCTTTGCCGTCCGGGGTAACTTGGTAATGAAATGCATGGAGATTTGCTCCCATTTCCACATAGGAATCTCCGGTTGTTGCAGAAGTCCTGAAGGTTTCTGATATTCCGCCTTGACCTTGGAGCAAGTGAGACACTTGGCTACGTACAAGGCGATATCTTTCTTCATGCCCGGCCACCAATAATACTCCTTAAGATCTTTGTACAACTTGTCTGAACCGGGGTGGATGGAGTATCGGGAACGGTGGCCCTCATCCAGAATTAACTTACGAAGATCCTCGGACTTCGGAATCCATGCTCGGCCCTTGAAGTAGTGAATCCCGTCGGATTTGAGTTCGAACTCCTGCTCATGATTGTGTAAGGTCTCTACCTTTAGGTTCTCAAGCTTCAACGCTTCTCGCTGAACCTCGGCGATTTTCGTTTGAAGGTTAGTCTGAATCTGGATACCTAATGCTCTAACTCGAGATGGTTTCACCCTTTCCTTCCGGCTAAGGGCGTCTGCTACTACGTTCGCTTTACCCGGGTGGTATTTGATCTCGCAATCGTAGTCACTCAGCAGTTCGATCCATCTCCTTTGTCTCATGTTGAGCATTTTCTGGTCTAGGATGTGTTGGAGACTCTTGTGATCCGTGAAAACCGTGCACTTAGTCCCATACAAGTAATGTCTCCAGATCTTTAGTGCAAAGACGACTGCTCCCAGCTCCAAGTCGTGAGTGGTGTAGTTCTGCTCGTGAACCTTGAGTTGTCTTGAAGCGTAGGCGATGAATTTGTCCTTCTGCATAAGGACGCACCCAAGTCCTTGATGGGATGCATCGCAGAATACGACGAAGTTATCCGTACCCTCTGGTAAAGACAAAATCGGTGCGTGACAAAGTTGGTGCTTGAGTTTCTGGAAGGATTCCTCTTGCTTTGTTCCCCAAACAAAATCCTTATCCTTCTGAGTGAGCTCGGTGAGTGGCTTAGCGATCTTCGAGAAATTCTCGATGAACCTTCGATAGCCAACCCTAGGAACTGACGAATTTCCGTAGAGTCGTCGGGGCTTGCCATTTCTCGATCGCTTCTATCTTAGCCGGATCCACATGGATCCCATCTTGGTTGACCACATGACCAAGGAAATGTACTTCGCGAAGCCAGAATTCGCACTTAGAGAATTTGTCCTACAGTTTCTGTTCTCGGAGGAGTTCTAGAATGAGTTTCAAGTGTTGCGCGTGATCCTCCTTGTTTCTCGAGTAGATAAGAATGTCATCAATGAACACGATCACGAATTTGTCCAGGTAAGGTCTACACACTCGGTCCATTAAGTCCATGAACACTGCTGGTGCGTTGGTTAGACCGAATGGCATGACTAGGAATTCGTAATGACTGTAACGAGTACGAAAAGCGGTGTTCGGAATGTCGGTCTCGCTGACACGAACCTGATGATAACCCGAACAGAGGTCGATTTCCGAGAAGTAAGTTGCACCTTGCAACTGGTCGAAGAGGTCATCGATCCTCGGGAGTGGGTATCGGTTCTTGACGGTCAGCTTGTTTAGTTCACGGTAGTCGATGCACATACGAAAGGATCCGTCTTTCTTTTTAACGAAGAGTATAGGGGCTCCCCAGGGTGACGAGCTAGGACGAATAAGACCATGATCTAAGAGTTCCTGAAGCTGTTTAGACAACTCTTGCATCTCCGCTGGGGCTAGACGGTACGGTGTCCTAGCGACCGGTGCTGCACCAGGAATGAGGTCTATCCGGAATTCCACTTGTCGATGCGGAGGTAACCCAGGCAAATCTTCAGGAAAGACTTCAGGGTGATCCTTGACTACGGGGATATCTCGAATACGGATCTCCTTGGGTTTACGTTCGACAACGTGAGCAAGAAATGCGTCACAGTCCTTCTCGAGGTACTTACGCATTTTGATGGACGACACGAGACGGAGTGAACGTCCGGGTTTGTCTCCTTGAACGATTAAAGTTTCAGAGTCGGAAAGAGGGATGCGAATGAGTTTGTCAAAACAGACGATCTCGGGAGAGCCAGTCCATTCCGACGATGACATCAAAGCTTTTCAGCTCGATAGGGATTAAATCTATAGGGAAAGTTTTATCGGACAGGCATATGGAACATCCTATGATTATATCCTTAGCTTCGAACTCCTGACCGTTAGCGTACTCTATGGTGAAGCTATCCTTAAGAACCTTAGATCCTAGGTTAATGAGGGGTCTAAATTCTAAGGACACAAAGCTCCTTTCGGCACCAGAATAAAAAAGAACGGATGCATAATGATTGTTAACAGGAAACGTACCGTTCACCGCGTTCGGATCCTGCCGTGCCTCTTCAGCCGTGAGTGCGAATGCACGTCCTCGGCCATGCCCGCCTCGGTTAGGTTGGGCGTTGCGGAGTCTGGGGCAAGCATTCCGGAGGTGCTGATCACTTCCGCACTCGTAACATGCCGGCTTCGGACCTTGAGCTGCCAGCTTTTCCGTGCAGTACTTGGCAAAGTGCCCTTCCTTCTGGCACCTCATAGGTGGTGGAAATTTCACTTGTTGCACTTGGGGCTCGTCCCCGTATATCGGTTTCCAGCTGGTGGAGGTGGCGGTGGCGGTGCTACGGCTGCTATGGCAAGGTTACGGGTGGTCTTCTTCTTTTTATTCCTATCGCTCCGCCTTGGAGTCTGGTCACACTTCCTTTTCTCACCCGACTCCTTCTTGGATGAGGCAGGAGTGGTGAGTAGGTTGCTCGTGAGGCGGTGAGCTAGGATGATGGCGCTTTGGAGAGTCTGGGGTTCCTTAGTGAGAACCATTCCTCTGATTTCAGGAACAAGACCAAAGATGTAAAGGTCAATCTTGTTCTCCTCGGGAGTTACTAGCCTTGGTACAAGTCGAGCCAACTCATGGAATCGGGCAGTGTACCCTTCGATTTCGTTTCCGACCATCTCATGATCCCACAGCTCGGCTTCGAGCTTTTTGATTTCCCCTTTGGGGCAGTACTCCTCAATCAGGAGGGTTTTGAATTGTTCCCAGGTGCAGTCTCACGTCCCCTATTGCGGACCACATTGTTCCACCATGTCAGTGCCTTACCATGCAATACGCAGGAGGCGTACTGCACTTTCATGGCCTCAGCACATCCACTGATGTGCAGCACCGACTCGATGCTCTCAAACCAGGATACCAAGCCTACGACACCAGTCGTGCCATGGAACTCCTTAGGCTTACAAGCCATGAAGCTTTTGTAGGTGCAAGCTGGTGGGTTTGGGGGTTGCTGTTGGTTCTGGTTCTGGTGGTTCTGTTGTTGCTGCTGCTGCTGCTGTTGCTGTTGCTGCTGTTGCTGTTGCTGCTGGTGATTGTTGACATTAGCATTGATTCCCGCAGTGATCTGGGCTATCATATTGGGCATCGCTGCTTGCAACTGTTCAGCGACTTGCTCAGCGATGATCGCGGCATTGGTACGGGGTGCCATGATTCTACAACAGACAACAGATTCAGTTTAGAAACGCACGATTAGAGTATGATAAGAACATGATTCAATGGGATAAGTTAACAATCACGCAAGAGTAAGGTAACAGAACAGGTAGTACACGCACGACAAAGTTTCAAAAGGTTCACACGCAAGAAGATGGTTCAACACAGTACAAGATTCACAAGATAAGTAACAATAGATAATAATAAACGGAACTTCATTCATTAAAAAGAAGAGTTGAATACAAGGTACATAAAAGAGAAGTACAGTACGATACAGTAGGAAATAATAGAAAATGGCCCGAAGTTGTGTACATGTGAAAATTACAACTCGGCCTACAATACAATAAAGGAAATGAACTAATGGCGCCTCTCCAGCAACACCTTGGCTACCATAGCCACTACCAAAGCCCGTAGGACGAAGCACACGCTGACAAGGCGCTGCACAGTACGTGCAGTGGCTCGAGCCGATGCGATAGTTCGGATCGACTGCTCCGCCAGCTTGTGCGCGGCGTCAGAGACTTCGAAAAGTTAGAGGCCCTGTTGTCGGGCTTCCTCGGAGAGGGCCCGAACCTCGCGGTGTAGGTGGAGAAATGCGTCCGGTGGAGGAGGCTGAAGAGTGGGTGGCAACATGGGTCGGGAGGCTCCAGCCTCCTGGGCACGTCGCCTCTCCTCCATGAAGTGACGTTCCCATGCGTAGCGCTCCATGACCGGAGTGCGCATAGCGGGGTCGTACGGGTCCACGAAGGATTGAGGAGGTGCAGGTCGGAACGGGTCCGGTTGCTGACGCGCGGCCATTCCGGCACGGGGCCCTTGGGGCTGAGGTGGTGCCGTAACGGGTGCCGGTCGAGGAGGAGGTAATACGGTCCTCGGACTAGACCCGTTACTGCTGCTGATAGTCATTGACGTGTCCTCCGTCGGGTCAGTCGTCTGATGACGCTGACTCTCGGAGGCCGTATGGCCCTCAGAAGGTTCGTGCAGTGGAGAGACGGCTCGTGAAAGAGAGTGCGATCGTGACGATTGAGACATGACGGATCTGCGACGTAAAAAGTTTCGTAAGTACATGAACAAGAATATGCTAAAGAAAATAAAGTAAGGAATGCAGGTAAGGGTCGATCACGTGAGGTTGGGAATAGTAAGACCGGGAATTTTTCGACTCAAAATCATTTGTCTTTAGAAATTACGTTTCGTCGTTGCATAAGTCATTTTGAACTAGGCAGGGGTGATCAGGCCATGCGTAGTTAAAAACAATCATGCAATCGCAAAATTAATTCACTAAAGTTTTGAACCCATAATGATTTTCCGAAAAGCCTTGGTTATAGTTTGGTTTCAAAAACTTTTTAGAAATTTCTAAAACCGTTTTCACTACAACCTATGCTCTGATACCAAGTCTGTCCCACCCCGCTAAAGCGGAAACACGGAATGTGAGAGCTGGAATATCATTACACGGTCATAAGCAAATATAAACGATTCAAGTCATTTCGATTAAAAATAAATTGTTCAAGATTCAACATTCAAAAGCAACCAAGTAGTTCACGATTTAACTTAAAGTACAAATACAAGTTTCAAACAAAATTCCCAAAACAAAAAGGTCTTTCCCAATAAGCGCCTCACGCGACCATATCGACCCTCCTTTGCCATGCATTCCGAACACTTACTTTAATTTCCTGAAACATAAGATAAAGTGTCAACTACATAAAGTAGTGAGTGAGTTACAGTTTAGAGTTTCGATAAGGTTTCCAAAAATAGAAAGTTACCAAAAATAGTAAGTTGCCAAAAAAAGTAAGTTGCCAAAACATATATTGACGTCATGAGTAAAAGAACGAGTCGACGTTTGAACATATATGTAAATGATAAAAGTTTGTACGTACGCGAGTAAAGTAATTAAATAAACTCGTATAATAAAGTTGTAGCGGAATCCAGGCGCTAAAAGTGTGATATGCGTATGGGATATGTGTTTAACTAAATAGTAACTCGTATCAATCACTTGGCATAATATAAGTAGTAAGTATACACTAAACCGATTGTATGGTCCTGAACTAGCCCAAAAATGTTTAATTGATTGAACCTCAGTGTGGTAGTAATATGTACTTGGGACGCTAACCCTTAGTAAGGAGTGACCGCTCCTAAGTATCGATACTCATATGACTAACGGCTGTTGCTAATAGTGTATAAGTGAACTTGAACCAAAAACGGGCAATTGAACAAAGTTGCTAAAATTGTACTGAACTCTTACGGGCTTATATATCCATCAAGGATTGGTTGCTAACAAGTATCCTAGTTTAGTTAACTCGCTAAGGCAATAACACAAATACGCATAATAGTTTGTACAAGTACCAAGTTTTGAACAGTTCCAAATAAGTTGCAAAAGTACCAAGTTTTGAACAGTTCCAAATAAGTTGCAAAAGTACCAAGTTTTGAACAGTTCCAAATAAGTTGCAAATAATGTTAATAGTTACAAACATGTGGTCTTATGTTTCCCCCAAATAATGTTTAAATGTACAAAAGTAAAACAATGGGGTTGTAACTCACGGTTTGCGAAGAAAGTGAACTCGGAATCGGTCGGAAAGGAGCCGGGTAATCACGGAATGCCTAAAGAATACCAAGATTGTCCAAAAGTTATTATCTTATTAGGTTCTTTATATATATAAGAGTTTATGTAACTTTCGTTTAAAATTAAGTGTTAAGTCCAATATTGTTCCAAAATTTGGTCCGAAGCGGTTAACGTTATGTTTAGTCCGAAAGTTCAAAGTCAAAGTTATTATTATGATAAACATGTTTAGGTTACTGAAATGGTTTAGGTTTTCTAACGAAATTTGGGCAGCGCTTCCGCGCCCAAATTTCATGTCCAAAACCTACAATCATTTCCGCTCACAAAACATGCATATACACATAATAACTTCACCACAAGTCCAATAAGTCCAAAAAGTCCAATACAAGTCATCATTATAATTATTTTTATTCATCTCAGTCCAATAATGTTATTGACAAAAGTCCAGAATGTGTGTACAAGTTTTAAACGAGCAAAACGACGTTATTCGGGAGAACAACAGCTTGGTGCTGCGCACCTGGGCACAGGTGCTGCGCACCTAGCTGCTGTCTTTTTCCCGTTTTGTGTTTTTCTTGCTAAAAACGTTTTGTGACTTAAAGATTTCGACATGCAACCAGTAGATACTTTATAATATGATGTTTTTACAGTTTCTAAACAACTTTTAATCACAAAAACATAGATCTAAGTATTATTTAGTTAAAAATCGTTTTTGTATAAAAAGAGTTATAAGTCTTCATAAAAACTCATTTTTATTGTTTAGATCTTACACGCAATTAGTAAAAATAGTAAATAAAGGTAGGAGAAAGATTTCTACCGGATGAAAATGAATGGATGGTGTTTTGGACGGATTTAGAGCTCCAAAACCGGTAGAAAAAGGCTTGAAACCGAAAATGCTTTGCTCCTCCTTGATTGCTTTGATGTTTAAACGTTTTTGATGGTGTTTTTATGAGGATTTAGTGGCTGGACTTTCTGGTTTTTCATGGTGTTTTTAGAGAGAGAGATGAAAGAAAATGGAACTAGGTGTAAGTGTGTGTGTGTTTTAGATTAAAGAAAATGAAAATGAAAATGAAATAGGGAAATGATGTTAAAGGGGGGGTTGGAATACTGAAAATGCAGTAATGGAGTGTTAAAACTCGAGGTTGATTGGTTGATTGTTTACAAAAACGTGACAAGGACCAAAATGTAAATATTTTGAAATCTGCAGCTAGGTGCTGCGCACCTCAGGTGGAGGTGCTGCGCACCGGGCTGTTTTCCAGCTTTTCTGATTTTTCGTTTTTACGTTAATGCTTCGTTGGACCTTTTTGTTAACTGAAAGTTCTTAAGTATGATTTGTTATGAACTTAGGAAAGTTCATTAGGTGTTTTTCTTGGTATTAGGACTTATAAAATTGATTCCGGGAGTTATTCCGACACTAGTTCCGACAAGTACAGACTGAACAATTACGAACTAGAACAAAGTGAACACGGTAAAAGAGTAACTAGGGAATTGAACCGATATAATAACTGAACAAGTACCTGATTTTTAGACGGTTGTCACATTTAAGAGTTTTGCATCAAATTCATTGTTTTTGTGTAGTAAATATTCAGATTTGATGCACAACGATAAAACTACCTATTTTTTGATGTACAACAAAACTTCGTTTTTTAAAGTTTGATATATGGTTAAAATGAACGATAATCCAAAATATCTAACGTTATAAATTATTTTTTAATTTTGTTTTACTTATTTTACTTTAAAGTTTGTTTTATAAGAACCAACCTCTATATATATATATATATATGTATTATACGTACAACATTTATTTTCTCATAATAATTAAAATGTACATAAACATAAAATTTATGATTCAATTTTTATTTTTTTCCGCGTTATCGCGGGACAATAATCTAGTAACTTATATAAAAAGATTAATAAAAAGCTATTAGTCATGTAGACAAAATGATTATGTTAGCAGTTGTAAAGTGAAAAAAAATTTACTATGTAATTCGGAAAAAACATTATTAAAAATAAAATAATTATAATATATAAGAAAACTAAAAATATTGCGTAAATAGGACGAAAGAAAAAACAGAAGATATTTTTATATGATATGTTTTCCGTTTATATGCAAAACACTCGTAAAACAATAAAATAATTTTATTTTCTTTTTATAATATATAAAAAAACTAAAAATATTGGATAAATAGGACAAAAAAAACAGAATATTTTTTATATGATATGTTTTCCGTTTATATGCAATACCCGTAAAACAATAAAATAATTTTAGTTTTTTTTTATACTAAAAATGTGTATGTGTGAAGAAAAAATATGTTTTGTATTTTTTAGAATTAATTTAAAATACAAGTGTTATATTATTTACAATAGAAAAGTTAATTAGTTTTATTTAAGTATTACTATTTAAAAATAAAGGTTAAATTATTTAAAGTAGAGGGGTTAAAATGAAATTATTAATAATGACATCATCAAAATGATTTAATGGTTCAAATTAAAGTTAGATTTCATCTAATGACTATTATTTTGGCAAGTGACATTTTATGCCTCTTTTTTACTATTTATTAAGATATATGTAACATCTACAAGTTATCACATGTCACTATCAAACCGTGTGTATAATAGCCATATTTGAAGGATAAACGCATATAATATACTAGTTTTTAGTCGGATACAAAAAAAATAAGATTAGCCTCAAGTTAGATACACTTTTAAAACCTATTTCTAAATTATTTTACCATTTTCATGTACTTAAACATTTTCTTGTATTATAAAAGAGTTTGGACATACAAAAATAGAAGCATAGATGATAGTGTTTGGAGGTTTAATCCTATATTTATAGGAGTAAAACCTAAAAAAAAAAAAGAAGGCATTAGCCCGTTAAAGACTGATACACAAACAACTACTACATTTACTGTTATCTAGACCTGTTTTGAGTGAACTAGGTCTTTATAGTATCTTCCGCTAAAAACAAAGAAATGATAACCGATCTAAATATGTCAACATGTCTAGATAAAAATATGAGAAGCGGTTATAATATTTGAACGTGTCTAAATATATCAACATATTCGCATAAAAATATAAGATAACAGTTCTAATATTTGAAGCCGTCTATAAAGTAAATAAGAACGGATTCATTAAATGAAGAGGTCTTAATATGCTACTATTGCCCAAAAAATTTAAAACTTATCTAAAAATTGGGCTGCCATTTATTTTAGGCTTCCCTCCATCTTTCTAAAATTTTATTTGAGTTTTCCTTTTTAGCCATTTATATATTAGATTACAACATTAATAAGTCATAATTTGTCAAGGAATGAGACGAAGCAAAGAACCGAAAGATTTATTTTTTTCTATTTGACAAACCAGTTGGGACATTCCTAAGAGCACTCGGAGTGATAATGAGTGACAATGTGGGTTGTGGGGGTTGTGGGAAAAAAAGTTGCTGACGTGGCAGTGAGAATAAGGATTGTGAGATTTTGGATGGTATGATAATGAAGGTTGTGGAGGTTGTGGGACCCAGTTTAATTTTTTTTTCTTAAAAGATTTAAATAAAATAAATATAATATTTTATGAAAATAAAAAACAAAACTACAATAATTAAAAAAAAAATACAAAAACATACAATAAAAAAAAATACAATACAATACTTAAAATAAAAATACAATACAATACTTAAAAAAAAATACAATACAATAATTAAAAAAAAAAAATACAATACAATAATTAAAAAAAAAAAATACAACACAATAATTAAAAAAAGCTAACGTTGTCGATAGTTATCTGGAAGTGTCGAAATATAGGCCATGAGATCCTCCTGGAGTATGTTGTGTGTGGACCTGTCTCTAATCTCTCGGTTAATCCGGATACGTTCGTTGACTCTCTCGTTAAAAGTTCTCGGAACACCCACCGGAGGAACATACCATTCATGGGCATCGCATATCGACTGTCCTTTGTCTTCAACGATCATGTTGTGTAATATAATAGCCCCATACATAACTCTTCTTAATTTGTTTAATCTTGTAAAATCTAGCGGCATGTTTTATAATACCCCAACGACCTTGAAGAACACCGAATGCCCGTTCGATATCCTTTCTCGCACTCTCTTGAAGACGTTTGAATTTTTGGCGAGGTTCGTCAAATGGGTACGAGAAAGCTTTAACAAATGTCGACCACTCAGGATATATACCGTCTGCAAGGTAATATCCTTTATTGTACTCGTGGCCGTTGACGGTGAATCTGTAGTCTGGGGATGACTCGTTGATCATATCATGAAACAACGACGATTGTTTAAGCACGTTGATGTCGTTGTTTGACCCGGCGACACCGAAGTAAGCATGCCATATCCATAGATCGTACGAGGCAACAACTTCCAACATAACCGTTGGATAACCATCGTCACCTCGTGTGTATTTCCCTTTGTATGCATTTGGACATTGATCCCATTTCCAATGCATACAATCTATGCTACCAAGCATACCCTTAAGCCCATGAACCTCATCGTGTTTTTGATATAAACGATAAACATCATCTTGTGTTGGGGCTCTTAGATAAACGTTTGTATAAAGATGGATTACACATTTTAAAAAATTATCTAAGGATTCAGTTGATGTTCTTTCAGACATTTGTAAATATTCGTCGAAGGCGTCCGGAGTAATCCCATACGCCATCATACGAATAGCGGACGTGCGTGCATTTATGTAAACAACTAAAACCCATTTTACCCGTTGCATCGGGGCGTTGTTTGAAATATTTAAAATAGTCGGGCAAAGGTTCTACAGAGTAATTAGATATACCTTCCACTATTCGGAGGAAAAGAGGTCTTCTCATACGAAACCGTCTACGGAAATATTCATCCGGGTATACGCTTTCTTCGGAGAAGTAATGTCGTATCACGTTTTCGTTTGCTTCGACGCGATCGCGGTTGATATAACGCCTTTTCTTTTTCACCGTACGGCGAGAACTTTCCGCCTCATTTTCTTCCATCTCCAAAGCTTGTACCGACATGGCTAGAACTTGTAACAATTCGGCGTCGGAAGATGACGAATCCGAAACATCGTGATCGGTTGACGAATTCGAACTCATTTTTTGTATATATGGTTTTTAGAAAAATATTGAGATAGAAAGAGATTGAGAATTTGTGTGATTTTTTGGTTAAATTGTGGGGGTATTTATAGGTGAAATTTGGAAGAAAAAAAATAAAAATAAATTAAAAGAAACGGTAATAATACCGTTTGAATAAAAAAAATAACAAAATCTGCAAAACGACCGTTGTTGGGACAACGGTCGCCTCACAACGAGGCTGACAACGAAGGACACAGACTCATAACGAGCTACAATGCTCGTTGTGAGTTCCACAACGGCCCGAGAACTCCCCACTCCGGGTGCTCTAACAAACTTTTTCGTTCATGCAGGTTTGCAATCATTATTGGCTAACTATCAAACCTTTTTCTCTCTTTTTTTAATTATAGATCTTTCTTATGTTCTAGGTTTATACACCAATTCTAAGTTTTCTCATGATTTTTTGATAATATGTTATACTCTCTGTTATCAAAGAAAGAATGATATGTAGTCCTTCTATTATATTTCACATATTTCTTAATCTTAAATTAATAATTTTAGCTTCAGTTTCTATGTTATAATTTGGTATGTTTAGATGTATGAAAATTTACTAATTAAACATTCCCAATATTCCTTAACATGTGGTTGGTGCACGTTTTTTTGGATTTTTTTATAATATGAAATGCAGCTACAAGGAGATATTGGTATCATTCTCTTTGTTCACTATACGAACACATATGGAGGTAACTTATATGTATTTAAATATCTTGATGTTTATATACATTTATATTTTTATAAACTTAAGAGTTTTATTGTTCTCTATTTCAATAAGCTTTTTTTTTATATATATCTCAATCTTCATTCATCTTAACCATATGTTTTTATTTTTAATACAAATGTGGTTTGTTGTCTACACCTAATATGGTAAATTTCTAGCATGTTGTTATCGTCTTTTTACAGATGTTTTCTCAAGAGCTTTGAAGATGATTTTTGGATACAAAAGAAACTCGAAGAGGCGTGTTGAATAAGAAATTGGCAAATGTGGATCTTTTAGTATTTGACATTTGGGATTTCATATATATTAGTTAGTTTTGGTTAATTTTGTTCAACATTATCTAGTTAATACGATTGGAATATAATTTTGTTTGTAGCTTAAGATGTTCGTAAATATTTTGATATATATAATATAGTTTTGTTTTAGTAATAGCATTTGACTTGTGGTTTGGGTTATTAAATTCTAGTGTGTGATATGTGATTGTGGAATGCCAATAAAATGCCATCTCGGTCTAGAATTAGTTTGACATGTGTTATTTAGACCGATTTAAACACGCCTATAAAACAATATCAAGACCGGTTTGAACAGGTCTAGAAAACAATTAAAACATGCCAAAATTAAATTAATAACACGTCTAATTAATCATATTAAGACCGGTCTTTGTAGATCCCAGTGGTCAGATCTACATGATTAGAATCTCGTAATCAATTGAATCAACACAAGTAATAATCAATAAGCAAATGAAAATATGGCTGATCTGGGCACCACTGCGCCGCAGTCAAGCCCACTCCAACGTAGTGGGGGATCAAACAACCAGTTTTTGTTTGACAATCAGTTGGGTGCGACGCAGTCAAGTCCACTGTGCTGCGGTGAGACCCCAAACCCCGAAAATGACCAAGAAGTTGAGATAGATGTGGAGGATCAAGTGGGGGATGAACCAAAGGTCCAAAGTGAAGATGGGCACCGAAACCGACCACAACTCCACCAAAGAAAGTGTACAAGCCTGGAATCCCTTACCCTCAACTCTTGAGGAAAGAGAAGATGAAAGAACAATACGGTAAATTCTTAGGGGATCAAACAACCAGTTTTTGTTTGACAATCAGTTGGGTGCGACGCAGTCAAGTCCACTGTGCTGCGGTGAGACCCCAAACCCCGAAAATGACCAAGAAGTTGAGATAGATGTGGAGGATCAAGTGGGGGATGAACCAAAGGTCCAAAGTGAAGATGGGCACCGAAACCGACCACAACTCCACCAAAGAAAGTGTACAAGCCTGGAATCCCTTACCCTCAACTCTTGAGGAAAGAGAAGATGAAAGAACAATACGGTAAATTCTTAGACTTGATTAAATCCGTTCATGTTAATGTGCCTTTGGTGGATGTGATTGCAAGTATGCCTAATTATGCTAAGTTCATCAAGGAACTTGTGAGGAGAAAGGGAAGTCAATGGAGGATCAAGCGGCTTACTTGAACGCATGACGGGTCGAGCTAAAGACTCATGGTAAAAAAACAAACGCTTTACGGGTGGCAACCCGAGTTTGCTTATCTTTTCTTTTCTTTTATTTTGGTATTGTTTGATTTTATTTTTAGTTTCTAGTTTGGAACACATTTCGGGACAATGTGTGAATTAAGTATAGGGGGGAAGTCTCGGGAAATTTGCTAGTTTAATAATCTCTCTCGTATCCATCATGTTTTTATTTTGTCCCATTTGAGTCTAATAAAATAAATAAATAAATAAAAAGCGCTTGAATGTAGTTTAGGGGAAAATGACAGGGGCGTGAATATTTAAAAACATTCCGGTAATTCAACGTGAAATTGTTAGGAACATCTCTTGGTAGTAAAATACTTATGAATAAGAGTTTAGGTTTTCCGACTTTAGTTCCTTGCATTTCCCCGAAAAATCTAAAATCCTAATAAACGCTAGATATCCTTAGTACCGAGCCCTATTAGTACTTGCACCCTCTCGGGGATAGTTGGGGAAACTTAGATATCACTTAATCCCGAAAAGAGTTAGAGGCGAAGAAAAAGGCCATATGTCCTTCCCGTCAACAAATTACACTCATCCTCGGTATAACGAAAAATCAAATCCCGTTACAAAAACGTTCATTTCAAAGAAATTATAAATCAAAAATTTAGTATTAGAAGTGAACAAAAGTAAGAGGCAAGCAAAATGCGAAGACTAACAAAAAATTCTCAAAGGAAATAGATTATGTGATATTGGAGTATCCCCGAAAGCATAGGCATAGGGGTCGGCCCAATGGTAGGCTGATCGCTCCAACTTAGGTTGGTGAGTTAGGGAAAATGGTTGGTTATTTGGACAAATCTAAACTAGGTGTTAGAATGGGAATTATCTTTAAAAAATTGGGGTTTTTGTTTACTTAAGTAATTTGGAAGCATCGGATGTTCGTAGTCAGTTTATGATCTTGCAATTTCATGCAAATCTTTAATTATTAATGTCAGAATGTCTTTAAATATATGAGCCCATGATTCCTTGACTATTCTTAATTTCTTTAATAAAAAAAATGAGTTAGATTTTATGTCGGATTTGCTTGAGGGCAAGCAAATGGTTAAATATGGGGGGGGTTTGATATCGCTCAAATATATACATTTTTATTCGTGATATTTATTATATTTTTAATCTAAAACGTGATGGATATGCCCCGTTATACTTATATTTTGTGTAAAAGTATGTATTTAGATAATAAGCATTGGAATTGAGGAATTAACGTCAAGATGTGCCAAAACAACGCGAGAAAAAGGAGAAAAAGACAAAAGGGTGTGTCTGGACCACCACTGCGTCGCAATGGTGTATGACTGCGACGCAGTTGGGGAATTTCGGGCAGTTTTGTTTGTTTGAGTTAAGGCAATCAAGGAGGGGTATTTGGAGAGTTTTTATTTTCTCTTGGCTATTATTACTGCACAAGGGGAGACGAAATCATGTATAACCACCACCATTATCACCCACCATTACCATACCATCATTTTCCCTAAAACAACGCATACAACAATCGATTCTTGGATCATCTTGAAGCCTTGAAGAAGAAATTCTATTGGCAAAATCACCATTGAAGAATAAAGGATCATTCCAATTGTCTATTCATTCACTCTTTTCATTTCAACTTGGGTATTTTAGACATTGGCATTTCATTAAACACTTGGTATCATGTTCAACTTTTCTTATGATTCATGTTTAATTTCAATTATGCGTAGCTAATTTCATAATCGTTTGCTTGGATATGTCCATCTAAGGTGTATCGAGTAACATGACTCTAGTTCAACTGATCGACTTCATCTAACGTGTATCGAATAACTAGATGTGAAGTCAGAAACCAATTCTCCCTATGAAATAGTATGCCAAGTAGTAACTCACTACACATACCAAACCCATTTGGAGCCTCGAGGTCATAATACCTCCCCAATAAAGTAACCAACTGTCCTCCATAAATGGCACGACCGGGCTTCGCACCCTTCATCATATTAGCCAGGTACTTGGCTATAAAATGCAGTACGTTGACGTTCCAACCCCGAAAAATGGCTCCAAGAAGAAACAACTCCTAAGAATGGATTTTCTCCAAACCGGACATACGAGAAGTAAGTATCATCACAAGCATCGCACAAATCACTCTCACACGAGGATTTCGCAATCGAGTCAAGGAAATACGCGTACCATCACCGAAAATACCATCGCCAAGTTCCGTCCAAATATTAACATTATCCGCTAAAGTAATCTCTCTAATAGAATCCGTCAAATAACCTTCAAAATCGGGGTTCTGAAGCTCCCCATGCTGAAATAATCCCAATGCGAACCTAAAATGAACCAAAGACATACGCCTTAACTCTCTGCCCAAACAAAAACTAATGCTTACAGAATTAATATCCATTAGCCGATGATCTAAGTTAAAGGAACTAATAACCTCCTAAGTAGTCTATATTTAGATTGGTTCCCGAATCCGAAAAAACGGGACCAACCATGTGAAACAAATCCCTGATACACACTTCTCGTCATAAATTCAATTTCCTCTCGACCCGCGAAAAACTGTTCACTCCGAATTCTATCAAATACTAGCCCTTCTCGCAGCACTCAAACCCTGTGTCAAATCAATATTCAACCGTTGGTGCGTAATGTCAAAAGGTTTTATTCCATCAACCTGTTGAACGGGTGGAACTACCTCACCTTCAGAACTCATAATCTGTATAGAAACACTTTATAATCAATAAAGAATACTAGAAGAATATTAACGTGAAACGTTACGCGCAAAAATCGGACGAAAATAGCGAAATTATATCTGCCAGAAAGTCAGGGGCCAAATTCCTATATCATACATGTACTCTTAACATTTTATTATTATCATTTATCATCCACATTCATCAATATCCTTGTCCAAAAATCACAATTTTCACCATTTAACAACTTAAAACTTAAACACATAAATTAGCTAAATTGCGAATAGAATCTGAAAACATTCATCAAATATTGTCTAACATTCTTAACCTATCAACAAAATGAAATTAAAGTTCAATAATTAAGCTTATATCAAAAATCCTCAAATTTCTCATTTAAAACCCTAAACCAAAATTAAACCATTAAATTCAAAAATTAAGCATCTCATAATCACACAAATCATCTAAGGATGTAATCCTAATTTGCATAATTACTAATGAAAATTTAATAGAATCAAAAACCCCCAATTCGATTTCATGAAGAACAATCAATGAAATTAAAAAATTAGAGTTCAGGAAACATACCGTGGTGTTGGAAGTAAGATTAAAGAATGAAAAATAGCAAAAAATGATGAAATCGCCGGTTATATTACACACCCGTCGGTTGTGTTCTGGTTGTGTGTGTTTTTGAATTGTGTGGTGACAAATGAGAAAAGATAAGATGTTTTAAAACATAAGCCAGCCGCCAGCCGCCCCCTGGGAAGTGGACCAGGGGCAAGCTAGTTTGATCAGCAGGTCTTTAATTTCTCGTTTTATTCATTTTAACCGTACTAACCTCGATGTCGACTTACCATACTCCTATCAGAACATTATTAAAGAGTACATGATTCAAAATGGAACAAATTAAACTAAAAATAAAACAAAAATGTAGTTTTCAAATTTTTTGGCCTTTTTAAAATTTTCTAATGTTTTTGTAGTTTCATCTTTTGTGTCAAGAAAGAAAGCCCATGTATATCTTGTGAAATCATCGGTAATAACCAAAAAATAAGACTTTTTTCCTAGACTCATCACATGTTTTGCACGAAAAAGGTCCATGTGCAATAAGTACAGACTTGAGAGATTTGAATTTGTATCTTTGATTTTATGTGAAGAATTATGTTGTTTATCCTTCAGACATGCAACACAGTGATTATTGCATGTGATTTCTTTTTGAGGTAAACCCCTTACAAGATCATTTTTCACCAGGATATTCATGTTTTTAAAATTCATATGACACATTTTCATGTGCCACAATGATGATTCATCAAGTGATGCTTTTGAAATAAAACAATTTTCTTTAGTTTCTGAATTATTATTTCACATGTCTAAACAATATACATTATCTTTCCTTGGTGTTCTTAGTAAAATCATGCTTTCATAAACTACTTCAAACTTAGGATCAAGAATGATAGATTCAGTGTTTGTAAAAAGAACTTTATTTCTTTTATCACACACTTGAAAGACACTTACTAGGTTATACATTAATTCTTTAAGAAAGAATACATTTTCAAAAGTAACCTTACCATTGCTGATTAATCCTCTACCTGTAATCTTACCACCTCTTGAATTTCCTCCAAATGAAACATAGCCTCCATCATATTCAACAAAGTTTTAAAGCTTCAGCTTGTTGCATGTCATGTGCCTAGAGCAGAGACTATTCACATTCCATGAATCTTCTTTTTTCATACATGGCTTGCTCTGCACATGAGAAAGATATTAGTTTCTTTTAGGAACCCACGCCAAAGTAGTATTGGGTTTACCTTTTTCATTTACACAATCAAATATTTTAAAATGATATGCAGGTCTCCTGGTCTTTTCATACAGATAATTACTACTGTCAGAGTTACTATTGATGTAATTTCCATAGTTTCTACTAGCAATATTATTTTCTTTGAAGTTTAGTTTTTGATATTTTCTGTTATAATTTCTTCTACTCTCAAACTTCTAAGCAGTTCTACCAAACCTAGGTGGTGAGTTTGAGCCATTCCTATTAAATCCAATTCCATTTCGGTTATTTCTATTGTTATAGAAACACTCTTGAGTTAAATGGTTTGTTTTCCACACATAAAACATCTTTTAAAAACATTTTGACCCTTTTGTTGAATGACACGTTAATTCTAGTTCCTTACATTGCCTCTTACAGGTATTGTATGTTCCTTTTTACTCATGCAGTTGCATTTCTTGACATGTTGTCTTTTTCCAATATACACATGTGGTCTTTTTTTAAGATTTTAGTGAAAAGTATGACCTTGATTAGATTTAAAAGCATAATTTTTGTGTTTTGGGACAGTTTTTTCTTTACTTTTCTCAGTGACTTAGGTTGTGTTAGAGGAATCTTTCTTATCATGGGATATGCATTAGCATTATTATTAACATCAATTTCTTCCTCACTAAATTCTTCACTAGAATCTAGACTAGGAGGAATGTAATTGTTGTTAAAAGGTCGTGCCACATTATTGTACCCAATCCCATTCTTGCTATTACCTTGCACTTGTGATTTAAGAATTTGATTAACAGTTTTGAAGCATTCTCATACTTTGTGATAGTTTATTTTGATCATTCTCAATTTTTATTTCCTGAAATTGTTCTTCTGCTTTAATCACCTTAGCTAATGCATTATCCTTTTCCCATTTCACAACTGCTAGTTCCTCTTGATATTTAATTTAATTCTTAACATACGCTTACACTTGTTGTTCAAAATTAGAAATTATTTTAGACAACTCCTTTCTTCTTTCCTCTAACTTATGTAAAGATTCACACAAAAGTTTATTATGTTCTCTATAATCCTTAACTTGTTTAATGCATGCAGAAGACCAAAGTTTAGATAATACCTTAGTTGGGATGTCATCTTCTTGAACATCAGCCATTAGAGCTTGATTGGTTATTTCTTCATTAGCTTAAAAGCTCCAGTCAAACCCTAGTCCATCCTGAGTAACCAAAGTAGTACAATTGGATGACCTTCCTTGATATTTTTTGCTTGATCCTGTTGGATTGTTGTGATTTGATTGCTTTTGATTGTCATCTTTGTTAGTATTTGAACTTTTCCTAGCAAAATGTCCAAGTTTCTTGCATTCAAAACACCTCACTTTGCTTTTATGAAACCCAATATTACCACTTCTACGAACAGAAAAGTTGTTTCTACCAGTCCTTTGAATAAACCTTCTGGTTCTCACACTTAACATAGCAAACTGTCACTTCAATTCCATCTCCTCCAGATCATCAGCATTAACTTGCTCCAAGTCTTCAATTACTAGTCCAGAATTTTCATGATTAGCAAAGAAAGTTTCCCTCACACTTTCATCTGAGTTTCCAGTTTGCTTCCCTTTTGTTTCTTTAGATACAAACCCTAATTCTGATCATGACCCAACTCCCATAGTAGTAACAAATGCAACATTCTGAGTTGAGTAGCTTGATGGTCTTTTAGCATTTACTTCAGGTTCAAAAACACGTAACTCATTGTAGAGTTCATCAATCTCCATGGTGTCAACAGTATATCCTTGTCTATAGCTTACAATATACATAGTCCACTCTTCTCCTAGAGATCTGAGAAATTTCCTATTGATATAATCTTGAGCAGTATTCACTCCCATACTAGATAGCTCTCCAATCAGCTTATTGAATATTTCAAACCTTTGAGATAGTGTGTATCCTTTTACAGAAATGCAGTTTTCAAATTTTTTCTTTAGAAAGTCTTTCTAATTTCTCCTTGTACTTGCTATTCCACCAAATCGTTTCTCCAAAGCTTCCCATAACAGCTTAACATCAGTAAAAATTCTAAACCAATGTTGGTATTCATTAGGTATAGCTAAAAGCAAGGTGCTTCAATCTTGACATTCATTATGTATATCCCTTCTTTCTTGATCAGTGGTTGGTGGTTCAGATGAACCTGCTGCTTTAGATTTGACGTCTGGTCCAGGGAGTGCAACATATTTAGCACCATTCTTAACTAGTTGCCACATAGAGTAATTGCGTTGAAGCATGTATTGATACATACGACTTTTCCACATATCATAGTTTGATGATGTGAGTACTGGAACTCTATGTTCTTGAACGCTTTCATTGAGATCAGACATCTTAGACCTGTTTGTGAAATCTTGTTAAACGCCTTGTAGATCTCACATCTAGAGAAACCTTGTGCTCTGATACCACTTGTCAGGATCTGTCGATACTAGGTTTGTATGAAACAAAACGATATAGATCTGGATCTATCAAATAAGTTGCAACGGATCAACACTTTGATATTACAAGGTTTTGTGAATAACATTTTATGTATATGAATATGAATAAACGATTAAGAACACAAGATTTCCACCGACAACCTCAATCTATTGGAATTAGGGTTTCGTAATAGACGTACATTTACAACGATATAAGGATCTATATTTATAGACCTTGAGGCTAACTAACTCTAGACATAATCGGGTTATAATATCTAATCGAATCTACTTTGTAATTATCTAAATCGGTTACATATATATCTTCTAATAAAACGTAACTAACATTATCAGCTCAGCATTAGTAACCTCCAGTAGAACTCCCATGCAATCTATGCAACAACAGTAGTAATAGTGATGACCAGTAATAACTTGACTAGTGACCAGTAGTGACTATATTCACCAGTAGTAATAGTTACCGGTAGTAACTTGACCAGTGACCAGTTGTAACCATCTCCACCAGTAGTAATACACTATAACCCAACACATTGTAACTTTGGAAGCTTCCTCCAACTTGCTTTTATTTGCACAAGATCCTTCAAATACTTCGCATACTTTGGCATTGAGAAATTGCCTCAATAAAAGGGATGTTGATATGATATTGTTTCATGTTATCGAGAAATTTGTGGTATGTCACAGTTTCTTTATCGTTCTTCAATGCAGCTGGATATGGAATAGCGGGAGTATACTCCTTAACCACCGGTGTGGTTTGCGATTTCGTGGTGGCAAAAGGCTGATTTTTATTCGAGATCAGAGGCTCAGCCGATGGCTGACGTTTCCCACCTGTCGCCCCAGTAGTTCCAGTTGCGAGCTGGTTTGTAACAAGAGCTGTTTTTTTTGTTGTTTCAGCACTCTCGTACTCTTCTTCCTCGTTAAACTGCTTAGAATTTGGAAAAACTTCGATAGTAACAACTGTAAAAGACGAGTTAAGAACTTTGCCAATTCGGGTGGTAATTGCTTTCACATGATCTCGGGGATTTGTTTCGGTAAAGCTCGGTATATGTCCCATAAGTCTTTCTTGTACTACTTTCGCCAATTTTCCCATGGTTCCTTCAAGTTGTTTGATGGAGGCACTCTGATTTCGAAGGATGGAATCCGTGTCATCCATTCTTTTAATCGTCTTTTGCATAAACTGATTACTTGTATTCATCATTTGATTATTCTCGGTAATGACTTGTTTCATTAATTCATGCAAATCTTTCCTAAACGGTTTATGCCCACTTGAATTCCCTTGATTATTGTTGTAAGGCTTGCGATATCCATTGTTGTCTACTCCTTGACGATAATTGTTGTTATTTCCATGGTAATCTTCGTACATTACCTCTTCATTAACTTCTTCTTCCTCCTTGGGACAATATTTCGTCAAGTGATATCCGTTACATATTTCACAACCGACTTGAATAGCATGAACTTTTTCTTTTAACTCTTTTGATATCCTGTCCCATGCTATCCAATTTAGTGGTAATTGCAGTGAGACCGTCTTTTTTATCCGCTAATTTCCTCCTACCTTTGTTGGGTGGAGAAATTGACTGGATGAAGCTATGGAGTGTGGAAGAGTTGTTTGAATAAAGACGATTTTAGTTCGTGGAGGGTCCGAACTAAAATCAAGAATAATCCGAAGTGAAGATTTCATTTTGGGGAACATGTTAGTTCAGATACTCCAAACTGACTGAAGTTCCTCCGAACTGAATTCAAGCTGAAGAATAACTTAAGTCAACTCAAGTCAACGTTGAAGATATTAACTCGGAGGCTGAAGACTTTAACTCCGAATTGAAGTGAACTCCCCGAGTTGAAATTAAGATGATGATATGTTATTTTTATTTAATTTGTAGTGTTTAGATTTTGTCTATAAATAGTGTGATAGGTTTTTAGAACTTGTTGTCTTTGAACCCAGACTCTGATTGAGTACCGTTGAGCTTAAAAATGTCAGCTGAAACAGCTTGATCCAAAACCAGTTCACACTATCAATGAAATCTTAAACAGTTACACATATTGTTTTATCAGTTTCTGCTTTTGATTCAACTCAGGTCATGAGATTCCGCATCATGACATGTTTCAATTCGATTCACTAAGTGTAGAGAGGAAATTCAGGACATGTCAACTTTTAATATCGTCTTCCCACAATTTCGAATGCTTAGCATGGCCTTCAATGGCGGCCCAAGCATCCGCATGAATTGTCTATGGAATCTTTCCTTGGGAATCAAATTAATTTCGAGTTTGATGATCAACTCCCTTGTAAAGTGTCTTGATCACTTGTTAATTGTTGAGATCATGTTGAGGACATTTGTGTAACATGTCCTTGAAACGCTCCCACGCTTGGTAAATGGACTCGTCAATATATTGGGTGAAAGCTCTTATTTGATCAATCATCTTGGAAGTCTTTGAAGGTGGACAATAATTCTTCAAAAACTTAGCCCTCAAATCGTTCCATGTTGTGATTGAGTTTGCAGGTTCATTTCCAATCCATTTTTTCGCATGTCCCTTGAGTGTCATTGGAAACAATCGCTGCATAAAATTATCCTTTATTACACCAGGAATAATGTAAGCATCAACAATATTTATGATCTTTTCCACATGAACATTAGCATCTTTGGTTTCTTCACAATTGAAAGGAGTTTCTCAAAGTTCTTTGAGAAATTGTCCTTTCAATTAGAACTCAGCTCCTCGAGTAATAGTTGGATTGGGTATGTCTGTTGCAGCATTCAGAGTATGAGCATAATACTCCTCCATAGTAATCTGATAAATGTTGACTGCCATTTCGTTGTCTGATTCTTTGGAAGATTCAGATCCTGCTTTGGAAGCTTTCTTTTCTTCTTTTTCCTCTTCTGAAATTATATTTTCTTCGTCGTTTGAAGGTGGCATAAAATCAGATCCAAAGCTTTGGTTTTTACGAACTTCAAAACTGTTTAATGGTTGAGGTGTTGCATCAAACAATCTTTGTCTAGCTCAAAAAACTCTCTCCGGTTCATCGAAAGGTTCTACAAGATTCAGATTTGATCTATGGGTCATGCACAACCTGAAAGAACATGAAAGAATATGTCAGTAACACGTGACAATTGAAAATTAAACGAAACAAGGAAGTAAAACGTCAATTAAACAATTGTAGTGGGTCAGGCGGTGGCTTATTTATTGAAGCCGACGGCTGGTTATGTTCAGTCATCGGTTTGGGACTTTCAGCCGGCGGTTGACCAGGTCTGGTTGAAAATTTCTGCAAAATTGTAACCTTAAACACCCGATTAGTCGAATAAACAATTATCACGTAAATAACAGTAAAAGTAACTTTCAGAAAGACGAATCTTTCCAAAAGGATGGAATAAATAAAAATCTAAAATTACGAATAAAAAAATAGCAACCGTTCCCCGGAAGCGGGGCCAAAAACTTGATGTGTAAAATCTGAGTTAAATTATTTATAGAAAAGAATTGGATATTACTAAAGTAGACTATCACACAATACAGGCAGTGTACCTGATCTTATGGTACTATAAATCTAGTAAATCCGGATCGAACTCAGGTAAGGTGTATTTAAACTCGTTATTTCAAGTAATTAATTAAACTAATATAAATAAATACACAAAGGCGGACTCTTTAGTTCTGAGAGAACGTATTTCGATAAGTAAATAACTTAAGCAAAATAATAATCAATTAACTAAATGAATTGTGAATGAAAAGATGTTTGGAATAGTTTTAAAGATGTAATCAAATATTTTAAAAGTAGTGTTCACTTGGATTTAACGTTTCTCTTGAATTATGAATTATAAGCCTATGTTGCGAGTTTTTGACTGTGATTTCTCAATTAACTAGATTTCCTATTAGAGTCGTCTAATCCTACAATATTAAGGAAATATGGTACGATCAATTTTCATACATCAAGAGCTATCTTAGATTTATCCACCTTAAATTGTGCATTTAATTCACTATTGTTATCATTTTAATCTACCGACTACGAATTAACGAAAGTCTCAATTATTCGAATATGATATAATTTTCTTGTTCATTTAAATTATTAGGTTACTATTATTCTTAGCCTATATCAATTAAGTTCAAAGCTATAATTATTAAACTAGTTAAACAATCATAAATAACTAATAAACCTATATGAACGTTAGTTATTACATAGATTTATCAATCACGCTAAGTAGTTAACCTAATATATTCATTTAAACAAGGATCACGATTAAACGATAACAATAACGGAAAAAACTAATTACTTTAACATAAAACTTAATGATTCATAATAACAAGCTAGACAATCCAAGCAAACACTTTATTGAATTAGTTCATAATGAAAAGAAAGATCTCAGCAAAACAAGTAGTAAACAAGGTTATGTTAAGTATGAACTAAACTAGAAAAGAAAAACCAAAGTACTAATATTTCAACCCAAATTACGTATGTTAATCATGGCTTCTAACGTGATCGAATGTTTCTAAACTCCTCCTTGTAGCTCTTCTGGTCGAAAGTGTATGAAAAAGTGGAAAAAGAGATACCAAATTCGTAACATAGAAGTTTTTTTATATAGCAATCCTGTCAGCCTCTCAGTCGGCGGCTGAACTATAAGTCTCCTAAAACAATTCAAATTTCAGCCGGTGGGCTAACTTTTAGAGTCTTCTACCCAGCTGTGGTCAGCCGGCGGCTTCAGAGTTTCACCGTTTTCGCTCGTTTTCTTCCGTATTCAAATCGGTTTCAGCTCCTTTTTACTCCATAATCCAAGTTTGACTCTAATCTGCATTTATGAAAAAAAAAAACACTACCCAAGTCATAATAAAATATGAAAAGAAGAGTATAAATGAGAAATATGATTAAGAAAATGTCAATTATTTTAAGCATATCAGTAGGCTAGCACCACAAGTTCTTTTATCTACCTTATTTATAAAAACAAGGTCTAATTTTCTGTAGCTATCTCTCTGAATGACACGTAAGCTTCTCTCATTTTAGCTCAAACTTTTTTTTTTGTCTACTTTAGGTCAAAGACTTTTACCATATTTACTATTTAGGCATTACCTCCATCCCCTATACAGTAGATTGAGTGCACCCCCATCCCTGTACAATAGATTGAGTGCAAGCAAACTCTTATTTTGTCTCACCCCCTTGATCTCATCATATATTTCTCCACCACACCCTTCTCCATAGTTGGATGCTCCTCATTCCGGTTCCATTTCTTCCTCTTCTTCCTCTTCACATTTGATTTTGATTCATACTGCAAGTTTTGTTTATTATTTGCATCTTTTATTATTGTTCATCAAAAAAATCAGAAACCATAATAATTGTATTGTACCTAAGCACACCTTGTTGTTCAGCGTCAGCGATAAGAGCAAAATTTGTCACCAACGGCCGTTTGCATGTATGTTTCTTCGCTGCTAATAGGTATCTGATAATCTGTTTGTTGTTGATAAACTTAATCCCTACACTTGTAATAAAAAGAAATTGGTTAATGTGTTCTCAGCCGTGCTTTTCTTGTATCTAATTTAAATTCTTTGTTGACAATTAATAACAATGTGGTGTGTCCAAAAGGTGTTTGATGTAATACTTTTCAGAAATGATCCAACTACGGCGGAGTCATATATATTTTCTACGATTTTTACGGGAGCCAAATATAGAAAATAAAATAAATATAACTATCTTATCTCCGTCCCGGATTCCAACATTTAGTAAGCTCTTATACTCCAATAGTTTACTAATCCAAACATATAATTGTTTCTATTTATACTTATTTTATGAGAACCTTTTCTTCTTGTTTTAGGTGAGTGAAACATGCAGCTCCTATCTCAACAAAATGTTAACAATGATGAGTGAATTAGCAAACACAATGTAAGTTTCCTGATCTTAAATCTCTATTTTATGTATAATTAAATCAATCATACATGTGTAATGCTTCTGTCTTGCTTATGTGACAGAATGACGGAGTTCTTTACCACTCTACTTCAAACATGAATATCTAAGTGAACGACCTAATAACTATTCATAATCTGTGTGTCTTGTATATTTGATGTAATAATCATTCGATTGCTCATGTTATCCAACTTATTATCTAATGTTTTTCCTATCTAGATCATAGATTATTTGATTTAATTGAAACTCTTCAGTTTATACATCTTGTAGGGAAAGAAGCGAGTTTGGCTTAAACTGCATCTTGGACACGTGTCTTCTTAAGCCTAAGGTAATTTTTTGCTAAAATATAAATTAAGTGGTTTATAGGTCGAAGTTGCAATTTCAACTTATTCACTTATATAAACAGGTGAATTTGGGTTACGTGTTATCTACTCTGGACTCGTATTTATATCTTATGAATAATATAAATTTATTTCCCAAGTTAGTTACGTCTAATAATTCTATTTCTCAATCTCTCTGGAGATCGGTACAAGAGTTTATGAAAGTCATTGCATTCAGGTAAGAGAGAACACAAATTGATGATCCTTGAAATAAAGTGAAGGGTTCATAATGAGCCCAAGGAATCTTGTAAACTCTACAATCATTGTCTATAATGTTTAAGTTATTTCAATCTCATTTAGGGGAGATCTTTAAGGCCAGTGATATATACATGTATTAATGTTTTAGTGTAAGTGAAATTTGTTTTTGTTAAATGCTCTTATTTATTCATGTATTTTGTTAAATTATTCAACATTAATAATCGTGGATTGTGCGTAGACACAGCCAAAGAATTACATAGTGCTAATTAACATAAAGAAGTTTGGATTTCTTGTGTTGATTAGAAAGAAAAGCTAGATTTTAGAAATAATACCGGCTTATAAAGGTAACGACAAAGCTTCTAGCACACCAATTGGTCCGGACAAAAAAGCCGGATCAACAAAGTAGTTGAGCTCAAAAGGGGCATATCGACCCATACACAGGTTTATATGTTCAAATGAAAGCTTATTTGTTGTCATATGTTATATACATAGATGGTTTTGTTATTGATAATGGATGAGGGATGCATGAAATAAGATAAGAAACCTTGTTTATCATATATAGTTATTGTTAGAGGGGACAATTTAAACACAATTATAAATTGGATTATAGTCTAATGATGACGGGTCAATGCCAATGGCCCAATGCAAGAAACTTTCTTTTAAAATCATAATTTTTTTTCTTAATCTTGAAATTGGTTCCAAGAATGTACTTTTTAAACTTATACTCCGTAATTGTTTGTGAAAATGCGTAGATTCTTGAGTGAATTACCAAGTCGAGATAAACCCGATGTAAGTTGTTTTTTTTTTTCTTTACTTCACAAAGTCTTTTACATTATATCCGATTTAGGACATGTAGAAACATTTAACTTACAATTAGACCACCACACGAAGGTTTCAACATTTCTCCTAAACTTGTATGCTATTTTCTCAATTTATAAACGAGCTTCTTACATTGTTTTTACATTTTCATCATGTCTTGAACAATAGCGTTCTAATACTAATAAAGCCAGTAATTTGATCATATATTCCTAAGTATTCTTAGATTGTGAAAGAATCCAAACACTAATAATCATCCTTAGTAGAGAAAAGTTAGATATCAACGTCGTGAAAGCAATCGTAATTAACCTAGAACCCAACAGGTTCCATTAATTTAGGCCTTTGTATGAAGATGAATACAAAGGTAACTAATAAGATTCAAGTTGAAGCACAAAAGTATCTTCGAACATTTATATCTCCGACTTCTTTTGTTTCTTTTAACAACTATTATTTTGTGTATCTTTTAACTTCATATGAAATACAATTTGATACTTTTAAGCCTTTTCTGTAAGTAACTACTTTTTTAATTTTGTGTTTATCCTTGTATAAGATTATTTGATCATGTTGCAACTTTAAATATTTTTGCTTTGTGATGGACTTATTGTTAAATATATTACGTGAGTTTATTATGTAGAAGATGGCATTAATATCCGAGGGCTGTGCATATGCACAGCCAAAAGATTTCCTAGTTATATATACATGATAAACCAAAAGAATAACAAACATAGGTCCTACGTCAAGCGATAAGACAACGTCTTCCGTAACAAGTGGCGCAGGTATCTTATTAGCTTTTTTTTATTTCTTTTTTGGTAGTTTACAAATTTACAAAATTCTTTAGCAATTTCGATATTATACTAAATGGCCCTTTCATTAATCCAAATTTATTTATTTTTATAAATGTTTAATTTTTAAATATACATTATATGTTTATATTAACATGTTATTTTGATTCTAAATAGCCCTTCATTAATCCAAATATAATTACGCTTTAAATGCTAATTTTTTTTTTCTTAATTGATTCTCTTATTATTATACTATCGTTGGTTAGTTTTTTCAAAATGTTTATTTTAGAGCTTTACTTTTGTTTTTCGAATACCTTTTTCATCTTTTGTTTTTGGTTACCTGGTTTTCTAACTTTGTTTTTTTTATCACTATGTATATTTTAACTCTTTATGTATTCCTGAATAATTTTTCTTAATGTAAATTTCTAATATCCGCCGCAACGCGCAGACATAAATATCTCATTATAATTAATTAGGCACTACTTAATTTTCTAAAAGAGGTTCTTCAAATGAAGGGCATAACGAACTTATTAATTTAAACCGGTAATCATGGTATGTGGTTTAATATTTGTCGTTTAATTGTTTAAAAATAATATATTTGTTACAGAGAGAGTAAACGGATTTTTCTGCCAGTTGAGCTGTAATCGAAATCTTCTCAAGGGTAGACGTGAAATTGGTGCTAGGGTTCGAGGGAAGAAGGGGCTTAAGCACGAAAAATGTCGTACATTTGAGTGGGATTAGGTAGGGTGGATTATAAAGCTAGGGGCTTAGGGTATTTAAGGGGATAGTGAGTCATCTAAAAGATTTGGCATTTGAACAACCTCATTTTGAGGCTTTGAAACTCTTACGCTTTCTATCGTATTTGTTTTATCATTTGTTTACATATCGTTTCAAATGTACTATAGAGACAGGGAAAAGTAAACCCTATATTATAGAAAATTATTGGAGCATAAAGGATTGGTGACTGAAGCTTCCAAAGATCTTTGTCATATTGTATAATGTTAGATATTTAGTTCGGGTGAACATTGTTCATCATCTGAACTAAATCTTAGATTGTAATATCAGGAAGACTTTAGGTCGTGATAGTGTTAGTAGGTGATGGCTTATATTTATAGCCTATCAAACCTAACATTTGGGTTCGGCCCACTGAGTCTCAATCTGACATAAGGACCAGAGCCCGGAAAGTGAGCCCGACACCCAGAAGCCCCGTGTCCGGGCACAATGGCCCCGTGTCCGGGAACCAGGCCCCGTGTCCGGGCACAATGTGTCACACCCCGCTTGGAAGCGGAAACGCAGGGCGTTCCAGTTATAATACCAAAGTCACGATTACAACAATATAACCGATAAACAAAACATCAAATTAAATTGATCATGCCAAATGTTACAAAACACATCAATAAGTCAAGGCGATGAGACGCCGAGTACGAATACAATTCCAAAAGAAATCAACAAAAGGATCGTCATGGAAATTACAATAAACAATTCAAGTTCAAATTCCCCAAAAGCAAGCGATCCAAAAATAAACTATGGCATGATCACGGAAATCCTCAATTTCCTGCAAAGCGTTAAAACGACATCAACAACATGTTGGTGAATTATTCGCAAATTATAAGTAAAAGTTGACCCATCGACAAGTTTCGATAATTTCAAAATCATATTTCAAATCATAACATAATCATCGTATTGTATCTTGTTGTCAACCCTAGTGAGGATACCATGCTTAGATTAGTCATACACCTCGATCCTTACCACACAATAAAGTCCCCTCTTCTAAGGTGAGTCAATCCAAAGGTAATCGAATAATATACCGGTCATAACATCCACTCATAGGAGCATCCTACCGAGCGATGAGGGTTAGGTATAATAACCCATATAGCTATAGATATGAAACCGTTGGGCATAAAGCTTAACGAGTGTATTAGGGGTGCCACCAAGGCAAATAAGACTCCTAATCTAAAGTAGACCTATTCAACTAGGTAAACAAGATAATCAACAGAGTCCCGCATACAAGCAGACAATTTTTATAAAATACGCTTTACAGCCCAAAAATATTTAAGACAAGGGCTACGAATAACTCACTGAGAAAGCTTCAGCAAACACGTATCGGGTACACCAAAACACAGAGCTACAACTCCACCGCCTAAGTGCCTTAAACAATAAACAACATAGTCTCAACATCCATATAAGTCTAGGTCCGGTTTAGCCTTGTCGGTTAAGATTACGTTTAATATAATATTCCAACGTTTAATGAATCGAATAAGGATGACGGATTAAGAAGACGATGTTCCGCGCCAGAAAAAGGCCGATCGGTAAGATATCGATCCTTCACGTCAACAACGACCGTTGGAAGCAAATGATAACTCCGAGTCGAAAGGATTATTAATATAAATGTTCATTAAGTCGACCAAAAATTAAGATGTTGACTTATAAAGGTTAAATGTCAAACGTTGACTTATGAAAGTCAATTGTCAATTATGTTGACCTATTAAAGTCAAAATCAATTTAATAGTCCAATTTGACACTTTGAATAATTTGAAGTGCTTCATACCAAAATGTTTTGAGTAAAATGTCTTCCAAAACCATTTATAAAGTTTGTCGTAAAATCACATTTTGATGACTTAAAACAATGATGAAATTGAGACGAAGTTTAAAGTATCGCAAAGGTTTAATATGTTCGTTTTAAGTAATATTATGACATTCGAGATTGCGTTGGTGTCTTTGAGTCCAAAGACAATGTTTCTGTATAATATGTTACTTTGGTATACAATTTATTTACATAAGTGTTTTAAGTCGTAAAAAGTTGCGAGATGAAATTTCGGTAGCGCTTCCGCGCCATAAAATATTAGTCCATTTATTCAATCACTTTCCCGCTTATCAACAATGCATTTTAAACCATTATACACAATACATAATACCATATTTAGCTTTACATAATACTTTGGTTACTTATATTTTTAACGTTTTGTCCAAACCGATCAAACGCACGAGTGTTGGTCTAATAATTTATCATAACCGATTTTCAAGGCTAAAACCGAATAATACACATATAATGAAATCACAAGATTCACAAGAGTAACAAGTTATACCGCTAACTCCGCTTGATTTGACCAGAATTTGGAATGACAACTTCGGTGGTACAACGATGAGAATATCCGCATCCGAAACACAAACAACGCCAAAATTAGTAAAACGAAGGATTTGAATGTACAAAATGTCACCATTATTACTGTCTTTTACTCATCTCAGCCCCATAATATTATTGACAAAAGACCAGAACGTGAATACAAGTTTTTAACCGAGTAAACGACACATTTTCGGGAGGTCAGCAGCCCGGTGCTGCGCACCTGGGCAGAGGTGCGGCGCACCTGGTTGCTGCCTTCTTCCCGATTTGTGTTTTTCTTGCAAAAATCGTTTTGTAACTCAAAGATTTCGACATGCAACCAGTAGATAACTCATAAAACATCATTTTTATAGTTTCTAAATAACTTTTACCCACAAAAACATAGATCTAAGTAGTGTTTATATAAAAATCGTTTTTGTATACAAAGTGGTATAAATCCTTACAAAAACTCATTTTTATGGCTTAGATCATACATGCAATTAATAAAAACAGTAAATAATGATAAGAAAGTGATTTCTACCGGATGTAAATGAATGGATGGTGTTTTGGACGGATTTAGAGCTCCAAAAGTGAAGAAATATGCTTGAAACCGAAAATACTTTGCTCCTCCTTGTTTGCTTTGATGATCAAACGATTTTGATGGATGATTTATGTGTTTTTAGTGGCTGGAATCTCTGGTTTAGATGAAGGTTTGTAGAGAGAAAGTGGAGAGAAAATGGGACTAGGTGTTTGTGTGTGTGTGTTTCTTGATTACAAAAATGAAAAAGAAAAGAAAATGAAAGGAGAGTGTAATGATACACTTTGGGCAGGTAAAATGGCAGAAATCAGAGCACATGGTCGAGATTTGATTGGTTGGGTTATTACAAAAACGAGGCAAGGACCAAAAGTGTAAAATTTCGAATTCTGGCAAGGAGGTGCTGCGCACCTGGTGATTTCCAGCATTTCCTGATTTTCGTTTTCGCGATCGTTAAGGAGTTTCGTTCGTCGAAAGTTTCCGATTCTTTTTGCGTTGAACTTAGGAAAGTTCACACTTTGATTTACTTTATATTAGGTTCATTTAATATTAAAATTTCACTTTTGATTTCGAGATTCGCACGATTTCGGTAAAAGGGTACGCAAGAGTAAAAGTGCGATAACTCGCGGATAAAGGATCCGATAACCGACAAATTTGGCATAAACCTTCTAACTTATATTTATGAGGATACTAACTAATTGGCACTTAGATAAAATAATATTATTAAGTCCCGAGGGACAAATCAGTAAATACGAGAACCCGATAATCAATAACAGTAAATCGTGAGCAAAACAAAGCGTAACACAAGGGTCGAAATCAATTGCGAATAATATTAAAATAATGACGGTAACTCAAGTACCTCAAATTGACGGGACGTCACAGCCTCCCCCAGTTAAAAGAATTTCGTCCTCGAAATTACTATTGAGCATCGCTACTAGTAAAGAGGTGGGGATATTTCCGCTGCATTTCATCTTCCCGTTCCCACGTAAACTCGGCTCCAATCTTAGAGTTCCATCGGACCTTAACAATAGGTATCCGACTCCGCCGCAGACGCTTGACTTCTCGGTCAACGATTTCTACCGGCTCCTCTATTACGTGAAGCGAATCATCCAAACTTAGCTTCTCCAAGGGCACGATTAACGACTCGTCAGCAAGACACTTCTTGAGATGCGATACATGAAACACGTTGTGCACACCGCTCAACTCAGGTGGCAACTCAATACGGTAAGCCACTGGTCCAACACGAGACAAAATCTTGAACGGACCCGTAAAACGTGGACTTAACTTGCTGCGCTTCTCAAAACGAAACACGCCCTTCCAAGGAGAAACCTTCAACAACACCATATCGCCGACCTTGAATTCCAAAGGCTTCCGACGTAAGTCCGCGTACTTCTTCTGGCGATCTCTCGCGGCTACTAGACGATCCTTGATCCTAAAGATCTTATCAGTCGTCTCCTGGATCAACTCGGGACCCGTAATCTGACTATCACCAATCTCAGCCCAACAGAGTGGAGACCTACACTTACGACCGTAAAGAGCTTCGAAAGGCGCGCAATTAATACTGGAGTGGTAACTATTGTTGTACGAAAACTCGACCAACGGTAAATGTCTATCCCAACTCCCGCCAAAATCTAAAACACACGCGCGTAGCATATCTTCCAACGTCTGAATCGTGCGCTCACTCTGTCCATCGGTCTGAGGGTGATAAGCCGTACTCATATCTAATCTCGTGCCTAAAGCTCGCTGTAGCGTCTGCCAGAACCTCGAAGTAAAACGCGCGTCGCGATCAGAAATAACAGATACAGGAATTCCATGCCTGGCCACGATCTCATCAATATATAACCTAGATAACTTCTCTATTCGGTAATCTTCTCGAATAGGTAGGAAATGCGCTGACTTAGTCAGCCGATCAACGATGACCCAAATGGTATCATAACCTCCCGAAGACCTAGGAAGCTTCGTAACAAAATCCATCGTAATATTTTCCCACTTCCACTGCGGAATCTCCGGCTGCTGAAGAAGGCCAGAAGGCTTCTGATTCTGAGC
>CAJVGC010000065.1:35716845-35764818 GCA_910822075.1 Senecio squalidus | reverse complement strand
TGGAAAAGTGGATTGTGAAGGTTGAGCAGGAACTGGATCTTCATGTTGAGGGGACTTAGAAAACTAGGAATCCTTCTCCATGTATTCAGCAAAAGGAACATCTTCTTGTTTCACCTTAGTCTTTGAATGTACATCTCAACAAGAAACTTCAATGTAACAGTCTGACTTGGATCAACAGTCTTTGAAGAAGATCCCTCACCAGTTTGGACAGGAGGAATAACTGAAGCTTCAACTTCTTCTACTCTTGGATTCTCAACATTCAAATCAACATTCTCAGTAATCCTTTTTGATTGTCTTTTACTCAGCTCCTCTGCAATCTTCTTCTTCTTCTTCTTCTTCTTCTTCTTCTTCTTCTTCTCTCTCTCTCTCTCTCTCTCTCTCTCTCTCTCTCTCTCTCTCTCTCTCTCTCTCTCTCTCTCTCTCTCTCTCTCTCTCTCTCTCTCTCTCTCTCTCTCTCTCTCTTTGATTTCAGATTCCTTACCATCACTTTGGTTTGAACATCAAGCCAGTTTTTCTCCAATGTTTCAATTTTCAGTTGTCCTACTGACCTTGATGACATCCCCCCAACGGTCACTAGATAGTTCTTTAGATGAAGTTTGTAATTCTTCTCTGGAAACATCTGTTTGTACTCAATCATTTTCCTTTTCAAACTAACCACCTTTGAAGGAACCAGAGTTGAAGATTTCACATATCTACTTTTAACCCTTCCTCCTTATCTGACATTACTAGCACCAACTTCATGGGTCTCTTTAGTTACCTTCTCTAGTTCCTCTTCCTTTACTGTCACATTCATACTTTTATCCTCCTCCTTATTACTGTCAATATCTATCAACACCTTTGCTCCTCCTAGCTCCTCATTCAAATGATTATTAATATCAAATGCATGAAATGACTCAGGATTCCTTTCCTTAATGAATATAGTGAAAGTCTCCTAAGCATTGACATAAAAAATGCTTTCATATAGACCTTCAAAATGTTTCTCAAATGTTTGTTGGTCTATAGTCTCTCCAAATTGGTCCATAACTCTGAACTTCTTTACATTCTTCTTAGTATTCACATCCTCATCATCACCAGAATTAAAAATATCTTCACCCGATTTAAGTTCTTCTTCACAAGATTTTTCTATTTCTTCACCAGACTTAAGTTCCACTACACCCGATTTATCCTTGAATAGGAGTACTAGAAGAAGCATCCTTTTGCACAATAGAAGGTGGAGCAGACGAAAAAACAACTTGAGAAGCAGCCAGATTAGGAAAATCTTGACTCTCCTCAACTGTATAGTACAAATAACCTCCTTCACCACTCCCTTGAGGTTGTTATGCAACAGGTAATTGAGGAGGATGGGAAGGAATAGGATTTACTGGTGATTCAAGTTGATCAGATTGTTGTTGTTGTTGTGCTTCTTGTTGTGGTTTTTCTTCTGGTTGTACATTTTCTCCTCATTGGCCTTGTAGCTCTAAGAATGTCTGAATAGCTACTCTTACCTGATTGATCATGGGTGAGAAGAATGGAGTGAAATGCCCAGAGAAAACCACTCTTTATTTAGGGAAGGACTTCCTCATATTGTTCATTATCTTCCAATTCATGTTCTCATCTTTTAGAGTAGGACCTTCAAGCATGAGTCCCTGCACCTCAGACTGCAGAATGATCTGAAGGAATCTTGGGTATAGGAGAAACTTCTTGGAGCTTCCTTCAGCCATCCTTTGCATGCAATCCATAATAAACCGAGAGAAGTTCAACCGTATTTGAGTGATCATACAAACAAAAACAGATGCTAATGTTTGATTCATCTCATCAAACCCTCATGATCTTCTAGAAATACAACATGCTAGAACATGGATGAGGTATCTCCAATTGAATGAGACCCTGGTCTTCTTTACCATGCTTTCTAGAAAATTTCCTTCATAACCAATCTGTCTATAGACATTTTTGATCTCCTCCATATCCAACCTTTCTACACCTTCAGCATCATTCAGCTGCAACACTCTCTTAACTACCTCTTCAGTAATTATCACCTCTTCCATTTGAACATTTGATGTCACTCTCCTCACTCCATTGATGATAGCAAACCTTGCATTTTCCCAAAATTCCTGAATGATGTCTCTGTATAGCACTGGACTCTTTGAGATGGCAAATCTTATGTTTGAGTTTATCAAAAATCCCAAAATTAACTTCCAGTCTTCATCCACCCCAGAATGGGCCATATCAAGGAATGCAACCACATTATGCTTGGGTTATCTGAAAAAGCCATCTGAAATCATTCACATATCATTAGTATTTAAATACAAGAATAAAAAAATAGATTTAAACAATAACAAGAACTGAAAATACCTTAATAAAATCAAAAAACAGGGGAAAATAATACTAATAACTGAAAAAGGCCCAAAAACTATCTTAGAAGCACTAAAAACTCCAAAGAACTACTCTGAACTAAAATCGTTAGGGAGAATAAAGAATACAAACTTTTATTGAGATTAGCAATTTTGATCGGGATAAGAGATGCAATTTGCATGAATTAAAAAATGATTATTTATAATTAAAAGTAAATTAGGGGAAATATTATATTTTATTTTCCACCAAAAGTCACCCAACTTAAGTAGCAGTGTCCCAAAGTTAAAATAAAACAAAAATTTAACCCGACTACAAAATAAAGGACCTGACTTAAATTTTAGGTCAACACAGTCAACTCAAGTACCAGACATAAATAAACTCAGTACCCGAAATAAAAATAAGGTCAACAAAGTCAAAAGAATTAGCAGACAAAAATTAAAATAACACCACACTTAAATTATTACCACCTGAAATAAATTAAATTAAGAGTAACTCTTTAAATTTGTCTGAGTTGAACTTTTAACATCAGAACTGAAACATTTCAAACCATCAGTTAATCTTGAAATAGTTTAAAAAGCAAAATTTCAATTTCAAAATCAAAAACTTATATTCCAGGACTTCATAAATTAGTTCATAAGAGCAAATTTTCAACAAAAATGAAATGTTTTATAAAATGCAGATGCTTGTATTTATAATAGAGTTCATCCTGTGTCAAAAATTAATAAATTGCAGGTTTTAATAAATTAAAAATGACATGATATACAATCAAACTTATTCAATTTTTATCAAGTAGAAATAAATTAATTTAATATTTTACTTAAATATGGCATAAATATTTTTTTTGTCAATAAAACAGAGCAGTTTTATGACACACACTTTTAACCAAATGAATTTATATGAACACATGAACAATCTTCAATCATTATTGAGAGTCTCAAGAATATGATTTCTCAACCTTATATACTGCTTTTTCTCTCAAGATATTTTTGATTATATGCATGTTTTTTATGATCAAAAATTTGACTTAGTACTATTGTTCAACTCATTCCCATGTCTCTGCCGTTTATTAAGTTAACGTCAAGGATAGTTTATTACAGAATTTGGACTTATTTACCTGTCTCTGCCGTTTATCAAGTTAGCATCAAGGATCTCAAATTCAATAAATTATTTAAAATCACTATAAAAGTTTATAGTTTTTTTTGATAAATACATTTGAATGCCGATATTTACTGAAAATACATCTTTTATTTGTTTTTCTACTTGACAATCACTGAATTCCCCTTTGGCAGTTATCTATTTTAATGACTTTACGCAATTTATAAACCACATATTGCTAAAGGTTTAAAAATACAAGAATATGTGCATTTATGAAAACATTTGGTTTCAAGAAATTCTTTAAATATAGAACTATATTAAATTATGCTGAAATTTATGTTTATGACTCATTTCTTAGAAATTTTGTTTTTGTGAAACATTTTCAAATATTCTACTGTTTTTGGTTTTTCACCTTTTGTATCTTACATTCTGAAAGACAGACTCAAAAACATAAAAATAGAATAGAAGAAATTTTTTTTAGTTACATGTAGAAATATACTGAAAACACATGTTTTTGGATTTTATCTATTCAAACAGAAAACACATATTTTTGGATTTTATCTGTACAGACTAGTACTAGACTTAAAAGAAATTCTACGAGACTTAAAAAAAATACAACCAGACTTAAAAAAAAATAAAAAATACTACCACACTTAAAAGAAAAACTACCTGACTTCAAATATTTTTGTATTTTTCCCATTTTCTCCCCCTCTTTTTGTATTTTGAAATAAAAAGAAAACAAAAAGCAAAAAGATATGTACAAAAATAAAATGAAGAAACACTCAATCAAGATTCATTAGACCAATAGCCTGAACAAGAAAATTAAATCTTGATACATCAAATGCCTTTTTGAAAAGGTCTGCTAATTGGAGGTCTGTGTGAATCTTAACCAAGTGAATCAAATGTTTTTTAAAGCAATCTCTTATGAATTGGTGTCTAATCTCGATATGTTTGTCTTTGAATGTTGCACAGGATTCTTAGTTATGAACATGGCATGAGTATTGTCTATGTGAATAGGAGTGTGTTCATAAAGTTAAGGCCATAGTCTAGCATCTGATTCTAAATCCATAAAACCTGGGAAGTACAAGACCAACACCAATGTATTCTGCTTCAACAAAGGACTGAGAAACATAGGTCTGTTTCTTGGATTGCCAAGATACTAGCCTATTTCCTAAAAACTGGCATCCTCCTGTAGTAGATTTCCTATTTCAAGTTGCAACCTCCATAATCACTATCAGTATATGGATAAAAGTCAAAGCTAGAATTCTTAGGATACCAAAGGCCTAAAGAAGGTTGTCCCCTAAGATATCAAAAGATTCTCGTAACATCAATTAAATTAGAAACCTTAAGAGCAGCCTGAAACCTAGCTCAAAGACAAACTCCAAACATAATATCAGGTCTACTAGCAGTAAGATACATTAAAGAACCTATCATAGACCTATATAAATGTTGGTCAACCCTCTCACCATCTAAATCAGGATGCAATTTGGCCTTAGTGTCAACATGAGTGGAAGCAGATTTACAATCATTATATCCAAACTTAACCAACATATCCTTGACATACTTAGACTGATTGATAAAAATGCCATTTTCCAACTGCTTAACCTGTAATCCTAGAAAGAAAGACATCTAACCCATAGGGCTCATCTGAAATTTTGAATGCATTATTGATTCAAATTCTTTGCACAGTGCATCATTAGTTGAGCAAAAAATGATATCATAAACATATATTTGAACAAACACAGATTCCTGGCCAACTGTCTTAATAACTAAGGTCTTATCAATTTTCTCTCTAAGGTATTCATTGTCAATCAAGTATTTGGGAAACGTATCATACCAAGCTCTAGGAGATTGATGTAAACCATACAAAGCTTTGTCCAATTTGACTACATGATCAGGGAATTGAGGATCCAAGAAACCAGGAGGTTGACTAACATACACTGTCTCCTCAAGAACTCCATACAAAAAGGCTGATTTAACATCCATTTGATAAACCTTAAAGTTCTTATAGGCAACATAAGCTAAAAAAAATCTAATAGCATCTATCCTAGCAACTGGAGCAAAGACATCATCATAGTCTATACCCTCCTCTTGAGAATAACCTTTAGCTACAAGTCTAGCCTTATTCCTCACAATGATACCCCTATCATCCCTTTTCACCTTAAATATCCATTTCACACCTAGCACATTCACATCAGCTGGTCTCTCCACTAAAGTTCCTACATCCTGAACCTTAAATTGCAATAGCTCTTCTTACATAGCTTCTACCCAACTATTAATAGTCAATGGCATATCTACATTGTTAGGCTCAAGTTGGGACAGAAAGCAAGAAAACAAGCACAAATTAGCTAAACCAGTACTACTTCTAGTTCTGACCCCATCATACAAATTTCCTATAATATTACTTAGAGGATGAGTTTTGTGAACTTTTAAAATGAGTTTATTTCCTCAGTAATATTAGTAGAAAGATTTGTTTGATTAGGGACAATATCATCAAAGGATAGAGATTCAGAAGTTTCTTCACTAGGTTGGTCATGGATTGGTTCATCAAAATAAGCTTCTGTTTCTGCACCAGAGTTGAATTGTGCTGCACCAGAATTATTTGGATTTTCAGCTTCTGCACCAGAGTTATTATGAACTTCACCCGAGTTTTCTTCAATCTCCATTTGTGCACCCGAGTTAACTTGTGAACCACCGGAGTTATTTTCACCTTAGTCTTGACCACCAGACTTAAATTGTGGATTACCAGAAGTATATTCAACTTCATGAAGTGCACCTGAATTAAGTTGATTTACACAAGAATTAATTTCTTGAGCTTGTACAACATTGGTCTAATCTTCAGAGAATACTAGAATGTCTTCTTCTTAAAGAATGTATGCTTCAATTTGACTCTCTGAACTCTCTTGACTCACAACTGTTGTAGCATCTGATGAAGTGGTGTGATCATTATCAAATAATGAAGGGCTTGCACTTGCATTAGTTGGATTTCCATGTTCAAAATCCTCTGTGTCCTCAACATTAGGCACATCTCCTGTTGATACCTGCACTTCCTCTAAAATAATTGGACATAAACCATTAAAGGAATTCACAAATGTATCTAAATCAAACAACCATTCAACACATGAAATCCTAACATTTGGTGTATATTCATTGAATATCACATTAATGGATTCTTCTATAGTTCTAGTTCTTCGGTTATAAATCCTATAAGCTTCTAAAACACTAGAATAACCAAGAAAGTAACCATCATCAGTCTTAGGATCAAATTTTCCTAGGTGGTCTTTGGTGTTTAAGATAGAACATTGACAGCCAAAAGCTTTGAAGAATCCTATAAAAGGCTTTTTCCCTTAGAAACATTTATATGAAGTTTTTCCTAAGCTCTTTACTATATGAATCCTATTGTTCACATAACACATGGTATTCACAACTTCTGCCCAAATGTAACAGGCAATGAAGATGCACTTAGCATGGCCCTAGCTCCCTCAATTAGTATTCTATTTTTCCTCTCTACAACTCTATTATGTTGAGGTGTTCTACGTAAGCTATATTGTCTAGAAATACCCTTAAGTGCACAAAAATCATTCATGGTGGCATTCTTAAACTTTGTGCCATTATCACATTTGAAATAATCATGCATTTTTCTCTATGGAATATAAGTTGTAAAATCCGAATTAAATTTTTCATCGCCCGAATTAAAATTATCTAAACCCGTGTGAATTCAAAATTTTACCTGACTTAAACATTTGTTTATCCGAATTAAAATTTTGTTCACCAGAGTTATTCTTAAAAATATGTTTACCAGATTTATTTTGCATTTTACCCGATTTAAACATATTACTATCATTTTTCAAGGTTTTTAACTCGGATACAAAATATTTTAACTTTGGTAATTTCAAACCATTTAACAGTTTAATATTAATTCTACCAAATTTAATCACATTCACATTTTTTGACTCTTCAGAATTAATTATGCACTTTTCAAAATTAATTCTACCAAATTTCAATTTGTCAGATGTTGACACACATTCAGAAACACATTTAGCTTTAGATTTCATCCAACATTCTGGAGTAACAATTTCACATTCAATCACAAAACCATTCACACATACGGGAACTAGATCATTCATACATTCAAGCACATAATCATTCATAACAATTTCATTTAAGATCTCTTAACTAACAGATTAGTTTGACAAATACATATCAGTAACATAAAACATTTTTCAGGTTGACAATTATGCACATATGCAACACATTCTTCCTCAATCTCTATAAGTTCTACATTATTACACAATTCAACACATTTTTCTTCACAAACATCTTCCTGAATACTTGAACTCTCTAATGTTTGACCTGCAACAATATTAAAAACTTAATTTTGATTAGGTACAACATGAAAATTTACCAAATTAGTCACAGAAAAGCAAGTTTCATTCAATTCTACTTTGCCATCAAAGTAGAAGCATCATCAAAACAATTTTCAACTAATAAACAACTCGTAAAAGATGTAAATTCAGGTTTAACTGGGTAATTATCATTGAATGGAGGAGGTACTGCATTAAATCCAATACCTTCCTTTGCTTTATGCACCAGTTGATGTTCTATAATTCCATTCAAAGTCTTTGAAGACAAACTGAACTTCTCAACATGAATTTTTGAATCTTTAAGTTCATTTATCATTTATTGAAATCTTTAAAACATGGTTTCATGTTGAGTTTCCAACGTTCCCAGGTTGCCCTTATAAACATCAACATCTTTCATCAAAGAATCTATTTTTTCTTTATAAACCTTTTCAGCTTTTATAAATTCTCTTTGATGTAACTTAATTAAATCAATTTCATTTATTAAGCTCATACTGTGTTCTCTTGTATATTTCACAGTGTTTAAAAAAGAAAGAGAACAATTTTTATAAAGTACCCCATCAGTGGTGACAATACTAACTTACTCATTAGAGCAGAGACTGATTTGTTCTTGTAGTCATCTTCATGAACTTCATCCCACTCCCCAAAAGTGATTAGTGCCTTCCCACTTGAGCTACCCTCTTCTTTTCCATTCTTCATATCAGCACCAGTCAGCTTTTTCTGTTCCTCTTTTGACTGATAGCTGTTTCTCTGGTAATTGTTGTTGTTATTTATCTTCCTTGGGGACCTGCACTCCTTGCAAAATGCCCATAATCTTCACAACTGAAGCATTTCACCTTGGACTTGTCAAATACCATCTTATCACCAGTATCCTTCCTAAAATTTTTTCTCCCAGTCCTTTTGAAAAACGTGTTAGCTCTCACACGTACCATTTCTATCTGCCATTTGAGGTCAATTTCTTCCAAATCATCTGGATGGAGTTGTTCTAATTCTTCTCTTGCAAGCTCAACTTGGTTCAAGCCTCCATCAACAAAGGCTTCACAGATTGCCACAAATTCCTTATAGAGAACCTCCTTATCTCCAATTTCAGTTGCTCCTGAGTTCTTAGAAGGTGTGTGATGCTTGCTAGCTTCATTGTTCTGACCAGAAAAACCACCATATGCACTTGAGTTATACCCAACAGATACTTGACTTGGTGGACATCAGTTTCCAGAGTGATAGTGTCACACCCCGCCTGCGGCGGAAACACAGGGTGTGACCGATTGACAATCATTAGAACACAACAATATAATGGAGAAATACTAAAAGCAAGAATTAAACAAAAGTGCTGTGACATTGCCATTTAACAAGATAAATATCCTTGCCTCATGTACACGTCATACAACACAAATAGAACTATTCACAGAAACGTAAATGTAACGAAGTATATCAAATGGAAAGACATAGGCATGCAAGCCTGAAATAACCCAATGTATTAATAAATAGGTACACCAAGGCAATGCATAATCTAAAAGTCTTCTAAAGTCAAGTCTCAAAGCTACGTCCTATGCCTGCTCATTACCTGAAAATAAAGCTCAAAAGTCAACATAAAGTTGAACGAGTTCATTGAGTAAGTAATAAAAGATAAATAATCAAACCATTCAATAAGTAGTGTATAAAGTTGTGTTACAATGCATACATTTCACAATATAAACATCACAATGATCCGTAGTAGCTACGCTACTGATCAAAAAGTAACATTCTGTCGATAGACATGCACCACACATGTATAGCCATATACACTGACTGCATCGTACAGTAGTCATGCTACTGTGGTATCAACAAGTACGTTCTGTTGATACGTTGGTAACATCCGTCAGATGATTTCTGATGCCCAAGTAAGATCCACAACCAGTAGTTTTGAAAAGATGCATTTGTTTGTTACACGTTTTTATAAGTTTCCATAAAAAGGAAGTTCCCAAAAATAATATGTTTCTATAAATAGAAAGTTCTATTTATAGTAAGTTTCCCATAAGTAGTAAATTTCCAAGAATGGAAAGTTTCCAATAATAGTAAGTTTCCGAAAATGAAAGGTTTCTATAAATAGAATGTCTATTTATAGTAAGTTTAAACCGTTTAATAAAATCTGTTTGGTTGAGCTTTACTTTCCCCCGATTGTTTAAAACATATAAAACAGTAAAAAGTGGGGCAATGAACTTACCTCGAAATAAGCAATAAACGACACTACTCAAGTAGTGTAAATGTGTGTATAAACGGTAGGTTACAAGCTAAGACCCGACTAGATGATGAGCTTCCCTAAATGAGTGTAAGTAAGAAATCATGAATAATACGTTTTCACGTTTTCTAATCCCATACGTTTAAAGATGTCAAATTAACCAATTCGATTAACTTATACTCGTGTTATTAATCATTAGTTTTAGACGTTAAGGCCAAACGACCAACAAGTACCCCCGACCACTAAAACTGCCATAACTTGAGGTTGGAAAAGAGTTAGACAATGAATCTTATATGTACAAAAGATAGAATCAGAGGGCTACATTAAGGGTTCTGGATTCATTAAAATTAGGTTAATTATGACCGAGATAATACTGTTACTAAACAGGTTACAAAATCTGTCCAAAACAATAACTTCTGTATTCAGAGTTTAAAAACGGTAAAGAGACAACAAATGGACCTTTAATTGAACAAATTCTCCCTTTAACATATAATTCAAGACGTGTTATGAAGTTATAATAAACATTTCCACAATATATATTAATGTACTAGGTCTTTACACCAATCATGTCCTTAACCTACAAAACGTTTTAAAAACTCATATTAGACCCCCGCTCACTAAAATACAGTTTCTGAGAGTTTAAAGATGAACTAGACTACGAATTTTGGTTTCGATGTCTATTAACAATAAAGATATGAGAGTAACTTATGACCTTACGTACATAGAACAACGAACCAAATTACTTACAGTAGTTTTTACATCATGACTCGAATAAATGTTTTTAAATATCAAACGATCACATAAATTTACCATCAACTCCAGATAACCTTTTATATATAAATAGGAACTTAATGTTTTAAAATCTCCACTTTAACACTTTTAAGTCACACAACAAGTGAACACAAATTCGGATATAAAAACTAACACCAAAACATAGTTTAGACCCACGTTCACTAAAAATCAGTTATAGAGAGTTTGTCAATGAACTAGACCACAAGCCTCATTTTTGAAAAATAGATTCCGAGGGCTACAACAATGGTTCAGACCTCAGTTTCATATTCGACTATACCCAGGAGTTATTAACCGAACAAAACAGGATAATTTACAAATCGGCAAGTTTTACAATTCAACGTATGAACTTTAAAATTACGGTGTCACACCCCGCTAAAGCGGAAACACAGGATGCGAAGAGCATCGATATCATAACACGAGTCATAGTAAATTCAAACGGTTTCAAGTCATTTAAAATAAGTAGTCAAATGTTTACAATTTCAAAATAACTAAGTACTCAAGATTCCATTTCAAATTAAAGTACATATGTAAACATTTCAAATAACATTCCCAAAATGATAAGGAAGGTCTTCTCCCGATTCATGATACACGTGACTTGCCTGACCCGTCCAAAAGCTATGCACTTCGAATCTTTACACTTCGTTTCCTAAAACATGAGAAAAAGTGTCAACTACAACAAGTAGTGAGTGAATTACAGTTTTCTAGTCCTCGACTAAAAATGGTTTCGGCAAAGTATCAAAATACTTTAAAAGAAAAAGTTTACGGCACCGTATATCTCTCTCTCTCTCTCTCTCTCTCTCTCTCTCTCTCTATATATATATATATATATATATATATATATATATATATATATATATATATATATATATATATATATATATATATATATATATATATATATATATATATATATACGGGTAGAGAAATATGCATATAAGAAAATATTGATTGTATAAAGTATCGGGACCTCTTGATATAATATGACTATAACTGTTCACACTAAACCGAATTAAACCCGACCGTAAATTGGCCCCTTACTTCGCACTATCTACGAAGCGGAATTGACTAACATATGTACTTAGATTGTCACCTAAGTAAGAAAAGGTCACTTCCTATGTAACGCCCCGACTTACAAAGCATACAAAATGAAATCGAAAGGAACTTAAAAGGCAAAAGGGCGTTAAACTTATGCAAAAGCAAACCGAATATTCAAAAGACAAATTTTTAAAATTAGGTACTAAAATATACTAATATTCTAAGGGAAGCGTTCTAAATCCTTAATCTCTCTACGCTCGATTCCCATTCCCAAGAGCACACTGAGTACCTGCCGTTTAAGAAAGAAAAATGGAAAACGGCTGAGCGAATGCTCAGTGAACAGATATATACAAATGACACGGAATAGGTATGACGTGCATAATAAGTAAATATAAAACTTATTTAAAAATACAAAGTTGCAAGACAAAACTTATTTTCAAACCAAACTTATTTTCAAAACAAAATATAAATATGTATAATTCCATCATATCCACCGTCAATATATCAAAGTATTACCAACATATAACCAAATATTAGAAAGCCAAATTTCGTAAAATAATGCACTAAGAGTCAAACAAATAGGTAACAAATATCAAATGAAATCCTAGGGTAACACATACCACTAGTCTTTCCAAAAGGTGCAAACGTTTCGTATGACACTACGATAAACGTCCACCATCAAACACACAAAGTTCCTAGGATCGATCCATACGCCTCTTATAACAAATAATACTTAGTGCACCTTACCACAATCCAGGTAAACAAAAAGAGACGCCGTAGATATATCAAAATACACCGCTACGGTCGATGCCACATTATTGGTGTCACAATAACGCGCCCATGGGACCTCCATGGATAGGTTACTCTTAGGCATATCTTACAAAACCGTTTTAACCGATTTATATGATACAACTTTCAAAATACTTTTACAAATTTTCAAAGTCATTAATAGACTCCAAAATATGTTTAAAAAGTTATTTGTAATGTACGTAAAGTAGTTTAACCACAAACATAAAATATTATATAATATAACATTTTATTTATTTTGAAAATCACGTGTCTACCCAACCGTTCGTTCTAATCTTGTCACGAGTCACCATGACAACATTATCAATCTATTTACGAAATAATAACTTAACGGGTCCTTATCGGGACATGTAAAGCCACACGAAATGAGTGACACTTTATACGAATCACCGTACCAATTACCAGAATCACACATGTTCTTTACCGGGTTGTTTCGGGACTTTTAGGGGCTGTTTCGGGACAGTTTTCGGGACTGAATTAGGATTGTTTCGGGGCTGAATTTAGGGGCTGTCCGGGGATATCTCGGGGGCTGTTTTGGAATGGGTTTTGAAGACACTGTGACATTCGCGAATTTCACGGTATTATTCTATCGCCTCGTATTCGTTTTATTTATTTATGTTCGTGTTTTGACCCTATTGTATTCCTTTTTATGTTTATCGTATTCGTATTTTATGAGTATCGTATTTGTATTTTATGCGTATTTACGTTTATCGGGTATATAGTATGCGATTCGAATCTTTATGTCGGGAACGTATAGTCTTAAGTGCCTTTAGTATAAGTCTAGTATGCTCTTATGATAAGTTTAGGGGAATTATGCCTTAATTATATGATTAAGATTAACGTTTAAAAAGTATTTCATGTTTAGTCCCTTCGGAAATTTTATTACGAAACTAGTCCTACGAGAGATTTCTATTGCATTTTTAGTCCTCCACCAACTTTTGTCTTATCTTTCACCTACTTTTGTCTTATTAGATAACAACCTTTTTGTCCATATTCTATCATTTTCACCACACTCTCTCTCTCTCTAGAAAACACACACAACATACACCTACAAACCTCCACCTTCTCTCTAACTTTTCCGGCGATCCGACCGTTGGATTTCCAATCCGAGACCGGATTATTGATCACCATCATCATCTTCATCTTCATCTTCATCCATCATCGTTATGGCACGTAACAAACATCCCGATCACGTAATTGTGCTATTTCGCCCGTAACTCCCAAGTCTGATCACGTAACTCCATAATTGCGCACGTAATTGTTCAATTACGTGACCTCCATGTCACGTAACTTTGCTTGATGGTCACGTAATAGCCTTGACTTGCACGTAACTCCTATTGCACGTAATACCTTAGCCCGTAACTTGTTCCTATCACGTAATTATCTATTACGTGACCCCCAAGTCACGTAATTCCCACCCTAGTCATGTAATTGTCATGCTGATCACGTAACTTGCTTATTATGTCCCGTAACTCCTTCTCATGCACGTAATTCTTGCTTAAGTCACGTAAGTCTAACCCATATTCACGTAATTGATGCCTCATGCACGTATTTAGGGTTTGTGTCATGTAAGTATGGCCACGATCCCGTAATTGCTTTACTCTTCACGTAAGTAAGCTTGGTGAGCACCTAATAGTCTTGTTTGTCAAGTAACTCCTTTGCTTGTCATGTATTACTTCTATATCACGTAACATTCTCCTTGATCACATAACTTGATACTTACGTAACTTGTAGTGCACGTAAGTATGAAGAACACGTATCTAGTCCGTTGACTTTCCGAAACATTCGTAATTCCGTTATATCGATATTCCTTTTGGTCATATTAAACCCGTATCAAACGTTAATCATTAAGGCATAACCCTACTAGACTTAGAGATACTTAGACATGTTTTATTTACGTGATGTATAGGGCACTTAGACATTGGAGCTTGACGGTATTATAATATTTCCCAACATATAGAGATTTGGATTGCTTTGCTATCAGTGAGTTATTCGTTGCCCTTTTTACTGCTTTTACATTTTTGGGCATGATTAGCGTTAAACAAAGGTATTTTATGGTATGTATGTATTATGGATATGTATTGTGGATATGATGCTTTAGATGGTCTTACCCAACTCGTACCGCCTTTGTGGTAGTATGAGGCCCCGTATACACACCTGTTAGCTATTAGCCGCCGGTTCGTATATATAGCGCTATATGGGTCTAACAAACCCTCATTCTAACACGTTATTATGATAAGGGAGGAGCCCTGTCCGTGTTAGTAATGTTATGACCGATTATTTCCGAGAACAACCTAGCTTAAGACACTAGGTGGGGTTAGTTGCCAGTATTGTTAAGGATCAGGTGTATCTTATGTTCCTAAAGCTGCTATCTATCCAGTATGTATTTTATGATATGATTATGGTATTTTATGGGATATGTATGAATATTTTATCGAAAGGTTTTGTATACTTCAAATATATTTTGAAATATCTTTTCAAAAGGACTTATCTTCAAATCTTATCTTTTGGGTCAAAACTTATTGAAAACTTTTATACTAATATGTTTTCATTTACTATTGCGAATAATTCACCAACTTTATGTTGACGTCGTATTTTAACGCTTTTCAGGGATTTGAGGTTACTCTATTTTGATGCTATGCTTGCTTGGCTACTTGGGACTTTTTGCTTGAATTTATTTTGTTATTGTAATCCCTTAGTATCCCAAACTCTGTAGCCGTATTTTGATAATATTCGGATGATTGTAATAAGTATTTTACTTCAAACTCTTTATCTATGTTGATGATGTTTGGTTTATTTATGTTTGATGTAACCTTTGAATCTCTGATACCGTATACACTGTACACCTCGGTTCCGCCAACTATGCGGGGTGTGACAGAAGTTGGTATCAGAGCCAATGGTTATAGCGAACTAAGTGACCTTACGGAATCACTTAGACTATGACCTAGGCTTTTGGACCTATCTGATTTACTCTATGTGCGCATTTCTTTCTTTTGTGGGCCTGTATGTGATTCGTATGCTATATGTGCTTTTGTTATGCTTTTTATGTTTTGAGGCCTGCTTGTTTTAGTCGCACATACAGTTTATCGTTCTGATTTATTCCGTTTGATATTCGTAGAAGATGCCGCCTAAGAGAACTTCTACTAGGGCTACTCATGCCGTCACCGCTCCGAGAAGGTCGGCAAGGCGAGGTCGCGCCAGCACTAGATCGGGTGCTACTGCTCAGAATACCACTGCTGTCCCCAATGTTACTTCTGCTACTTCGAACATCAGTCAGCTGATTGCGGAGCAGATTGCAGCAGCTATACCAGTGATTGTGGCACAGCTTAAGGAGACACCAGTGCAAGATGCTGATTTAGGGTTTGAGGAACCTGTGATGCAAGATATCGGAGCAGAAGGTATGGCGTCTGGGCGCGATGGTTCCAATGTGGGCAGGGCAGTGCACGTAGGAGTTGGTGGACCAAGTATTGTGATTGAAGATCCACCCCGAGGCTGTTCGTATAAAGCCTTCCTGGACTGCAGACCTACTGAATTTAGGGGTAATGAAGATGTTGTTGCTACCCTGCAGTGGTTTGAGAGGATGGAGTCGGTATTTGATGTCTCGGGATGTGCCGATGAAAGCTGAGTTAAGTATGATACATATCTGTTCCAGGGTAAAGCCCTCACTTGGTGGAACTCTGTGAAGAAGGTTAAGGGCCGAGCTGATATTACCTTGATGACTTGGGAGAATCTGAAGGTTTTGATGAAGAAAGAGTATGTGCCGTCCTCTGAGACGCAAAGATTGGAGAATAAGCTATGGAACTTAACCATGCAAGGTGCTGATTATCGGGGGTATGTGAATCGCTTCTATGATTTGTGTGTTTTGGCTCCTCGTCTGGTTCGCACTGAGAATGAGAGGATTGAACGCTTCACTCATGGGTTGCCCCAAACTATGCGAGATCACATTATCTCTAACTATCCGGGTACTCTTCAGAGTGCGGTCGATATTGCTGGTCGGCTGACCGCAAGTGCGATCCGTGCTGGTACTCTACAGCCGGTGGTAAACCGAAGAGATTCTGGTCGATCTGACAGAAGAAATGTGGGTGATTCGAGGAAGAGAAGCCGTAGTCAAGATCAGAGACCTCAACGTCCTCAGGTGTATGCGTTGACGGGTGCTGGAACTGGTTATCAGGGCGTGCGCCCTAAGTGTGACACTTGTGGTAGTGCTCATGCGGCAAATGTAGCGTGTTGGGTTTGTAAACGCTGCAAGAAGTTAGGTCACACCGAGCAATATTGTAGAAGACCTGCTGGAGCGTGTTATGAATGTGGAGAAATGGGTCACCTCCGTCAGCAGTGTCCCAAGCTTGTATCATCTACTTCCCTTCCTACTCCTGGTGCTGGTACTAGTGCTAGAGGGAATCCTGCTAAGAGCCGAGCATTTGCTATGGAATCTACCGAAGCTCATCAGGATCCTACCGTAGTCACTGGTACATTTCTTGTTGACGACTATCCTGCTTTTATTCTGTTTGATTCGGGTGCCGATAGAAGCTTTATTTCTAGTGACTTTCGCCCCTTAGTAAACCGTGCTTCTAGTCCTTTAGAGCCTGCTTATGAGGTAGAAATAGATGATGGTAGATGTGCTTGTGTTAGAGAAGTTATTCGTGATATTCCCCTCGTATTAGCCGATATTCCTTTTTCCATCGACCTTATTCCTATGAAACTCGGTAGTTTCGATGTCGTAGTCGGTATGGATTGGTTAGCTAAGCATAAAGGAGAGATAGTCTGTTATGAGAAACTTATTCGTATTCAGAAGCCGGATGGAGATCAGTTGATTGTACACGGAGACAAGGCTGGAAAACGTTTTAAAGTCATCTCAAGTTTGAAAGTTCGCGAGTATGTCCGTCAAGGTTGTTCCTTATATCTCGCTCATTTGATGAAGAAAGATTCTACAATAAAGATTGATGGTGTACCGATTGTTCGCGAGTATTCTGACGTTTTTCCCGAAGATTTACCTGGAGTCCCTCCCCAGAGACAAACCGACTTTCGTATTGATCTTGTTCCTGGAGCAGCACCTGTTGCTAAAGCTCCGTATCGTTTGGTTCCTTCCGAGATGCTCGAGTTGTCGAAACAAATTCAGGAATTGGTCGATAAGGGTTTTATCCGTCCTAATTTCTCCCCGTGGGGTGCTCCTGTCCTCTTTGTTAAGAAGAAGGATGGCTCCATGCGTTTATGTATTGATTATCGGGAGTTAAACAAGCTGACTGTGAAGAACCGTTATCCCCTTCCTCGTATTGACGACTTGTTCGGTCAACTTCAGGGTTCTTGCTATTTCTCTAAGATCGATCTTCGCTCTGGTTATCATCAGTTGAGAGTTCAGGAAGATGATATACCTAAGACCGCTTTTCGTACTCGGTATGGTCATTATGAGTTCATGGTGATGCCGTTTGGTATGACAAACGCCCCTGCAGCATTCATGGATCTAATGAACCGTATTTGTCGTCCGTATCTTGACAAATTCGTTATCGTATTCATCGACGACATTCTTATCTATTCCCGAAGTCGCAAGGAACATGAAGAGCATTTGCGTCTTGTTCTAGAAGTACTTCGAAAAGAAAAGTTGTATGCGAAATTTTCTAAGTGCGAGTTCTGGTTATCCGAAGTTCAATTTCTTGGCCACGTAGTTAGCGCGAAGGGTATTCATGTTGATCCTGCTAAGATTGAAGCTGTTAAAAGTTGGGTTGCACCAAAGTCACCGACCGAAATCCGTTCGTTTTTGGGTCTTGCTGGGTATTATCGCCGATTCATCGAGAACTTCTCCAAGATCGCTTCACCTATGACAAAGTTGACACAGAAGAGTGAACCTTTCGTTTGGGGTTCCGATCAGGAGAGAGCCTTTCAGGTATTGAAACAGCGGTTGTGTGACGCTCCTATTCTTAGTCTGCCAGTTGGTTCCGAGAATTTTGTTGTTTATTGCGACGCTTCGCACAAGGGTCTGGGTTGTGTGCTTATGCAGAATGGTAAAGTTATAGCTTACGCTTCGCGTCAGTTGAAAGTCCATGAGCAGAATTACACGACACATGATCTAGAATTAGGAGCCGTCGTATTCGAATTGAAGATTTGGAGACATTATCTGTATGGAACCAAGTGTACTGTATTTACCGACCACAAGAGTCTTCAGCACATATTCGATCGGAAGATGCTGAACATGAGTCAACGACGCTGGGTTGAGTTATTGAACGACTATGATTGCGACATTCGCTACCGCCCTGGTAAGGCGAACGTTGTTGCTGATGCACTAAGTCGTAAGGAAACAGTCAAACCACTCCGTATCCGTTCTATGATGGTATCTATTCAGACGAGCTTGAAGGCTCGGATTATTCAGGCACAAGAGGGTATTATGACAGGGGACCGTGTTAAAGAGGAAAGATTGTATAAGCTAGCGTTGGAATTAGAACCGAAGGAGGATGGAGTTTTGTATTTCCTCGAGCGTATTTGGGTTCCGATTAGTATCCATCAGTTGATTCTGGACGAAGCCCATAAGTCTAACTATTCCATTCATCCGGGTTCCGACAAAATGTATCATGACTTGAAAGAATTCTATTGGTGGCCGGGTATGAAGCGTGACATCGCCGAGTATGTTAGTCGATGTTTGACCTGTTCCAAGGTGAAGATTGAGTATCAGAAACCGTCTGGGCTACTCCAACAACCGAAGATTCCCGAGTGGAAATGGGAGCGCATTACTATGGATTTTGTTACGAAGCTTCCGAGATCTTCGAGTGGTTATGACAGTATCTGGGTTATTGTTGATCGTTTGACGAAGTCTGCTCATTTCCTTCCGATTCGCGAGAACTATCCGATGGAGAGATTCGTACGTTTATATATTTCCGAGATTGTATCGAAGCACGGAGTCCCTGTATCGATTATTTCCGATCGTGATGCTCGTTTCACTTCTCGATTTTGGAAAACATTTCAGACTGCTATGGGTACACGGTTAGATATGAGTACCGCCTATCATCCTCAGACCGATGGTCAGAGTGAGAGAACTATTCAGACTATGGAAGATATGCTACGAGCTTGCGCTATTGATTTTGGTGGTAGTTGGGATGTTCATTTGCCGTTGATTGAATTCTCGTACAACAACAGCTATCACACGAGTATCAAGTGTGCACCGTTTGAAGCTTTGTATGGCCGTAAATGTCGATCACCTGTATGTTGGGCAGAAGTTGGAGATAGTCAGATATCCGGTCCGGAGATTATTCAAGAGACCACTGACAAGATCTTCAAGATCAAGGAACGATTGATTACTGCCAGGGACCGACAGAAGAAGTATGCTGATAAGCGCAGGAAGCCTCTCGAGTTCAGTGTTGGATATATGGTATTGTTGAAGGTATCTCCATGGAAAGGGGTTGTCCGATTTGTGAAGCGCAGCAAGCTGAGTCCGAGATACACGGGTCCGTTCAAGATTTTAGCCCGCATCGGCCCAGCTGCGTATCGATTAGAATTGCCGGCAGAACTGAGCAGCGTACATAATGTATTTCATGTATCTCAGTTGAAGAAATGCCTGGCTGATGAAACGTTATTAGTTCCACTTGAACAACTCCAGATTGATGATAAGCTTCATTTCGTTGAGGAACCGATCGAGATCGTTGCTAGTGATGTTAAGCGTCTGCGACGTAGTAAGATTCCAATTGTCAAAGTTCGCTGGAATTCCCGCTTTGGAGCTGAGTTCACGTGGGAACGCGAAGATGAAATTCTGCGGAAGTATCCTCACCTTTCTCCCGGAAGTAGTACCCAGTGATAATTTCGAGGACGAAATTCTTTTTACTTGGGGAGACTGTGACATTCGCGAATTTCACGGTATTATTCTATCGCCTCGTATTCGTTTTATTTATTTATGTTCGTGTTTTGACCCTATTGTATTCCTTTTTATGTTTATCGTATTCGTATTTTATGAGTATCGTATTTGTATTTTATGCGTATTTACGTTTATCGGGTATATAGTATGCGATTCGAATCTTTATGTCGGGAACGTATAGTCTTAAGTGCCTTTAGTATAAGTCTAGTATGCTCTTATGATAAGTTTAGGGGAATTATGCCTTAATTATATGATTAAGATTAACGTTTAAAAAGTATTTCATGTTTAGTCCCTTCGGAAATTTTATTACGAAACTAGTCCTACGAGAGATTTCTATTGCATTTTTAGTCCTCCACCAACTTTTGTCTTATCTTTCACCTACTTTTGTCTTATTAGATAACAACCTTTTTGTCCCTATTCTATCATTTTCACCACACTCTCTCTCTCTCTAGAAAACACACACAACATACACCTACAAACCTCCACCTTCTCTCTAACTTTTCCGGCGATCCGACCGTTGGATTTCCAATCCGAGACCGGATTATTGATCACCATCATCATCTTCATCTATCCTCCAAGTTTCATTACGATCGGGTAAGTATTTCTTTATTTTTGTTTTAAACTTTATCCTATTTTGATTCAAACCGAAACTATCACTTTTCACCATCAAAACCGAGATTTTATCGAGGGTTATTGTATGTAATCATATTCTGGACATAGGGTTCCAATTTGGGGTCAAATAGACGCCTAGAACACTTAGAAATCTCATTCCGAATGATATTTTTCGTAAAAATCCCGTTATGGCACGTAACAAACATCCCGATCACGTAATTGTGCTATTTCACCCGTAACTCCCAAGTCTGATCACGTAACTCCATAATTGCGCACGTAATTGTTCAATTACGTGACCTCCATGTCACGTAACTTTGCTTGATGGTCACGTAATAGCCTTGACTTGCACGTAACTCCTATTGCACGTAATACCTTAGCCCGTAACTTGTTCCTATCACGTAATTATCTATTACGTGACCCCCAAGTCACGTAATTCCCACCCTAGTCACGTAATTGTCATGCTGATCACGTAACTTGCTTATTATGTCCCGTAACTCCTTCTCATGCACGTAATTCTTGCTTAAGTCACGTAAGTCTAACCCATATTCACGTAATTGATGCCTCATGCACGTATTTAGGGTTTGTGTCATGTAAGTATGGCCACGATCCCGTAATTGCTTTACTCTTCACGTAAGTAAGCTTGGTGAGCACCTAATAGTCTTGTTTGTCAAGTAACTCCTTTGCTTGTCATGTATTACTTCTATATCACGTAACATTCTCCTTGATCACATAACTTGATACTTACGTAACTTGTAGTGCACGTAAGTATGAAGAACACGTATCTAGTCCGTTGACTTTCCGAAACATTCGTAATTCCGTTATATCGATATTCCTTTTGGTCATATTAAACCCGTATCAAACGTTAATCATTAAGGCATAACCCTACTAGACTTAGAGATACTTAGACATGTTTTATTTACGTGATGTATAGGGCACTTAGACATTGGAGCTTGACGGTATTATAATATTTCCCAACATATAGAGATTTGGATTGCTTTGCTATCAGTGAGTTATTCGTTGCCCTTTTTACTGCTTTTACATTTTTGGGCATGATTAGCGTTAAACAAAGGTATTTTATGGTATGTATGTATTATGGATATGTATTGTGGATATGATGCTTTAGATGGTCTTACCCAACTCGTACCGCCTTTGTGGTAGTATGAGGCCCCGTATACACACCTGTTAGCTATTAGCCGCCGGTTCGTATATATAGCGCTATATGGGTCTAACAAACCCTCATTCTAACACGTTATTATGATAAGGGAGGAGCCCTGTCCGTGTTAGTAATGTTATGACCGATTATTTCCGAGAACAACCTAGCTTAAGACACTAGGTGGGGTTAGTTGCCAGTATTGTTAAGGTTCAGGTGTATCTTATGTTCCTAAAGCTGCTATCTATCCAGTATGTATTTTATGATATGATTATGGTATTTTATGGGATATGTATGAATATTTTATCGAAAGGTTTTGTATACTTCAAATATATTTTGAAATATCTTTTCAAAAGGACTTATCTTCAAATCTTATCTTTTGGGTCAAAACTTATTGAAAACTTTTATACTAATATGTTTTCATTTACTATTGCGAATAATTCACCAACTTTATGTTGACGTCGTATTTTAACGCTTTTCAGGGATTTGAGGTTACTCTATTTTGATGCTATGCTTGCTTGGCTACTTGGGACTTTTTGCTGGAATTTATTTTGTTATTGTAATTCCTTAGTATCCCAAACTCTGTAGCCGTATTTTGATAATATTCGGATGATTGTAATAAGTATTTTACTTCAAACTCTTTATCTATGTTGATGATGTTTGGTTTATTTATGTTTGATGTAACCTTTGAATCTCTGATACCGTATACACTGTACACCTCGGTTCCGCCAACTATGCGGGGTGTGACAGACACGGTTTTTGACACATAAAATACTTTTAGTTTACTCATTTTCAAATCTACACATGATCACAAATTCTCGTTAGTACACCAAATGATCAATATAAAGTAATATAATTTCAAAAAAAAAAACTTAAACAAACTTTTATGCAAACATACATGTCATACCAATAATATTTCAAATCAATCAAGAAGATTTTCAAATAGACTTATACGAAATTTGTGCAAACGATCAAAAGATACACATACGAGAAGAACAATGAATTTGTATCAATAATCACAAGAAACATGTATCGAAGGAAGAGGCAAAACAATAAGGTGAGTTTCGAATAAAAAGAATGTATAAGATAGACATATGTGCAAACATATTACGAATAACATAATATTTATTATAAAGATAAGATATCCGAACAAATGATGAAAAGAAGCATATATCGAAATAAATATAAACTTCACATAAAGAAGCTTTTAATCGAAAGAATGTTTATTAGAGAAATGAGTTATCGAATAAACAACATACGAACGAAATGAATACTTAAAAGAAAGTTAATAATATTCATAGAATGAAAATAATCAATATCACAAATAATCAATCGAACGAAGACAACAAATATACATAAAAATGTATCGAATATTCGTACCAAAAATAATACGAACAAGGTAAAAGTACTAAAAAGAGACAAGGAATATCCGTACCAACAATAATACGAATAAGATAAAGATATTAAAAAAAGACTAAGAATATCCGTACAATCAAAATAATCAATATAACAAATAATCAATCGAACAAGACACCAAATATACATATAATGTATAGAATATCCGTACCAACAATAATACGAACAAGGTAAAAGTACTAAAAAGAGACAAAGAATATCCGTACCTTATTTTCCAACGAAAAGCATTTGATTCGAATAAAGTTTACCGAATAAACGATCACCGAAAGATATCTAACAAATGGAACGTATTAGGACATAATCAAATAGGAGTTTGTAATATCCACTTATATCTTATATATATATATAATATTATTTTCTAATTTATTCATGATGATATATTCATATATGTGGTGTTTTATCAAAAGTTTATCCCATCAAATTTTCAAGAACGAAAGATATGTATTTTTACAAATAATTTTGGTGTGACCTTTAATGGAGAAAAATATGGTTTCAAGGAATTATTTAGAAAGGAAAATAAAATAAAACTTGGTGAAACATACCTTAAAACTTGTGTGGTGATTTCTTATTCCCTTTTCCTTTAAAATGTTTCAATTACACTTGTTTTTGGAATAATTTGGGTGGAAAAACATGGCTGAATTTTGGGGGCTAGAATTTGATGGAAAAGAAATAGAAAAATCCATAGTTTCTTATGAACTTGTAACTTAAAAAAAAATGGAAGGTCACATAATAAAAGTGTAATTAGTTTAGTGATAAATGGTGATTAATATAATGATGAAGTTATTAAGATATGGTATCCAAAAGTCTTTTTATGAATCTAGACTTTTTTATAATGTAAGATTAAATTATAGAGTTATTTAGTTATTAAAAATATCTAAGCTAATTATGAAAGAAGAATCAAATGTTGAAAGTATTAGAATACAATATTTTAAATATTCATTATTCATATGACAAAATAATATTTAACTTATGTTAACTTTATTATTTAACAACTTAAGATAAAATAAATAATATTAAACTTAGAAAAATTATAAACTTAATGACATAATCACTATTAAAATACTTGACTTATAAATAGAATATATTTACACTCGAACGTATCTTATTGCTTATTTATCAAAATACGTATTTAAATTTTTGGGATATTACAAATCTACCTACTTAAAAAAATTTCGTCCTCGAAATTGAAGGAAGTTACGAAACGAAAACATAGCAAATATCAATCGAGACGAGGTAAGAACAATTCGAAAGAATAAATCGTGAAGTGATTAGAACGATGTATACCAAAGGGAAGATTCAAAAGTAGAACGGATTTATCAAAATACGAAAATGAAATCCTAACCCAAAATCTACCCAATCTCACAGGCCACAACTTAAGTCTAAGTTTCTACAGGAAAGAGCCGAAGCTCTGATACCATTCTGTAACGCCCCGACTTACAAAGCATACAAAATGAAATCGAAAGGAACTTAAAAGGCATAGAAATCTTCTTGCATAGATCATTCTCTTTCATCACCACCATAGAAATCTTCAAATCACTAATCAGCAGTGTAAATATACTAATCTGCCCAGACATATTCTCACCCCTAACATGCTCAAAAGCTTCATATAATTTCTTCAGCATCTCCCTCTTACTCTCCTTCAATTCCTCGCTTTCTTCATACCTTAGTTCCATAGCATCCATCAATTCCTTTGCATATACACAATCCTTGAAGTTATTATAGATCTCAGTAGGTTAAGCAAGTATGACATCTCCTAGTGCCCTGAAATCCCTGTCAATCAGCTTGTTGTCAGCTTCTTTGTAACTCTCTCGATCAATATCTATCATTCCAGTTCCTCCAGTCTCCTGAATCATTGGTCGATGAGGTCCATTGACAATTGAACTCCAAAACTGTCGATCACTATACTACACAAATGCTTTAAACCTTAACAAACACATCATAAAGTGTGATCTGGGTAGAAATTTCGGAGGTCTACCACCAGAACCAGTCTCATTGTCATAGTTCACTGATGGAGCATTCATTGTAATTGCAGAAATGATTATTGATTGATTTTAACTCAGATGATCAGTTTTTAAATCGGATGAACTAAACAATACCAAACTGATGCTAATTCGATCAAATCCTCAGAAAACTTATCAAATACTCCTTATCAATACTTCCCAACAAAAAAAATCACTTGAATTTGATTATTCAATTAAAATTCTTCAAAAATAACTTTTTCCGCCAAATTTCAAACCTATGAAATTCTGAATGAACATTGATATTAATGCTCTAAACCTTAAAGTTATTTCAGACACTTCGAATGTAGCTTAAAATATATCAAATTGGATTTGATTTCAAGCTCTGATACCACTTGTCAGGTCTTGTAAATCCTCAAAGCTCATACAATCTATGTAAGGAATCAATAAATAGTCGCAGAATAACATGTTATTGATCAAATCTAAACAAATTAAGAACAAGGATTCAACGATTTAAGAGATATTATTTCAAAGCCTTTAAATGGAGGGAAAGTCTGTTTTAGAGTAAATAATCTAACAAACTCAGTCTTTCTGCACTGCTTTCACCACTATTTATAGGCTAAGCTACCCACCTAACTATTAAATTACAAACACCGTTATGTTTATTTAAAAACACTTCGGGTGAAATAACAATATACAACTCAGTTAACTTTAGTTCGAGTGAACTTGAACTTAACTCTGGTAAAGAGTTATTTCACCTGACCTAAAGTCTTCGTGAGATTATACTTTATTATTTAGTTCGGGTGATGAACAATGTTCACTCGAACTAAAACTCTAGCACTCTACACTATGATTCAGATCTTTAGAAGCTTCACCATCACACTTGTATGCTCCAACACTCCCAAAAGCTGACATCCACCTGATGTGCTTTTCCTGTCTAGTTTACAACCGACATTATATTCATATGTAAAACCAATTAGATCAAATCCAGAATCCTAAGGGTACCATAATCCAAGATTTGGAGTACCCTTAATATATCTGAATATTCTTTTTACAACTTTTTAGTGAGATTCTTAAGGATCAACTTGATATCTTGCACACAGACATGTTGAGAACATGATGTCAAGCCTGCTTGCTGTCAAGTATAACAAAGATCCAATCATCCCTCTATAGGTAGCTTGACAGAATGAATTTCCATTTTTGTCTTTATGTAACTTATCAGAGGTACTCATAGGTGTTTTCAATTCTGAGCATGACTCAAAAGAAAATTTCTTTAAGGGATCATGAATTTACTTTGATTCAAAAAAATTCCATCTGGTTTCTGATCTACCTGTAAACAAAAAAAAATGTAAGTTCACCCATCATGCTCATCTTGTTTGCGACCATATAAAGCTTTATTTAATATGTAAACATGATGAGAAACGTTGGGGTTAACAAAACGTGGAGGTTGCTTTACATATACTTATTCCTATAGATTTCCATTCAGAAAAGAACTATTGACATCCATCTGATATACCACGAAGTCCTTGAATGCAACATCAACTAGGAACAGTATGATTGCTTCAATTCTTGCCATAGGAGCAAATGTTTCATCATAATCAATGGCTTCTTCGTGTTTGTACCCCTGAGCAACCAATCTTGCTTTGTTTCTTATTACCATACCATCTTGGTCCATTTTGTTCCTGGAGATCCATTTGAGACCAATTATGGTCTTGTTTAGTGGACGTGGAACCTTCTTCCATACATTTTTTCTGATGAATTTAGCTAATTATTCTTGCATCTCTTCTACCCAATATTCATCCAGTAATCTTCTTCAATCTTCTTGGGTTCCATCACACTCAGAAAATTTGTGTAGAAACAGAAATTCGCTGCTGGAATCTTGTGTCTTGTTTTAACACCATTAGTTAGTGTTCCAATGATATTTGTCAATGGATGATCTTTAAAAGATTTCACATTACTTGAAACAGACTGATGAACATCTTCGTTCTGAATGTCATCAGTCTGAGTTGCATCAGTCTTAACTCCATCAGTCTGAGGATCATCAGATTGATTATTATTGACCTCTTTAGATGTGTTGCTTGGAAGTTCATCATCTTCACTATATGAGTTTTGATTTTGATGTAGATACTCTTCCAGATGCTCAGTCTGAGTTTGATCAGACTCATAGGATGTAGTCAGTAATTCCTCACAAAGATGATTAATTGACTCAAGATCAGTCTGAGTATTCAGTTCATTATTATCAGACATAGTTGTGTCATCCTACCACTTTTATTCTTACATCTATACTCTGAAGGCCTTGGATATACTTAAGTATCCAACAAATAATCATTCTTCATCTTTTGGAGCCATTTTGCAGGATGATCCCTTTGAGTAAAAATGTAACATCTGCTCTCAAATTTGTGAAAATAATGAATGGATCGAATCTTGCTGTGATACATCTCATATGCTGTTTTTCTTTGTTTCTTCACAATGATAGATCTGTTTCAGTGAAATATGCAGTGTTAATAGCTTCAACCCAAAAGTTGATCTTCATTTTACCCTAACACAACCTTGTCCTTGCTGCTTCTATCGAGGTTCTGTTTCTTTCTGCAACTTCAATTTGTTGTGGAGTTCTTACAACTGAAAAGTTTTGAACTATTCCCCTTTTATCACAGAAATTGATTAAGGTGGAATTTCTAAACTCAGTTCCATGATCACTTCTCATTTGTTTGACCAGGGAGTTTTTCTGTCTTTTCTCTCTTTTTACTAGACTAATAATTTCTTCAGCAACATCACTTTTAGTTCTTAAGAAAATTACCCAAGTGAATCTGGTGAACCCATCAACTATTACCCAAGTGTGTATTTGTTTCCACCTTCACTTTCAATGGAAATTGGCCCAAATAGATCCATGTGCAAAATGTATAGAGGTTCATCAATTAAGTGCATCATTTTGGAGAGAAAGTGTACCTTAGTTTGTTTTCCAAGAAAACAAGTTGAGCACAACTTATCTTTTGAATAGGTTAGTTCTGGAAGTCCTCTGACCAATTTATTCTTTGACAGAATATTTATATACTTGAAGTTCAAGTATGAGAGTCTTCTGTGCCATAACCAATTTAGTTCCTCTTTAGTTTCAATGAACATGCACGTCTAGCTTCATCATTTGCAGTACTCAAATCCAGTGAGAACACATCCCTTTCTCTTTTTGCCAACAACAATGGTTTGCCTTTTGAACTATAGATGATCCCAGATTGTTTTCTGAATCTGACTTCATTGTCTTCATCTGTGATCTGACTTACACTCAGTAAATTGTGTTGAAGACCTTCTACATATGCTACTATTTTGAATGTTACAGACCCATCATGAATCTTCCCATATCCTCTTGTCATGGAAACTCCATTGTCACCATATATTACTTGAGGTCCTGCTTCTTTCTTGTATTCTGACAAGTGGGATTTATTTCCAGTCATGTGCCTTGATGCTCTATTATCTAAAAACCATTTTGTGGAGTCATGCAAAGATAAACATAATCAATTAATTCCTTTTGGGAACTCAATTTTGAGTGGGTTTTTTTTTGAAGATTTTCCTTCTTTCTCAAGTTCTGAGTAGGATACTCTTTTCCACTCAGATTTAAGATTTTCATAGTTCCATTTAATAATTTCTTTCCTGCAGTTCATGGAATAAGGGCTTATGACTCCACAATATTTACAAGGTTCATTATTCAGGTTTGGTTTGACCTTATGAGAAGTTGGAACTGACTTGTTCCGAACACATGTTGGTTTCTTCTGTCGGACATATTAGGAGATTTGTATCTAGTTATGGTCTGAGTTTGTTCTTTAGAAAACACAACTTCATGTCCTCTTTTACCACAGTTGTAACAAGTTCTTTTTGGAGGGGTCCTTGGTTTTACTTTGTTTGGAGATTTAACTAGGGATTTCACAATGTTGGTAAGATGTAACAGTTGACTGTGTAATTGGTCTATGGTTTTGTTCTCATTATTTAGCACTTGATTTTTAGACATAACTTGAGAAATTTTTGGATTTGACTTGAGATTTGACCTTTTGTTTGTTTAGTATGAATTTATTGTTTGCACTGATGACCTAAGTAGGTTTGAATTTTAAATATGAGGTTTGGCCAGACTAACTTTTACTAAAAGAGTTAGTTTTAACATTTTCTTTAGAAGAATTACTATTCTTTGAATCAGTTAAGAGAATAAGTTTTACAAAAGCATTTTTTATTTTGGTTTTATTTCCCACTGTGTATTTAAAAGTGTTTGGAAGAATTTATGGTTTGAAAACAATCTTTTCTCTTTCTGCCTCCTCCTCTTCCACAGTCATATGTTTTTTACGATTAATGTCTTCTCCTAAGACAGCTTGAACTTGTCTAGGGACCTGCCTACTTAAACAATCTTAATTTTTTAATGAGGAGATACACCAATATTTTCAAATGCTTTTATAATGTTAGAGTTTCTTCTCTTAGTTTATAATTTTCTTTTGCAAGATCATTATAAACTTCAGTCTAAGCAATAAGACTTACTTTACAGCTTTCAATTTCAGAAATTTCATCAGTTTTACTTTTTAAGATTTTATCAATATTTTTTAAATTTATTCTTGAGTTGAAAGATCTCTTCTAAAATAGTTTTAAAGTCAATGTAAATAAACTGAAACATTTTTTTCTCTTGTTTATCTGTGTATAGTTAGAAGTTATGTACGAAGTGTAACATGGATTTATCCAAGTCTGAGTTGCAGCACAGTCTCTTAGCTTCTTTCAGATCTTTCTCAAATTGTGAAGCTGATGACTCAAGTCCATATTTTTTTTTCATTAAAGGCCATTAGGCAGTGATCCACAATTTCCTCATCATCATCAGAGGACAGCTCCTCATCCAACCATTCTTCAACAAAGAATAACTTTTTCTCAAATTGAGACTGTTGAGGCTTTGGTTTATTCCCATTCTTGTACTTGCGATACTTGTTTCTGTATCTTTGTTCTCTTTCAGAAATCTCATCTATATGGCGAGTCTGAGTAATTTTTTACTTTGCAGTCAGCTGCCATATGTCCAGAATCACCACATTTAAAGCATTTGATCTTCTTTAAGTCAAAAGATTTCTTTCCTTTGTACCCATATTTTTGTTTAAGTTTCATGGTTAGAAAAGCAAGTTGATTATTCAGTTTCTTGACTTCAGACTAACTATCACAGTTTGAGTCTGAGCTTGAGTCGGACTCATCAGAGTCAGTTTTAGCTTTTGAGAATATTTCTTTGTTCCTTCTGCTGGTTCCAAATAATGAAGCATCGGGATCTCTTGATGTTCTTCTCAAATTGATCTTATTTCTTTCTTGAGTTTCTTTATGATTCAAATAAGTCAAAATAGCCCTGGGTGTTGGTAAGTCTACAATTTTTCACTTACCACCAATGAAGTAATTACAGATTCAAATCTATTGGGTAGGATGTCAATAAACTTCTTGCACACTTCATCATCTGTTTTATGCACACCAAGTGCAGAAAAATCATTGAGTAGGATTTGAAATCTGGTGTGAATATCAGCAATAGACTCCTTGACTTTGCTATAGTAATTTCATAATTTGTAATCAGATTGTTCATCCTTTGTTCTCTTACAACCTGCACACCATCATTGGATACAATGAGTGTATCCCATATCTCCTTTGCAGTTTTGCATCTAGCAATCTTGGAGAATATTTGCTTAGACACAACATTTCCCAGTATACTTCTTGCTCCAGGATCTAGATTGAACAATTGTCTATCTAGATCAGTCCGTTCTGCTTTGTTGGTTTGGACCCATATAACACGTTGAATAACCTCATCTCCTTCTTTTACCTATGGAACTTCTTTTCCAGGAATGATAGGACCATCAGTTATTGTCCTCATCATTTCATCATGCAACCCAGATAAATGTCACTCAACCTTAAGCTTCCAGTGAGCAAAGTTGTGTCTGATAGGGATCCATTTACCAGCCATCACGTGAGTTTGATTTTGAGAAGAATATGAGCACATTTCTATTTGTTGAGATATATTTTTGATCGTTAAGATTTATGAGTATTAATAATTAAATCTTATTTGCTCTAATACTAGTTGTTAGGTCTTAATAAGATCCTAATAACTAGATATTCAGGTTATTAACTTAATCTTTTGTAGATTGAATCAATTGGAAAATCAGTATTCAAATGTTAATATCACTTATGATTAACACACATTTCTTGTTTATATATTATTGCGGAATGATAACACAAAACAAGAATATGAGTAACACTTAGTTGATTCAAATCAAAAAGCACCGAACACAAAACTTCAAAATCTTTATTTATACACTAAGTATAGAGATCTTGATAGGTACGAATCTAAACAAATCTTCTTAAACAGATAGAAGATATGCCGAACAAACTACCTATAATGGAGATTTGAAGTCAAGGATTGGATTTGGAAGACGATTTATTAGATAAACCGCCGTTTGGAACGCGTGAGACCAAAAAGTCATGGGGAGATTGGCGAAGTGAAGAACAATTTCAATGATTTGACGATGTCTTCGTTCTACAATGCCATTTTGTTCCGGAATGTGCGGAGGGGTGGTAAAGTGAGAGATGCCATGAGTTTGAAGATAGGATGTTAAACCATTATATTCCCCCCCCCCCCCCCCCTTTTATCAGTAAATAGGGAGATTAGTGGTGTTTGAAAGTATTTTTCAACAAGTGATTTAAATTATGGAAATAGAGTGGCGACATCCGATTTGCGTTTCATGGGGTATAACCAAATGTACTTTGACTAATAATCAACAAAGGTGACATAATAAACGAATCCATCGACTAATTTTTGGACCGGTCCCCATACATCCGAATACACTAGTTGAAGTGGTTTGTTTGCAATAAATGTGTTTGCACCAAAAGGTAATTTGTGGCTTTTATTGATAAGACATGACTCACAAGAAAAATCAGACAAAATTTATTGTAATAAAGCCTAAGTTCCTTACAAGAGACTTGAAGACTTTAAGCAATGGGTGTCCGAGTTTATGATGACATGCAAGAAGTGAGCTTGTAGTGGTGGTGTTGATTTGTGGAGTGGGACGAGATATGGCATAGTAGACATCATTGTTTTTCGCTCCCCTCATGATGGCGCCCCCGTGCGAAGATCCTTAACATCAAACGAACAAGGAAAGAATTCAACGGAAGCTTTGTTAGATTTACTTAATTTTGCAATGGAAACGAGATTTGCCCGAAAATGAGGAGCAACTAATATATTGTTTAAAGATAAATACCGAGACTGAGTAAAGAGTTTTGTGTGACCAGTGTGGGAAATAGAAGTTGTTTTACCATTGCCAAGGACTATTTCATCGGGACCTCCATACTCTGATAGTGTGTGTAGTGATGAGCGATTTGATGTAACATGGTGGGTTGCGCCGCTATCGAACGTCCAAGGTGGATTTGGTGAGTTTGAGTGAGCAGTAGTGGTATCCACCATGTGAGTATTCTGTGATGGAGAGTTGACGAAGATGTTGTTATCTTTAAGAAATTTGGCTAATTTTCTACAATCCTTTGTATCATGGCCTGATATTCCGCAATATTGACAATAAGAATTATTTCGTGAGCCACGGTCTCGTTGTGGACTAGTTGTATTACCGGTGTTCCATTGTGATCGGTTTGATCTCGAGTTGTTGTGATTCCACGGCCTGTGAGAGCGTGATTCTTGGCGGCCTCCTTGTTGTTGAGTGTAGTTGACCGTTGTTATTGAGGGGGTTAATTCAATATCTTTTATGGATCGTTCATGATCCACAAGCTTGTCAAAGAGTTCGGAGTAGGAGATCGGTTTTTCTCGAACCTTTAGTGTTGCGGTGATGTGATTATATTCGTCACCCAACTGAGCAAGGATGTGAATAATCATTTCTTCTTCTTCAATCGGGCTTTGCGCCAGTGACGGCTCATCGGAAATTGTCTTCACTTAATGGAGAAATTCTAAGATGGTGCGATTTCCCTTGGGGTTTTTGGCAAGTTTTGAGTTGAGCGAGATAATTTGTGATCTCGATGCACTTGCATAGCTATTAGTAAGACACGTCTAAGCGTCTTTTGCGGTTTCTGCGGTTGCGACAATAGGTTGGATGGTGTCTGAGAGACTTCCCAGAATGGCACTTATAATTATTTGATCTTGCCTAAACCAGGAGTTGTAGGCTGGATTCGGTTTGGTTTTGTCATTATCAAGGTATTTTGATGGCAGCGGTTCTGTGATGAAGCTGTCAAGGTTTAGGCCAATTAATGTGGATGTGATTTGTTTTCTCCATACAGCGAAGTTGGAGGATGTGAGACGGATTGGAAAGTTGTTATTTGCGGTGATGGGGATGATTTGTGTGGAGGTGCCCATGGTTAAGGATTGAATAGGGATTTGGATCGGTTTGCTCGTAGGAGCTTATGAAAGCTCATACCATGTAAGGTAAACAGAGAACAACGAAGAGATTGAATTTTTTGTGTTTTCTTTCACAAACCAATTGACATTTAAATAGGGCAAATACAATAAAAGTTCCCTACAATTAAGGCTATACATAAGGAAAGTTACAACAATCTTTGACAAAATCAATACTAAATAATATACACATATAATGTTAAGGATTCTCTTTAATAATCTACATATCCATATAAATGATGTAAAGAAGGGCTTTTCAGTTGGTGAAAGATCGCATCGAGGGAATACGAAGAAGAAGGAGAAGAATTTTCAAAGCCAATACTGGAATCATCAACTTGAAGCAATGTAATGTACTTTTCGGATTGCAGATTCCTTTTAAGACTATGAAAGCCTGGGATAATAGACGACCATGCTGAGGATAAATTGGAAGATGGTGATCCTACAATGGTAGTTGACCACGAGTTGTCAGAATCAAGCAAGGACACTTTTGCTGAGGCTATGTTGGTATTTCAGCTTCTCTACTTTGTTTAGCCCTAATAGCAACATATTTTCTACCGATGACTTCTTTGTTCACGCTATAACTACGAGCCTTTTCTTTGGTGTCTTGATGAACTTTCCTTTCTTTTTTTCATTTAATAAGCTGGTTGATCCCTTCATTTTTTACATCTCTGGCTTGCAAAATGGGCGGAATGGATATATCTAGAGATGAAAATTAAGGTTGGTCACAAGAATTGGGTAACATTCTTTTGTCCAAATTTCAATTAGTTTTATTAGCCGCGGAACCAAATATAATTAATATTATCTCAATAACAATCTAACGGTGTCTTTATTTACTGATTTCAGATTTTTTTTGAACTTTTTACTATATCTGATTGATTTTAGTGTTTCATTTCAAAAACTATTCTTGTTGTGGTTTGAGGTTAGAAATAATATGGTAGGAGATGGTCAATGTGGTGGTTGTGGTATGCTAGTTTTTTCTCAAGAAGAGATTGAAGAAGTAGACTTTTGCCTCCGAAAAGTGAATATGAAGTTTGAGATGACGTTCTGGTATAATTACATTTTTTACCCAAAGGGTGAAATAGTGATTTTAAAATTTAATACATTAACTGTTAAATTTAAAGATAAGGGACATTTATACTTGAAAAGATTACATACCATAAAAATGGAACCCGAGTCTATGTCCATCCTTGTGTCATTGATACTTCTTGCAAACATGACCACTTCTTCACCAATGTTGTGCCCTTGTTCAAGCCAAGTACGCTCTAATGTTAAACAAGGACCGATATATGTTGTACAAGTAAACCATATTGTATACTTATAATACTTATATAAACTTACCTTTTTGTATAAGAACTAATCCTTTTGGATCAACACCATCAAGATTATCTGATTCGTCTTGAAATGCAAACGCCTTCCAATTTCCAACAATATTTATTATTATGTGAAAGAAACCGCTTACAACTAGGATAGTGTATCCAACCATAATAAGCCCATAATAAGTGGAAAACTTTGTTGAATCCTTTCCCAAAGAAAGGAACAACATTATCAATGTTTCCCATTCGCTGCATTAATAGTAAATTTAGATGATGTATTAATATATGAACGCTAAAATTGTTTAATGGAAGAAGTCCTTTTTCAAAAGTAAAATGTAGCTTTCTGGAAGACTACCCTTTCAAAAATAGTCTTCTTCTCACCATCAAGGCTAATGAGTTGATGAAATTGAAAGAAGTTGGAGGTACATAACGTGCAACCATCATGTCGCAAATTTTCAATAGTATTTCTAACTTAGAAATACCTATTGAAACAAATAACACAAAAACTGGAATGTACACCTTATGAGCAAATCATAAGCAAGCTCACGGAGCTTGTGTGTCGGGGAGTAAATGAATAAAATGTCAGCATAAATTTTTGAATAATGAGTATTAAGTGCAAATGCACATGTAAAATAGAGGAAAAAATGCAACAACCTATATTCCAGAGAGCATGGAAAAATCCGATTTCCACCAGGTATTACATGTAAAAAACTAAATATTATGACAAAAATCACAAGTGGTTCAATATCAAAAGTAGGTAATATAACAATAAGAGAATTTTAATAAAAAAATATAAATGATAACAAACAGAACTTGTTCCTATAGAGAAATTTTGAAATATCTCATATATTAAATATTAGGGAGTGCCCTAAAAATGAAGAAGCTATATAAAAACATGAAAGAGAAACATCTCTTTTGTTCCTACTAAGTTTATCAAAATCGAGAAAAGTGATAGATAAGCTCCACCGGGAGAGAGAGTTGCCTCTACCAATAGAATAGTTGCCGACATCCAACAAAGGAGGAAAACAAAGATTTTATGGAGTTCGTTCAACATATAACATCATCAAATTAACTCTACACAAAATTCAAAAATATATTCAGAAATACTGAATAAAAATTTAGAGGTTCCTACTATTGCATCTCTAAACAGAAGGTCTAGGAAATTGTTACACTATTAATTTTTTAAGACAAGCCTTGGAATGGTTTTGAACATAAACTGTTTCATCTTAATTTCTCCTGCACTCTTAATTAATAATCAAATAAAAGTAAATGGCATATCAAATACGTGTATGTTTTAACTCGAAGTAAGAATAGAAAAAACCTGGTCACTCGTTTACATAAAGTACCCACTGAATCAAGATAGCTTCCTACTGTGCAACTTGTCACTCCCCGCGAGTTGCGGAAACACAGGGTGTGACCGATTGACGATCGTCATAACACAATAGTAAATAAAGATAGTCTATATGATAAATAAAATATAGTATGTCATGACGTCTTCATGTCCAAGGTAAAACCCATTGGTACACAATTACGTCAATCACTACAATTTAACATTCAATCAACCAACCAAATTAATACGAAGTACTTAGGCATACAAACCCGAAATAAACCAAGTGTAATAATATTTAAACATAAGCCACAATGCAATGCAACCAAGTCTTCTAAAGAGTCAAGTCCCAGCTAAGTCCTATACCTAATCATTACCTGAAAATAAAGCTTAAAAGTCAACACAAATGTTGAGCGAGTTCATCCAGAAGTATATTTTAAACAGTATAAATAATTCCTCAAAAGATGTAACTTTCTATAATTAGAAGTTTCTAATTATAGTAAGTTCACAATAAAGAAAGTTTCCCAAAATGTAAAGTTTCTACAAATAGTAAGTTCTATTTTTAGTAAGTTTCCTGAAATAGAAAGTTCCCAAATCCCTGTAATTAAAGAATCTATAAATCATCTCAAAGGTATGTAATAAAAACACACGTGTAACTAATGCATGTAAGTAAAGAATATAACTACCATCAACCACAATCATCTGTAGTAGCCACGCTACCATAAGTAGACACCACTAGTACTAATGTGCACGTTCAAAGGACTTCGTTAGTAGACCATCTCTACTAACGAGCACGTTTAGAAGACTCCTTAGTAGAATCAATCTACTAATGAGCACATTTAAAAGACTCAATTAGTAGAAACAATCTACTACTGAGCATGTTTAGAAGTAATCATCAAAACTAGTCCTCGTAGTAGTTTTTGAAAAGTGCATTAGGTTTTGTTACACGTTTTATGAAATCCAAATGTAGTAAGTTTCCATAAATAGAAACATCTATTTATGGTAGGTTTCCAAATATAGTAGGTTTTCCAAAATTAGAAGGTTTCTATAAATAGAAGGATCCATTTATAGTAAGTTCCAAAAGTAGAAAGTTTCCATTTATAGTAAGTTCGTAAAGTAGAAAGTTTCCATTTATAGTAAGTTCGGAAAGTAGAAAGTTTCCATTTATAGTAAGTATAGAAATAAATCCGTTTTCTCAAATAAGTTTTTCTCAAATAAGTATTTGGTTGAGCTATACTTTCCCCCAATTTGTTTAAAACAAATAAATCAGCAAAAAGTGGGGCAATGAACTCACCTCTAGTATAGCAACAAGACACTACTCAAGTAGTGTGGATGTGTGTGTAAGATAGTAGGTCACAAACTAGTCCCGTCTATACGATGAGCTTCCTAGATAGCAAGTAAGGACTTGTAAGTACGTTTCTATTTTAAAGATCTTATCCCGTTTGGTGTATGTTTAATAGTATTCAATTGACCATTTCTATAATACACGTTACAATGGAATAAAACGATAACTTTAGACAAGAATGTTAAAACTCAGCAAGTACCCCCCGATACTAAAAAAGACATTTCTAGAGTTTGAAAAGGAGTTGGAAAACGAATCTTATATATTTCGAAAGTAGACTCAAAAAGATTCATCGAGGTATCCGAATTTGCTTAATTTGAGTTAATTATGATATAGATGTGACCGTTACAAAACAGGTTATGAAATCTGTTAAAATACCAATTTTCATACGTTGTGTTTTAAAACGATTTTGAAAAGTCCGATTAGTATAAGAATGACCTAGAAACATATGGTGATATGACCTAATATAAACACACAATAATCAGTTTCACAATATTAATAAGTTTTTTAAGTTGGTACACCAATCCAAGTTATCAACACCTAACATATCATTTTCAGAAATTCAGATTTGACTAACGTTCACTAAAATGCAGTTTCTGAGAGTTCTACAAAGAGTTAGAGAACGAGACTTATACTTATGAAAACTACATTCCAAAACCTACAATTTTGGTTTATACCACAGACTCAAATTCGTATTTAACCAGCAGTTATTAACCGAACGGAACAAGTCAAATTTCATATCAGCAAATTTTACAAATCAACGAATAAGCTTTTAGATTAGGGTTTCTTTGTGATGATTAGCTTATGAAACTTGTATGAACGGTTCAAGTGATTATATATCAGTTTATGAATGGTCCAAGATCAGATTTAATCATAACATAAACATGATTACAAACATCAAAAGAAAGTAAATAAGAATTAGGGTTTATACCCTTGGATTGATACGACTTTCCAATCACAAAAATGAATTGAGAAAGAGGCTATTGAGAACGATCAAGGCTGTCCCAAAAGTGAGAATGATCCACAACACTTCAAAAAAATATCACTACACAACCCTACATAGATAACACAATGATGATGGCGAAGAATGAGTGCCAAGCAGTTGACAAAAAGGAAAACAATGATTTGAAACAACACTTACATACAAATAGATGAAGAATGATGATTGACCAAGGGCTCCAACTAATGAAGATGATGGCTGAATTAAGGGAGGAAATCGGCTGCAAGGAGGGAACAGGGCGACTTCAAGGAAATGTTTAACAAAAGGAATTAGGGTTTTGAAAATGATGAATATATATATATATATATATATATATATATATATATATATATATATATATATATATATATATATATATATATATATATATATATATATATACGATCCAAATAGTCACAAAAGCAACGCATCAATCAACGGCAACCTCAAACCCCTGAAAAGCGTAAAAATACGACGTCAACATAAAATTTGTGGGTTATTCGCTATTTTATAAAAACATTAAGTTCGAAAGGTTTTGACCTGTTTGAAATGTATAAGTCAATAATAAAGATATCTTGATTTAATAACAAAGTGAGATACATGCATAGCCGTAGATAAATAAATACACATGAGTCTAACGTTTAATAGCAACATTTACCCCAACTTGGTGTGTCAAACTAAGGTTTAGTCATCGAATAATAATATGTTGTTATAACATTAACTCATAGGGATAGAGTACCCTCGTCATCTCATATCAGCGATGAGGGTTCGTAAACCACATATAGATCTATATATATGTACCGGTGGCTCAAAAAGATTTAACAGGCGTGTATAAGAGGGTCTTTTACTACCACTAAGGCCATATAAGTAAGGTAACACTAAATCTAAAGGCATCACAATCCATAATGTATAAAAAAAGATATAAAGTTTAATCACGCTTTTCATGCCCAAAGATATAAAACGGTAAAAAGGGCAACGAATAACTCACGATAGCAAGCAAACTTGCGTCGGGATGACAAATCGAGAGAAATCACTCCACCGCCTAAGTGCCCTAGCATAAAGACATCGAATCAGTCTAAGTACCTCTAAAATTCTAGTAGGTTTTAGCCTTAAATGATTAACGTTCTATTATATAGTATATTCAAAAGTGTTCTAACGAATAATATTTCGAGTCAAAAGCGAAGAGTAGAAGATAACGAAATTTCGAGTCAATAATGACTACTAGAAGATATCGATAATTTTGAGTCAATAATGACGAATAGAAGATCGAATACTGATACCAAATTATAGGCGAAGTTTTCTAAATCAACATTACGGGATATATATATATATATCTATATCTATATCTATATCTATACTACTATATAATGCATTTGAGTTTTTGTTGACTTTAAGTTTTAAGAGGTTGACCTTTAAGAGTTTTTTTAAGAGTTTTTTTAAGGATTACAAACTGAATAGCATAGAATACAATACACACAACACAATGTACAATATATTAAGCATAAGATACACATGACACAACACACTACACACAACATACATCACATACACACAACCTCACACAAACACACTCGAACCCTAAGACTATGGGGTGTGCAGCGTTAAAAGACTCGATAACGCCGCCACATCAGCACCATAACGCCCCACAACGCCCTCCACCACACCGGTGGGGGCGTTATAGGCAAAATTAATGCCACGGCGTTGTAGAGATAAAGCCGTGGTGAGGGATAACGGTAATTAATGCACAACAACAACTACAGTAAGTGGTAATTAATAATTCAATAAGTTGAGAAAATGAGTTACCGGATATTAGAAAAATCGTCGGAGATGGATATCTACGGTGGTGTCCTCCTTATCCCATCATCTTTGCTCTGTGTTTCTACTTGTTTGTTTTGTTTGGCTATGTGGGTTCGACACCTGATTCAGGCCCAGCCCCAGGCCCAGTTTTTATTTTGAAAATTCTAAATCAACAAACAATTCATAAATCGTGTTTATTAATTAATCGAACACAACTTTTTTTAAATTGTATTTTTTTTAACGTATTTTAGTTTAATCGTAATATGTTTTTTAATAAATTGTAGTGTGTGTTTGTTTTTTATAATAAAAATACAAGTTTTTAAATTTCATTTATATAAAAAAAAATTATAAATATACAACTTTTTAAAATTACACTCTCTTTCCTCTATCACTCCACATCATCATCACTTACACACAACCACACCACCCATTTTTATCACTCCACATCATCACACCCTCTTTCCTACAAATCACACTCTCTTTCCTACAAATCACCTCTATCACTCCACATCATCACCCCCAATCACCCACCACACCCCATAGTCTAATTCTCTCTGGACTCTCTCTAAAAAACAGAGATTCATCACTCTCTCTCAAACTCTCGAACCCTAAACAAAGATTCATCACTCTCTCTCAAACTCTCGATTCTCTCTCTAAAAAACCCTAATAACGGCTCTCTGTTTTACCGATTTGGGTGGTGGATCTTTGTTTTAGTGTTTTGTATCTCATTTGTGTCTCAGAGAGTGAAGGTTTTTCTGATGGATATTGTGTTTCATCGGCTCTTTGGGTGGTTTTTTATGTTGGTTGTTTCATCGAAGACTACCTTTACAACCGTTATTTTCGCCGGATTCCACAATTTTTTAGCCACCAGTGGGTTTCTCTGAGGTTCTCGACAGATTTGTTGTTCTAAATCTGCGTTTTGGTAAGGTTGTTGATGTTCTACATCTGTGGGATCTCGATAGATTGGTGTTTTTTTTTTTAATTCTAGATTTGTGTTTTATTAGTTGTTTTTGGTTTTTTTGTCGGTGTTCTGTATATGTTGGATCTCGATGGGTTTGTTGGTGTTTATTACTGTAACTCTGATTATATTTCGTATATTTTGGAACCCGACTTGAACCACCACTTTTAGAAAGTGGTTTTGGATCTTGGTTGATGGTTCCAATAATGTAGATATGTGATGTTTCAGGCTTTAGGTTTATATATTCTCGAGATACGGTTTGGATGGTTACCGGAGAATCTATATTTTTATGGGTTTGGATCTCGGTATTCTTGCCTTGAACCCCCACTTAAAGATCTGTCTCGGTTGGTGGGTTTGGATCTTATGTTTCGAATCTTTTAAGTTTCTTGGTATGTTTTCATAACTTTTTATATATTCTTTTTCAAATGTCTCATTTTGTAATTTGTTGGATCCATAATCTGTTATCTTTTTTTGTTGTTGTTGTTGGATTTGTCACTCGGGGGATCTATTGTTGTTGTGTGGTCTGCTCATGGCTGTTCTTGATACATATATGCATTGATCATGGTATGTTTTTAAATATTCTTTTTTTTGTTTTGTTTTAAAATTATTATTTTGTAACTTCTTAAATCTATAACATAAACTTGATTTGTCTTTGATTGGTTGCTGTTGCGTAATCTCTATGTGGAAAATTAAATTTCCTAATTTGATTTTTTTTCTTCTTGTAACAACGTTTTTTAAACATTTTTGGTGAATAAAGTGTGTAATGTTTGGCCTTTTTGACTTTAATTCTATTCACAGGGAAGTATGATGGGGAAATTCCAACAGCAGTTTCAGGACTTGAATATGTAGGCGATGACTCGAGTCCTTATGCAGTATTAATTTTTCTTACCGAGGTAAATATGATGAACACTTGTCAGCCAAACTTAATAACTGTAATGACGACTACCCTTTTGATTTGTTTTTTAAACAATTCCACATCTCTTCTTGATTTTCGTTTTTGGTACCACAGGTTATCTCTAAAGTTGCAAGAATTGTGGGTGATGCTGATTCAACATTGCTTGACAACATTAATGAGTGAGTTCAACTTTTTATTGCTTTTTTAGAAAGTTTGATCGTTTTGTGGATGCAAAGTTTTTTATTACCTTTTTATGCAAATTTGCGCTTTTTAAAACATGAAGTCTTTTGCTCTTTTGCTGAGCATAATCCGTGTTTGAGCCTGATATTGAAATTCTCATGGGACGGAGAGAGTGTTGTTTATTGGCTTTATTTTCAGTTTATGACAATCTAATGTTTTTTGGAGCTGTTTTTCATGCTAATAACAAGATTGTTGTAATTGATTAACAGGAAGGCCAGATGATGAAAGCGGTTGTTTACCTGGAACTGACAGGACGTGGTGGTGAGACGACGGCAGTTCATGTAACGAATGTTATACTTCAACAACTCTCTCAACCTTCTCGAGAACGTGCCCTCTCTCTTGCTGACAACTGGCGTGCTCTTCCATCATCCCGTTGAAAATGACCTCTTTCCATTGTATGTGTGCTTGAATAGTTGAACCTTTTCGATGCGAAAATCCCACCTTTTTTTAAATAATCTGTTTTTATAAAATGTTTTTATAAAATAATTTGTTTTTATAAAATGTCAAATAATCTGTTTTTATTATAATAAAGTAATCTGTTTTTATAAAATAATCTGTTTTTATAAAAAAGTCAATGTTTTTATAAAATAATCTGTTTTTATAAAAAGTCAATGTTTTTATAAAATAATATGTTTTTATAAAATGTCAAATAATCTGTTTTTATAAAAAAGAAAATGTAACATTAGTATTTATAAAAAAATTAAAGTGGGAAAAAGTAAAAATTTTAAAAATAATCAAAAAGTTTGAAATTTTTCAAAATTTTCATTAACTTTTTGAAAAATTTCAAACTTTTTGAATATTTTTAAAATTTTTAATTTTTAATCCGCTTTAATTTTTTTATAAATATCAATCTTATATTCACTTTTTTCAACCCCAACTAAAAAATATTCTCTTACTTAAATTTTCCTCGAAGGAGTTTTATATCGGTTTTCTCTCAACCTTTTTCACATCAATCTCGAATTACCGGTTTGCATTTCTTTTTCAATTTTAGTATATTATTTTCTTGTTATTTGTATGTTATATGTTTTCTTGTTTTGTAGTTTGTATATAAATTTCCATTTGTATGTAATTTACATTTTCATTTATCTTTAATTTCCATTTGTTGGTTGAATGCTATTATTTTGTTTCGATTTTGTAATTTTATTTTTTACATTTTCAATATAAATCCAATACAATTTTATATTATATATGTTTCTATATTCATATCATATGACGACTGAAAAACAACCGAAAGTGTTATACTTAACATATGGATCATGAGACGGATTAAAAACTACTAAAAACTGTAGCCGCAAAACCATTTTACGAAATCAACTTCGTCGCCGCCGCTGCATCGCGCAGGTACTAGACTAGTATATATATATATATATATATAAAGAATCTCCTTTAACATCTTAATATCTTAAATTTTAAGTAATTGAAATTACCTTAATACCCTTAATCTATATTTATTATTATTTAAGTAATTGAAATTACCTTACCTTAATACCCTTGATGACATTATATTTGGATCCACAATATATATATAAAGAATCTCCTTTAACATCTTAATATCTTAAATTTTAAGTAATTGAAATTACCTTAATACCCTTAATCTATATTTATTATTATTTAAGTAATTGAAATTACCTTACCTTAATACCCTTGATGACATTATATTTGGATCCACAAATGAAAAGTTGTGTACTTGGTTTTCAAATCTCATGTGTAGTGAATACAGAATGAGTATGATGTGGGAACTTACATTTTTTCTTGGTCTACAAGTAGAACAAAAGAAAGATGGGATTTTTATAAATCAAAGCAAATATGTACATGATTTAATAAAGAAATTTGGTTTTGAATCATGTTCTGAAATGAAAACTCCTATGAGTACATCTGATAAGTTGCATAAGGACAAAACTAGCAAGTTAGTACGTCAAGCAACTTACAGAGGTATGATTGGATCTCTTCTTTACTTAACTGCTAGTAGACCTGATATCATGTTTTCTACTTGCTTATGTGCACGCTATCAAGCTGACCCAAAAGAATCTCATCTCAAAGCTGTAAAACGGATTTTCAGATATCTTAAGGGTACTCCAAATCTTGGCCTATGGTACCCTAAAGAGTTTGGGTTTGAATTAATTGGATACACAGATGCAGATTATGGAGGTTGCAGATTGGACAGAAAAAGTACTTTAGGAGGTTGTCAGCTTTTGGGAGGAAAGCTAGTCATCTGGTCAAGCAAAAAGCAAAACTCAGTAGCAACCTCCACAACTGAAGCTGAGTATGTCGTTGCAGGGAGCTGTTGTGCTCAGTTACTGTGGATGCAACATCATTTGGCTGATCTTGACATCAAGATTCAAAACACACCAATCCTGTGTGACAACAAAAGTGCCATACAAATCACTAAGAATCAAGTCTTTCACTCCAGAACAAAACACATTGAAATACGACATCATTTTATTTGAGACTGTGTTGAGAAAGGAAAGGTCAGACTGGAGTTTGTGGCAACACATGATCAATTGGCAGACATCTTCACGAAACCTCTGAGTGAAGACAGGTTTTTCTATTTGTTAGGAGAACTAGGAATGTTAAGTCCTTGAAATTTAACAAAGATTCATAAGTCAGTCTGACATTTTGGTCAGATTGAGAACTCTCAGTCTGACCTCGTGCTCAGACTAACTGTACTCTTCGTAAATATTAGTACAATTTTTTTTTGTTTTGTTAAATTTTTTTCTTTTTATTTTTTTTTTCCTTTAATTCTCTTTTAGTTTTTTTTTTAATTTTTTTTTAGCTGATAATTTTTGTTAGGGGTTAGTTGTACATATTTTCAATCTTACGGGTCATTAGTGTTAAAAGAGTCAACCTGAATAGTCAATATGGAAAGTTACCTAACTAAGTCCCTAAGATTTCGCTCCTTTAGTTCAAAATTAATTTCTTTTCCGTTATTAACCTAATTGTCTTTCTTGCTAATTCTCTTTTTTTTTTACATTCATCAATGGCGGATATGAATATGGTTTTACACATCACCCCACGCATGACTGCTGGCGCCGATTTTCATTGCAGAGTTCAAATAAAAGACAACAATAGGGTGGCCACCGTCAATATTCCTACAAATCGCCAAAACAGGGGATTCGAACAACTTTGCCAATTCATGCTTGCTCATCTACTTCATGGTGCTTATTTTCGCGAAATGGTGATGTTTCCACCTGTGTTATGTGAATGGTGGTACACGTGCAAACCCAATGATGATCAAACCGCTATAACGGGTACTTACAATGATGGTAGAAACACCATTACGATAACTGAGGGAATCATCAGGGCAGCTCTCTTACTTCCTACTGTTCAATAAGCTGGTGAAGGAGGGTTTTAGTCCAGACTGACCAAACATCAAGCAAACAACGAGGCATTCCCTCTTGTTGGTCAGATTGTGGTAATGGGAGTGATTGAATATAAATTTTTTTTACTGGAAAATGGAAATTTCTGTTCTCTAGTATCACACGATGTTTGGGGGGCAAATCAGGGAGTTTAAACCAAATGAATGAATTTGAAACACACCTTTTTCACTCCATGGTTACTGGTAGAAGAATCTCTTACTCTCAACTTTATTTTGATGAGATTCTTTCTCTAGTTGTAAAACCTAAACGAACAAACGATGTCCCATTTATAAGGGTCCTCTCACTCTGTTTTGAGGAAGTACTGGGAAAGGAAGTCTATGCTCAGCTTGAACAAATTTTTTATGTGTGTCCTGTTCCCAGAATGACTCCTAAAATTTTTACTTATGTCACAACCACTGAAGCTGAGGCAGCTCTAACTCTTGTCATGCTTCAGTGGATTGAAAACCATTTTATTGATCCTGAAGCCACAAAGTCTGATCACTCAGACTCAGCTGGTCAAGGTGATGGAATTGACGGATCTGAGGAGGCCAATATTGGTAATCTTCCCTTGCCAGATGCTGAGGTTGGGAATGTTGGGGCTGGGGACATTGAAGCTGACTCAGGTATGCATATCATTTCTTCTTTCCCTCAGTCTAAGGGTATCCCATCTCAGTCTGAGATAATGTCCACTTCGCATCTTGATATTTTGGCAAATCAAGGGACCACCCTACTGAACTCACCAAGTTCTTTAGAGAAATCTCTCACAACAAGCCCCACTCTAAATCAAGCACTAATGGACTCAATTTTCCATGAGGCTAAGTGTTCTAAACTCCCCTCCAATGCTATAGATCAGTCCACTCCCCCTCTGCTAGAGTTGGAGGTGGAGCTGACTACTAGACTACCCAAGGCCTATCCAGAGTAGTCAGCTTGGAGAAACACATTGTTGTTGCCACACTGACACATGTGGTAAGAATTGAAGAAGATATCCCACTCATGAATATCCCTGTACTTAGTATGGGAACACCCCCCTCATTTTCAAAGCCTCTTCCAAAGGCTATTTTCACTAGTTCCACACTAGTTCACTCTACTTAACCACCAAACTTCTCTTACTCTCCTACACAAGTCGTCAATGCCTCACTCCTCAAACTGAGTGAGGTACATACTTCTATTTCTATGGTCAAAGATCGCTCTCCTAGGCAACAGGGGGGATGTGAGGCTGTACCAACTTTACCCATCTCTACTGTTACTGATACATCTCAGTCTGAGGTTGCTATGGTTGTTCCTTTGCTGTTACAAGAAATTAAGGACATGTCAACTCAGTTTGATGTCAAGCTGAGTGCAATGCAGGCGGAAATGAGTGCTATAAATACTCAAAATTCTGTGGAGTTTTAGGGTTTGAAGGAGATGGTGTTGAAGCTGACCTCTGAGATAAGTTCGTTGAGGAAGGGAAATCAGGTTGTTGAGGAGTTGCCCAGGGATGCTCAGACTCAGGGGGAGAAAACTGTCAGAGAATTAAGTGTGTCTGAACCCCCCAAGAAAAGTTTGAAAAGAAAGAGAAGCAAATCATCTGTTGAGGGGGAGAAAAGATATATAAAGAATATGATATTTAATCTTAAAACTGGACTAACTGAGGATCACTATGAGACTGATTACAATGATATTTCAAGTGAGTCTGAGGAAGAGAGTCAAGGGAGTGAGAAGGAGGAGGAAGAAAAAGTTGTGACAAACATTGAAATGGAGAATTCAACTGTTCAAGCTGAGGGATCAACTGAAGATCTGACTG
>CAJVGC010000065.1:35661480-35716745 GCA_910822075.1 Senecio squalidus | reverse complement strand
CAGACTGAAGGCAATGCAGACTGAGGTTCATGCTTTAAGAACACAGAATGCAGAGGAGCTGGCAAATTTGAAGGAAGTGGTGTTGAAACTGACCTCTGAAGTCAGTATGATCAGGAAGGGCAAGGCTATTGCAGAGGGCTCTCAGCTTCAGGGGGAGAAAATAGCTGATGCAACTTATGAATCTGAGATCCCCAAGCAGCAGTTGAAAAGGAAAAGAAAAGAGGGGGAGAAAAGGTACTATAAGATTACCAGGCTCAACACGAAAACTGGTCAGTCTGAAGTACACTATGAAACTGATTGGAGTATCAATTCTGGGGATGAAGAAGTGATGGAAGATCTTAATGTGATGAAAAGAAAAGCTGGGTATAAAAGTGACCCAGAACAGACTGAAGCAAGTGCAAGGGATAAAATGGAGAAAACTCAAACTGAAGCTGATAAAGAAGCCAAAAAGAAACAAACTGATGCTGAAGCTGAAAAATTGGCTAAACTCCAGAGGTATGCACAAAGTGCTGGAATGATTGTGGAGCAATACAGAGAGTATGTGAAGGGCTTATACAAAGAAAAATTTTACTTCAATCCATATGATCAGTCTGAAAAAGCTGCTGAAGAGTTTGAAGCTGAAATGCAAGCTGAAGAAGAGCTGGCCATTGAAGAAGAACAGATGAGGGTTGAAGCTGATGCCCAAATGGCGAAACTGGTCCTCAAAGAAGAAGCTAGGGTTGACTACATTGAAACAAACTTCACCATGAGAAAGCTTAAACACAAGATTCATCACTTAGATTGTACAAGTCATGGTGGAACTGACCTTCTACTCACATGCTTACATAAAGGTGGATCTTTCAGAGTTGGATTGTCAAGAATGCACACCATGGGAGTAGAAGAATGGAAAGACATAGCAAATTTGAGCTACAATTTAACTGACACAGCTCAAAGTCAAGCAATAAGAAGAGAAGCTATCTTCAACATGAATGCAGCTCACATGCTGAATCTAGTGGATGATGAAGATTACAGAGCTTTCTGCACCAAGCACAATGTGAAAGTCAGATCTAAATCTTTGAGTCTTGAAGCCAGTAACATGCATCCTGTTCCTAAAGAGATTGTGTTTCAAGACCGAACTTATGTTGAGACTGAGAAGCATACATGTTTATGTTATACAGATTGTGGGGGAGAAGAAATTTTTCAACCTAAGGATAGACTCACCACGACCTCTATTCATCACTGTATAGCTCTGCTAAGTGAATGTGAGTCTCCTCAATGTCTTCCATTCAGAATGAGGCTGATCAGCTGGCTGTTCAACAATCTTAGAAGAATTGAAGAAATTGGAACATTGTCAGACAAGGTGGAGCTAATAAAGAAGGAATATCAGCTGCACTTTCACAAATCTGATGCTGAAATGAACATATTAATGGATTGGAAGAAAGATAGGTTGAGATGGATGAGGGAAAGAGATCAACCTTTGCCGTTTGAGACTTCATTGAAAAGAAAGAAGAGAACTTTGAAGAAAAGGAAGTAAACTGACTGGTGCTTATATTGTTCACAAACAATGTTTTGCTTGAAGATTTTTATGTTTGTGTTTATTTTGCTGCATCTTTTGTAAAAGACTTTGGTTGAAACAGATAAGGGGAGATTGTTGGGAAAAACAATGATCTTTCCCAAGATTAATAAATCTGTTAATCAAAGTCTCAGTCTGAGTGACATGAGTCTGAGTGACTCAGTCTGAGTGACATGAGTCTGAGTGACTCAGTCTGACTAACTCAGACTCATGAGAGAAGTCAGGCGTGATTTAAGGCAGTCTAGTTAGTCAATATCTTTTATATGTTTAAAAGATCTTCTTAGATTGATCCTTATCAAACTCACTATAATTGTGTATAAATAGTGAGTTTGAGTTTTGTAATCGTTACACCTTTTACTGAAATATAACTGTGTGTTATTTTCATTGTTTCTTTATTATAAATCCGCTATAATAATTACTGAAACTGAGTAATCAATCGATAAATAACAATTAACGTTTATATACTTGTTTGTGATTGATTTGCCATTGTTTGAGATCTTAGTGAGACCTAACATTTTAGTTTGTTTAGTTATTAGTTAAATTTTTAAACTTTCATTATTGTCATAGTTAAAATTTCCTTTGATTACCAAAAACAGAAAAATACAAAAAGATTTTATTTTTAATCTTATTTTATTTTGTTTTTATAGTTTATTTTGTTAGTTTTACGGTTGCTTGTCGTGACTTGAGACCTAAATGTGAAACAGAGATTAATGTTAAATTCGTAAAGTCATGATTGTTGATGAAGTTTTAGTTAGAATCTTTCGAAATTAATGTTTCATTGAGCAAAACGTTTATTCTTTCTGAAATTGATGTGCTTAACGTTTACTTGGTGTGAAGAAAAGTGAAATTCTTAAGTTTATGAGTTCTACAGCACGTTCGTACGAATGTAAATTACATACGCACGGAAAAACAACTCAATCGCACGAATCAAAGGGAAGGTATTGTTTAGGCTGAAAATTCTCATCCGTGCGAATATCATCAAATTCGTGCGGATGTCATCTCATTCGTGCGGAGCAAAGGTAATTTAAAATTTCAATGTTTGTTGGTTAAACGCACGGACGACGGCTCATTCGTGCGGATGTCTTCCACATCCGTGCGGATGAAAAATGGGTATATATATGCTTCAAATCCGTCTGCGCTGTTCATTACCATTACCACATTCGTCCGAATTAAGAGAAAATTTCACCAAAATTTCAACCTGTTAGAAAGAGTTTTTGAATCCCAGTTTCTTGTGTAACTTTGCATTACGATCAAAACCACACAAACCACTTAAGGTATAGTGACCGTTTGAGCGTTTAATCGTCAAATTTTAGATCCGAATATACATTGAACAATCGGCCATTTATGTGTGTTTGAAATGATAAATTGAGTTAGGGGTTTAATAAATCGGTGGATTAGGAACGTTTTGGTTTAATTTTTGTGACCTAAAACTGTTTTGTTTAAAAATCTAGGTTTTTGGAAAACCAACAGTTCCGATGAACTCCATCCGCACGAATGTGATTAAGTCATACGTACGAATGTACAAAATGTAATCCGTTTGGTTTGATTAGTTCATCCGTACGGATACATACTGATCCGTGCGGATGAAAGTATTCCTTCGTACGGATGGCCAGAACAGAAACTTTAAAACGTTTGAATTTTATTCTAACCGTTTTGCGTTCAATGTCTACATTTCTGTTTGCAGAAAATGGCTGAAATCCCCGTTTCTAACATTGATGCAACTGTGGCACAATCCTCGCAATCTCAAAGCGCTAGCTGGAGCGTTGGCCTGAAAAACAACATGTGTGCTTATCTCGACGAAGAAACCCGAAATGCTACGAGCTTTGCTGGAATCATCAAATTCTTGAAACGGTCAAGAATTTTCAAGGCTATTTCTATTAAACGCGTGCCTTATTTGACTCATGTATCAGCTTTCTGGGAAAATGCTAGAGTTGTACGTGAAGATGGAAAGGTTCAAATCCACAGTTCTGTTCTCGGAACTGATGTCTTGATTGATGAACACGTTATCCGAGAAGTTATTGGCTTTGAGGATTCAGTGGAAATGCCTACGTTGCTGAACAAGTATCTAGTCAGAGGGTTGCTCCTGAGGGTGAAGTACGATGGTGATATTGAAAAGGGGGTGATTACGAAGTCGGGATTTAGCATTCTGTACAAATATTTGTGCCATGTGTTGCAGCACTGTTTGAGTCCTCGAAAGGCTGGGCATGATGAAATGAGAGAGTCTATTCAGAGTACATTTGCAGCATTAGTATTTAAAATTCCGTTTAATATTTCGGGAATGATTTTGCAACACATGACAGAGAATCTGGAGATGAAGAAGCAGAAATATTTGATGTATGCTCGTTTCGTCCAAATGATTCTGGACGTGAAGATTCCGACGTTGCCAAAAGTTGATGATGATATGATCAAGCTAGATGTAATGACTGATCTGACAATGGCACGACAGCTTACATACAAAGGCAAGGAGGTGAAGCCGGTGGAGAAACGGTTGATTGGTCACCTTGCAAATCCAGCATATGTATGTCCGGTTGGTAGGAAATGGCGACATGACGACAGTGACTCAGATAAGGAGGATATTGTTGTACCTCCTGAATCTGATGAAGATATTGAGGTTATTTCAGTTGAATGTACGGGTGCTGGTGGATCATCGTCTCAAACAGCTTTGAGAGATGAAGATGATGTTGTTATAAGTACTGAAGAAACTCCTTTAGTACGGAAAAGAAAAGAATCTTCTGCAGGTAGATCATTAGGAGAGATTATCAAGAAAAGGGAGAAAGCTTCAAAACGTTTCAAGCTGGTGAAACGTTCTGACATCAATCCAAAGTCGACTGCCAGTTCTGGAACTCCAGTTCCTCCTCCTATGGCTTCTCAGTCACAGCAAGGACCCCAACAAAGTGAACCTATCATGACGACTGCCACCATAACAACTACAACTGCTGGTGGATCATCGTCGTCTATGCAGATTCCTGATTCAGCTCAGCTCTCTATTTTGAATTCTATGTTATTGAGTGTTTTAGCTAAACATCAGCTACAGGATGAAGAATTTAAGAGACTGAATGCTTTGGTGGCAAAAGGGGAAGCAGAACGAGCTGAAATGTCAAAGAGGATAGAGGATCAAAATCTTTTGATTGATTCGCAAAAGCTGTTGATTGAGGATTGCTCCAACAACAACAAGGAATTGGTACCTATTACCGAGAAGATCAAGAAGTTGGAGGATGCTACCAATCTGATACAAGACAATATGATTGCAGGTGATGATGGAATATTCAGACTCAAAGGACCAGTCGATGCATCTGCTGACCCGTCTGGTGAAGGAAGTGAAAACACGGAGTCTGATGAAGATGGTAAAGAACATACGAGTGAATCGCAGCATGATATTACTCCTATTTCACACAAAAAGTCCAATTTAACTCACATTTTGGATATGCAGGGGGTAATACAGTTTAGCGTTGAGAATGACAAAGAAGAAGGAGAGATAATACATTGTCTGTCCAAAGAACAGATTGCAGAATTATTTGAGATGAATCCCGATGAAGTTATTTCTAACGAATCTGCATCTGCTTCTGACGTAAATCCTCCCGATTCTGATGATGATGATGATGAGATAGTGTTTGAGCCGAATGTTGATTAAACAGAGCCTATCTATCAGTCGAACAATTTCCAGGATCTTCCTGATGACGATGCAATGTTTAAAGTCAATGATGAAGATCTTAATCGGAAGTTAGAGAAACATCCGGCGGCCAGTCAATCTACACCAAATCTAGAAGAATTGAATGTTAAAAAGGCTGAATGGCGCCAGGCAGTGAAAGGATGTATTCGCCCGTCTCAACAAGTTGTTCAACCGGATTATACGAAGTTTTAATCTTTGAAGGGTGCGAAGACAGAAGGTCAGATAATCAGTTGGGCATTCTTGGACGATTTGAATGTTTATGCAATCAAGCGAGAACGGGGCATAGATTATTTTAAACCCGCTCACGATTTGAAGACGTTGCCATATTTTGATATGATGCAATTGGCTCGTCTTAAGTTGTTGTACAGTGAGAAAGATGATAAAGCAACTTGGTTGGAGAAGCAGCTCCATTATGAGTTCAAATCATCGTGGAAATACCTTAGGCCACAGTATCCAAAGATTACCTATTCCAAAGATCGGAAGAATCGGAGAACAGGTAAAGCTTTGAAGCATGTCACGTATAAAGCGCCAAGGGTTATGGAGAAGATTCCACTACGCCAAATGAAAGTCGATTTCCATCGGAGATTCAAATGGTGGTATTATGATGATCGAACCACAGAAGCTGTGATTGTGCTGGAGGGGAAAGGTGTTTGGGAAACACTGAGAATTTTTGATCCGATGTGGATTAGAAATTTCTCTGATGATGACATTTTTTGTTTGTTTGAATGTCCTATATTTTTTGATGTCAAAGATATGGATCAAGCGATGCGTTTCAACAAAGTTGTACGTGTATGTTTTGCTTACAAGATCCATGCTTAAGAGGACAGATCGAAGACATGTTTTGGGCAGCAACAAATTTTTTTGAAGACTGAAGACATAGAATCTAGTTCCTAGGGGGAGTTTGTAGGTGCATTTGTTAGTTACTAGATTCATATGTAATTAACGTTTATTCTGATATCAGTCTTTGTATTGTTTGGATATTAATGTTGATTGTTTGATTAATTATATGCTTGAACGTTTACGTTATGAATTAATCAAATACATGTTTTGTGATGTTAAATAATATTCAGATTCCATTCGCACGGATGAGGATGCATCCGTGCGCATGAAGGTTCCATTCGCACGGTTAAGTTAAGTAAACGAAGTGTTTATTAACATGTTACATTCGTACGGACGAGATCATGTCCGCACGAATAGGAAGTAATCCGTACAGATAGAAATCACATCCGTAGGGATGAAAAGCTGGGCCTATATATACCCAACTTATTTCTGCATTAAGAAGTTTTGCTACGGTTTTTATTGTGCGTGCCGAACTGCTGCTGCTGAGTTTCTTAGTGTTCCAAATCGTTTATAACGTATAAACAATCATCCGAATAGTCTTCCTTAGGGCCGATCTTATCAACTATCGTTGGTTTGATTCCGTTTCCGAAGGTTAAATATTCGCTAGATAATCGATAGCTTATTTCCGCTAGGTTATTGATCTAACGTTGAGTTCTTAAGATCACACACCCCCAACAGTCTTATTTAAAGGTTTGGGGATGTGAGGCACTCGTTAAGCGCGACAGTACTGGAAAACTGGAGCAAAGATCTGTTAAGTGTATCTTCGTAGGATACTCAGAGGAATCGATGGGTTACTACTTCTATAGACCTTCCGAGAATATCATGAAAGTTGCTCCGTATGCTGTGTTTTTCGAAACAACACTTATCTCTTAAGGAAACAGTGGGAGGGTTGTAGAACTTGTCGAGGTTCAAGAGGAAGATACATCACCTTCTACTCACACTGGTGATCAACAATTTAGTAGGGGGGGGGGGGGGGAGGAGAATTGAGCCTCAATTCATGCCCCAATGTGATCCTCAAGTTGATTGAGCTGCCTCATTCTCAAACTCAAATTGTTGATGCTCCAATTCGTAGGTCCGAAAGGATGATACGTGCACCTAATAGATTAAACGTAAACGTTAATATAGAGGAGGATGGGGTATCAGGGGATCTTAATGAACCTCGAACCTTGAAAGCTGCATTATGAGGGTCTGACTCTGACATATGGCTTAAGGCTGCGAATGTGGAGATGCAATCCATGAAAGACAACAAAGTTTGGAATTTGGTAGATAAACCCCCAAATGCTAAAACCGTCGATTGCAAATGGCTCTTTAAAATAAAGACTGAAATGGATAGAAATATACACATCTATAAAGCTCGTCTCGTGGCAAAATCATTTACTCAAGTTTATGGAATAGACTATGAGGAAACCCTTTCCCGAGTGGAAAACATTAGGACTATTAGAATTCTCTTAGCCATAGAGGCGTTCTATGACTATGAGATATGGCAAATGGATGTCAAGACAACTTTTCTGAATGGTTATCTAGACGAAGACGTCTATATGAACCGGCCATAAGGTTTTATTGATCCATTGCATCCCAACAAGGTGTGCAAGCTTAAAAAAAACCATTTATGGACTTAAGAAAGCATCACGGACTTCGAATAAAATATTTGATGAAGAAATCAAAAAGTTTGGTTTCGTTCGGAATTTTGATGAGCCATGTGTGTATCAAATATCTGGTGGGAGTAATGTTACTTTTCTAGTCTTATATGTAGATGACATATTGCTAATAGGAAACAACATTCCAATGTTTGAAGATGTTAAATCTCACTTTGGAAAGTGTTTTTCCATAAAAAAAACTTTGGAGAGGCAACATTGGAATTAAGATCTGGAGAGATAGATCTAAGCGGTTGATAGAGTTAAGTCAGAATGCTTATATTGATAAAATACTAAAGCGATTTAGTATGGAAAATTCCAAGCGTGGATTTTTACGAATGCAAGATGGACTTAATCTTAGCATCAAGGATTGTGCTTCTATACCTGAAGAGGTGGAACGCATGCAAAGGATACTTTATGATTCGGCAATAGGGTCTATTATGTATGCAGTAAGATGCACAAGACATGATATTGCTTTTTCTCAAAACGCTGGTAGCAGGTTTCAATAGAATCCAGGTGAAAGACACTGGATTGCTGTAGAGAACATACTGAAGCACCTTAGGGCTACTAAATATATGGTTCAAGTGTATAGTGGAAATCCCGAGGCTGAAACAAAAGTTAATGGTTATTGTGACGCCGGATTTCAGACTGACCATGATGACACCACAACTCAAACTGGATATGTGTTCACCATGAATGGAGGAGATGTAGTTTGGAAAAGCAAGAAGCAATCCACAACACCCATGTTTTCTACATAATCAGAGTACATAGCAACTGTTGAAGCTACAATAGAAGCTGTTTGGATACGGGAAATTTATTTCTGGACTTGGTGTTGTTCCCACAGCCAAGTCTCATAAGGATATGTATTGCGACAACACTATTGCAATTATGATAGCCACTTAGTCTCATATGGATATGTATTGCACAATACATAAAAGATTATCAATTGGTTGATTGAATCAAAATTTGTAGTAGCATACAAGTCTGTTGCTAAAGAAGGTGTCGCATAGGTAACCGTGGAATAGATCTTATACTTAGATCGATAGCTTACTTGCTGTTAATTGAAGACGTAAAGGTACTACTTAATCCGATTTAATTATTCATGTGTGATACTATTTTTCGCTACCATGTATTGTTTGAGAATATGACTCAAGTTGTATACATATAGAAACAATACATGATTTCACATACGAGATGACATCATAAATATTTTAAAGAGTTAATTACAAAAATCGTCCCCAAAATTTATCTCAAATTACAGATTTCATTACTAAGTTAAAAAAAAGTTGCATAAATCATCCATTTTTAGAAACTAATTACCTTTTTCGTCTATAAGATTTGCTCCAATTACGGATTTCGTTCCTAAAGTTTGTCCTCAAAAACGGATTTGATCCCTAAGGTTTGCCCCAATTACGGGTGCAAATTAATAATTAGGGACGAAAAGCGTAATTAATTTCTAAACTTGGACGTTTTATACAACTTTTTAAACTTAAAGATGAAATCCATAATTTTAGATAAACTATAGGACGATTTATGTAATAACTCTATTTTAAATTTCAGAAAGTAAAAGTAATTTAGATGGGAAAAAGAAGTACGAATTTCTTGATATACCACCTGGTCTCGACGCATAGTTCATGATTCTTTATGCTATCTTCTAATTTCATGGCTTTCATACCATATGTCATATATTGTTGCAACAAAAGAATAAGAATCCATACTTCCTTAGATTAAGATTAAAGTTGACAATTATACTGGTAAGCACATGGAGTTTGAACTAAATTCTAATATATAACAAATGATGGTAATACACGATAAATATATGATTTTAATCGAACCTGGTTACATTCACAAGCCTGAACACTCTGGACATATTCAATTCACTTTAATTACATGTATAATTGTTATGTGTTCATAAATGGGTGAGCCACGTAAAAATGTTGGTCGTTAGATTGAATAAATATTATAATTAGAAAACATAAAATTTTAGTAAAGAAAGACGGTTATATCATAATACAAGGCGTCTATTATAGCAACTTCAGAAATAAATAAATATCGATGAGATTTATTAAATTGCTAAATAAGAACTGAATATATGGTAAATAAACATACTAAGCAGGAAAAACAAACATGTTATGAATTTACACACGGGATATTATCAAAGTTGCAATTAACATAACTTTAAAGGTTAGTCTACCTTTTATATCTGTAATATTCCTCTCGAGCTCCCGGCCTTAATCTTGCCAAAGACTTTTTTTCTATATCATAATACATATCACTTTCCTCTAAACGACCTACTTGTGGTTTGAAGGATGGATCTTCATGTAACTGAATGAAGAGAGTAGAAACCATGTAAGGAAGACCTCCCTACAATGTCGGCTTACACACGAAGTAAAAAAATACCATGCGATTTATCATATCGTCAATAGAATCCGTGTTGGGTCTAAATGGATCACACTTGAAAATTTGTTTGGTTGTTTCCTAAGCTACCTTATTAAACAATTAATGACCAGAAAAAACTATCAAACACAGCAAATAAAATGACTTAAAAAAACTCAAGACATGGAAATGTTGACCAAAGGGGAAAAAACTGATTTACATATATTTACATTTACAACTATAACATTTGACAACGATTGATGGGCTTTATCAGTGTTAACAACCATTATGGCAACTTTATGTGAAAAAACCTTTTGCGAATGGTCCAGTTCCTCCAAATGGTTTTTGGAATCTCACGCAACCCATAACCAAGGAGAAAAACACTAACAAATTAATCCAAAAGTATTTGAGAACTCCATAGCTAGACCCACTACACCACCTCCACTCGGGTAAATAATATATATATACATCATATCAGGTTAAAATACCTAATTAAGAGGAAAAACAATGATACAATTAGAATGCCTCTTATATGTTAGAGTTTCACATGTTCAACATCTTGTATTACTTTACCGGTACTGTTTCGTTAGAAGTAGGTTAGAAGTAGGTTACTTTTAGTCCTATTGTAACATCCTTTTTTTTGAAAATAAAATATTTTATAAGTATATGTTACGTTTTAGTCTATAATAGAAATAAGAAATAAAAAAGGACTAACTGGGTAAGAAAAGTAGCTAACTTTGGTTAGAAAGAATTTAAATTATTAACTATGTTGGTTAAGTAAATAAGTTAATTAAGTCTTGAAAGATGAAGGACTAAAGTTGTAAATTAGAAAATTATGTCTATCTAGTAAAGAGGTGGAAGTGAGGTGTCATTTCCAGAAAATTGTAGGTGCTTGAGTCGGTTTGGAGAAGAAAGAAAGAAGAGAGAAAAGTTGGAACCATTGTCAAAACTACCATGGTTTTCGAGCTTAGTACAAAACTAACCTGGTTTTCGAGCTTAGTATAAAACTACCTGGTTTTTTAAAACGATTATCAAAACTACCCTGGTTTTCGAGCTTAGTACAAAACGACCTCAGTCGCACCTAGTAGGTGCGACCCATGTAAAAGGAAAGAAACATTTACATGGGTCGCACCTACTAGGTGCGACCTACGTGAAAGATAAAAAAAACGTTGTGTTGATGGGTCGCACCTGCCAGGTGCTCCCCATCAACACCTGACACACTTTAGAGGGGTCGCAACTAGCAGGTGCGACCCATGTGAAGACCACTTCCATGCATGCAACGTAGAAGTTCTGCCTATATATATCACAATCACTTACACAAAATAAAACAACATACACATATTACAACACAAACTCAAACATACTTATCAACTAAATATTTCGATGGAAAATTTACGACTTGCACAACTTCGCGAACAACTAGTTAGACTCGATGAGGAAAGAAATAGAGTGCAAAATGAAATTAACGAGATTCTAAACGTTGTTGAAGATGATGATTCAAACTGTACAAGTATAGAGACCAACATAATTTTAGCCGATTGTGCAAAGACATTTTATCTTCATGGGGATAGGGGCAAAAGAGACGAAGAGCAATACTGTCTGATTTCATTATTACCAAAAAATTTCAAATGCGAAAGAAACTTTTGGGGAGTTTTGCTTGGTTTGATTCAAAACAATGAATTGTGGGTTATGATGAGTTTAATAACATTTGCGATTATTTAATAATTTTTTTTAACGTAGCATGTTCATGGGTGGACAAGAAGGTCGCTAATGGCTCATAAACGAGTTTTTCAAAGGGAACCGAGTAGTAATTTGCGTCGGTTTGCCCTTATGTATACTACATTTAACAATATGTTCACAGATGCAAATAGGCACAAACTTGTAACACTGTCAAATGGAACTAAAACTCCATATCCTTCCTGGTGGGAGGTCGATTTCGTACTTATCCCCATATCTTGTCCGAATAACCATTGGTTTTTGTTGCAGTTTAACATTTATACATTAGAATTTACCATTTTCGATAGGGATTATGCAAGTATTACGGGTGAATTTCTTGATGAGGTCAAGAATAATATACGAAGATGGAATATTGGGCTTTTTGCACTTAATTACTTTTTTTGGTAGGGGGAGACAATCAATTGGTGTTGTATTATTCACAAATGTTGCACAAGTCTCACAATACCCGGGTAGTAATGGAAACTTGGAATATGCAAGTATTACGGGTGAATTTCTTGATGAGGTCAAGACTAAATACCAAGATGGAATATTAGGCTTTTTGCACTTAATTACTTTTTTTGGTAGGGGGAGACAATCAATTGGTGTTGTACCATTCACAAATGTTGCACAAGTCTCACAATACCCGGGTAGTAACGAGAACTCGGCATTATATCTTTGTATGTTTATACATACCCTCCTCAAATATTCGAACGAAGAATACATTCAAAGTGACGTATCCGAAGAGATCGTGCAGAATTTCCGCGAATTTTTGCTGATTGTTTCTATAATAGACCTACGGCATAATGATTTGGTGTTTTTATATTTTTGTATGTTTTATCTTGTTGTGTTGAATAAATTGTACTTTTATCTTTTGCAATATTTTGCTTATCTTTTAATATTTTATTTACATAATTAATTAAATAACAATTCATAATAATAATTCCAAAAAAAAAAAACAATTAACATAATAATTCTTAAAGTATGTGTCTTTTTAAAAAAAAAATTAAATATGGTAAAAGAGTTAGTAAAGTATGTGTTTTTAATTTTTTTTTTTTAAGTTTTTTGAATTGTTAAATAAAATATTTTAGGTGTTAAATTTATTATGTTAAGATAATTTGACAAGATGTTAGTGTTGGTGTAGTGGTAGAGTGTTTGGTGGTAGAGTCTGTAACTAATGAGAGGTCGTGGGTTCGAATCTTGCAGCTAGTATTTTTAATATCCCACTAATAGGTCGCACCTAGCAGGTGCGACCCCTCATGAATTCTGCAACACCCACCCGCTAACCCCCAAAAACTAGCATTTAAGCCCAGGTGCGATCCCTAAACCCAATGTCTAATTCCCAACTACCAATAATCATAGCGGTCAACAACTACCAACAATCCTTCACAAGGGTCACACCTACTATAGGTGCGATCCGTAAACACATTAAATGGCTGCACAGAGTACGCACCATGCACGATCAAAATCTTCTCAAGGGTCGCACCTACCACGTGCGACCCCTCATCAATGTCTCAACCCCCTACCGTACCATAGATTCTATATAATGGTTATCGATGCAACGTAAAAAGACACCCGCTTACAAGAATACACATTCACCTACATACAAATCGTAATCGTTAGGAAAAATATATTTCCCGTTATTATGGAGAGAAATCTAAACCCGGTCCGATTGATAGGTCATTGTTACACTTAAACCGTGAACATCGAGCTACATTGTTGTTTAATGGTTCATTAGATTCCACAAAGTCGTTTACTGTTAGGCGTATGGATGAGATATTATGGAATTATGTTCGTAATTCCCCCATGCATGAAAGCGTCAGACACTATATTGGTGTAGCCGGCTTTGGAGGGTTCTATTGGAAACCGGCGAATAGATAACGCTTTGGTAACCGCATTAGTGGAAATGTGGCTGCCAAAACGCACACATTTCACTTCCCACGTATCGGGGAAGCCACTGTGACCCTCCAGGATACACAAATTTTGTGGGGTTTTAATGTTACCGGAAATGTTGCTACTAGTGTGGATTACAAATTCCCCAATAAGCAATGGAGAAATGCAGTGTAACAGCCTCTGGGGGTTTTCACCTTCGTCAACAGACGTTCAAAAGGGGTCGATAAAATTGTCATGTTTACTTGAGACAATCGGCACCGAGCTACCCGATAACCCTTCAGAAGAAGATTATATGAAGAGGGCCCGGGTTTATACAACAGATGTTCCAAAGAGCACAATGGAGGCGTAGACAACCACGTTCTAACGTTAACGATGTCGGTGCCTCGGATGTTAACCCGTAATCATCTGTTGGGGTTAACTTTCAGAGTTCGATGCACTATCAGACTCAAGATTCAATGTCGTATAATAATCAGGATACGATGCCATATCAGAGTCAAGATGTCTTTCAATTTCCGAGTCAAAGTTATAATCCGGATATAAGTTTTTCTGCACTTCTTGATTATACCCCTCCGGGCGGGAGTTATGATTTTAACTTTATGTCCTCCTCACCAGCGATGCAACATCAGAGGGGTGAACCGATTCGTCCATATCGTGAGTTTACACCTATATCCTTGATGAACTTGACTTTGACGATGACTTTGGTAATCAACGCTATCCGCAAAGATATAGGCATCCGCCACGTTGTGGTACCCATGGACACCTCGATCCTCATCATCCTCATCATCGTCGCCATGATTAGTGTTTTGTTATGTTTTTTTAAACAATGTTTTTGTAATGTTCTTTTTTATGAATGAAAATTTTGTTTCTATAAATTTTGAAATGTTTTTTTTAATTATGTTTTTATCATTAGTCTTTTCTTAATTATGTTTTTATCATTGTTTCTATATATTTCAAAAATATTTTAATTTGTTGTACTTTTGTAAATATAACGGTGATCCCTAAAATAAAACCTAAAATTGTATATACAACTAAATATAAGAATTTAACTCATAACATAAATTATAACATATTTCTACCCGTTTCTTATAATATAAGAATTTAACTTATAACATATCTTATAGCATATTTAACTTATAACATATCTTATAACATATATTATTTATATATTTTATCTTATAACATATTTCTACCCGTTTCTAGCATTCAATCATATCAGAATTTAACTTTTGGTAGGTACGTTCATGGGTCCCACCTACTAGGTGCGATCCATGTACCTTTCTGACAAAAGTTAGATTCAAAGCTGGTATTAGGGTATCTTTATGGAACACACGTTCATGGGTCGCACCTACTAGGTGCGATCCATGTACATTTCTAACAAAAGTAAATTCAAAGCTGGTATTAGGGTTTGTCTTTATGCAACACATGTTCATGGGTCGCACCTACTAGGTGCGATCCATGTACCTTTCTGACAAAGTAAAAGTGAAAGCTGGTATTAGGGTTTGTCATTACGCTACCTATGTTCATGGGTGGCACCTACTAGGTGCGATCCATGTACTTCTTGGTTAAGGCTGTTTTAGGTTTTTAATTATTGGAAAGTTGAACCTTTTGCCGACAAAAGTTTTTCGTATATATAACATTGTTGTTTTTACAGTTCCATCACATTTCCGTTTCCAATTATCTACTAAATCCACATCAAATTTCTCAAAATATGTCTTTATCACGTCCATTTATGGTGAATTTATATTGGGGATGCAATGTAAGATATGAAAACGGTTTTATTTTCGTAGATGATTTAACAAGAACTACCACGATTGTGATGTCTCTCCATTTGTGTTTTGAAGAGTTCATTGATATAATTTACGATTATATTCGAGTGGAAAAAAACTTCTTTAGATTGGAGTTATTACTATGTTATGTTTTTCGAAATATGCCTCAAGTTGTCGAAATATGGGGTAATGATAGTTTAGAAACTATGTATTATTTAGTTCAGAGAGATGAAACTTTGTGGGGTCAAATTTATGTTAAAATGGAGCCATTATTTACATCTCAGCAGAGTAGTCAACCTTCTTTCCAAGAATATCCGACAACCATGCAAAGTCAACCTTCTTTACAAGAATATTCGACAACCATGCAAAGTCAACCTTCTTTACAAGAATTTCTGACATTCAATCAAAGTCAACCTTCTTTTCATGAATTACCAACAACATCAACTAACCCACTACAAACTGTCACAACCAATGTCGATAGAGCTGGTTTTGATAACCCAGATGCATGTAGCTCAGAACACAGTGAAGATATATAGGAAGAACCACTTGGTGGTGACGAATCAGAAGATGAACAAGTTGATGCAGATTATGAAGAACCAGTTGGTGGTGGCGAATACGAACAAGTAGAAGATGATTACATGCCAGACTATGAGGATGAGGAACCAGTTGATGTTTGGAGGCAAGAAGATAATCAAATCCGGGTTGGAATGACTTTCAGAAATAAAAAAGAAGTTATTCGCGCGGTAAGGCTTTGGTCTGATTCTCAAAATAGGGAAATTTGGGTTAATAAAAGTGAACCTAACTTATTCAATGACGTATGTCGCGGTCGTAATAAATTTTTTATTGAAGTACCCGGGGCACCTACTTGTAATTGGCATGTACGTGCGGTGAAGAAGTTTAATAATTACAACTAACATATAAAGCGTTGGGTAACTTCACACAACTATTATGGTACGGTCTCTCGCAATAACAACAGATCTATTACCTCACAAATGACTGGTTCTTTCATTAAGCACTCAATTATAGTAGATGTCGCCTACCCCGTAAAACAGATACAGGTAGATATAAAAAATTCTCAGAATGTTGACGTTACTTACCAAAAGGCCTGGCATGGTAGGAAAAAGGAAATTGAGAGTATACACGGGAGTTAGCAGAGTAATTTCTCGGAGTTTCCTTCGTACATTGCAGCATTAAAGGCTACAAACCCAGATACCATTGTGGAGTGGCAACATCATCCACAATATTCAGAGGATGGATATAAGGGTGACCAAAAAAACCGAGAACCGGTTAGAACCGCAAAAACGGCCCGACTTTGGACCGGAACCGAACTGGACCGGCTATGGTGGTCCGGTTCTCGGTTCTAAAAAATACTTAAAAAATAAATCCGGTGCGGTCCGTGTCTAAACCGACGGTTCACCGGTTCGAACCAAAAAGTTAACTTTTTCTTTAATATATTTAATCTTATATTCATTAATATTCATTAAATAATTAAACTCGATTATGTTTTTAGAGTCAACAATCACTATATTTGACTGACTTTCAGTATAAGCCTCTGACTTTCAGTATAATTAAACTCGATTATGTTTTTACAGTCAACTATCACTATACGTATGTATTTTTATATAATTACTAACTATTATTTGATTATTTATAGATATTTTGGAAAAAATTGTCGAGATGGAAGATGTGGAGAAGCTATATGATTGAGAATGCACATGACGAATGAATAAACAATTTACGTTTTTTGTTTTTACTATTCGTATTTGTTTCGTTTTAGTTTTTTACTATGCCTATTACGTATTTACGTTTATGATTTGTAATTCGATACGAGTACTTTTTGTGTTGTTTATCGTTTAACCTACTTTATTCTTAATCTTTGCATGACTTTTTTTCTTTTTTAAATTGAATAACCTTTTTTATTACTATATTGTGTATTGTGTGAGGTATTAATACCCAAAAGAACCGAAAAACCGGCTAGAACCGATTAGGAACCGGACCGGAAATGACACGGAAAAAGCGGTCCGGTCCTTGGTCCACCGTTTCTTTATTTTTTTTGTCTCGGTGCGGTCCGGTTTTTACCGGTTCGGTCCGGTCCGTGTCTTTTGAACACCCCTAGATGGATATGTATTCAAATATGTATTTTGGGCGTTTGGACCAGCTGTTGAGGCATTTAAACTCCGTCAACCGGTTATGTGTGTTGACGGTACACATCTCAAAGGATCGTACATGGGTAAATTATTAACGACTGTTACAAAGGATGCTAATAATTACATATTGTCGTTCGTGTTTGCCATTGTCGATGAGGAAACTGTGGAAAGTTGGTGTTGGTTTTTTCAGCAGTTTGGGACTCATGTTGTTGGGGACAGACTTTTGTGTGTCATATCCGATACACACAATGGTATAATCCACGCTATGGAAAATCTTATTGGGTGGATGCAGCCATACGGATGCCATCGTTTTTGTATGCGACACGTGAGAAGTAATTTTACAAAGAAATATAAAACTACTGCAATGAAGAAACTTTGTTGGGCAATAGGAAGTACCACACAAGAAAGAAAGTATGTCGAAAGTATAAACGATATGATGTATCTCAGCGTAGAAGCTTGGAATTATCTTGACGAAATCGACATAATCAAGTGGACACTTCTTTTTGATGAGAAAGATCGAAGGTGGGGTTAGTTAACAACAAACATTGCGGAGTGTTTCAACAATGTCTTACGGGGAGCTAGATTTTTGCCGATAAAGGCTCTTATTGATTTTACATTTAACAAGTGCGTCGATCACTTTAGAAAACACTCTGCAATCGCAAGGACCTGTGAAACACCGTTGCCCCCTCTTATGTGGAAAATGTTCACCCAACGTGAGATATATGCACGAAAACATACTATTACCGAGTTTAATTACACCACAGGGGTTTATAGAGTCGAGTCGAGGTTCAGTCCAAACAATACCGGCGGAAACGTTTGCACTGTGAAATTTGGAGGGAGAAGGAAAACTTGTACGTGTGGAAAATGGCAAAAACATAGATTTCCATGTTCACATTCCATGGCAGCAATTCGACATAGAGGTGAACAACTAGATACATATGTAAACAAGTTTTACAAAACAGAATCGTACAAAACAATGTATCGTTCCAATTTTCAACCGCTTCCTCACGTTAGTTATTGGGTAAATCCGGGTTGGAAGATTCAAGCGGATCTCTCTCCTATCTCAAGGTCAAGAGAACGCAGACGTTCAAATAGAATACATAACGAGATGGACGTTCAACCTATAGATGCCCCTCGAAGGTGTATCGTATGCAATCAACTGGGTCATAACAGTCAAACTTGTAATAATTACTAACCAAAATTCATTTTGTAGTTGTGTGTCGTCTGTCTATGTAATCTTTATGTAACGGACTTTTTTGTATTTAAATGTTTGCAACTAAAAATAAACATTAAAAAATAAACAATAAAAAACAAACATTTTATATACAAAATAAACAATAAAAAATAAACATTTTACCAAATTAATATTATTAATTGTTATTATAACTAAAAATAAACAATAAAAAATATTTTATGTTCATGGATCGCACCTAGCACGTGCGACCTATAAAAATATGCAGCAAGATTCGACCCCCCAACCTCTCACTCAACACTTTACTAACTCTACCACCACACCAACACACATTTCTTGTTATGTTTTGCTAGATAAATGTATATATTCTACAACAAATTAAATAGAAGGTTCAAGGGTCGCACCTAGCAGGTGTGACCCATGAATAAGTTTTAGAAAATATTATGCAAGATTCGAACCCCTAACCTCTCACTTAACACTTTACCAACTCTACCACCATATCAACACAGATTTCTTGTTATGTTTTGCTAGTTAAATGTATATATTCTACAACCAATTAAATAGAAGTTTCAAGGGTCGCACCTGGCAGGTGCGCCCCATGTATAAGTTTTAAATAAAAAATGTTGCAAGATTCGAACCCCCAACCTCTCACTTCACAGTTTACTAACTCTACGAGCACACCAACACACATTTCTTGTTATATTTTGATAGATAAATAATATAATCTACAATTTATTGCATATAACATATTAAAAATAAATAGCTTTTTTTGGGAAAAAACACAATTTATTAAAATCTAATTCTAAGGTAAAATTTAACAAAATTTAACAATAAAAAACATTTTATTCATAATTTAACTTGATAACATAAAAATTACAATAACGACTAGTGACAAGCAGACTCTGCATCACTTTCGGAAACTTTAACATTACAAGATTCAATCTTATTATTATTGCTACAACTACCACTAGAACTCGATTCGTCATAATATTTCCATGTAGCACCATAATCATTATTGATATCGGTTTCATCTTCGTGATAGCTACAATCGTTGTCAACGATAATCCATTCATCGTTTTCATACGACTGTCTAGCACGAAGTTGAAATTCGTTTACTTCATACTCTTCGACGGATCCAGGTAATTTCACAAGATAAAATTCCCATTCGAAATCTTTCTAATCAATTGCCATCTTCGAAGCGAAATCATGAGAAATTTCAATAATATCACCAAGTTCTCGAGATTTTGTAGTTTCTAATATAGGAGGCATTGGTCTAATACATTCGGCACCAACTTGTTCCACATCCGGCTTGTTACTAAAATTGGTATATACGTTGTAACTAACGATGTATGTCCGAGTATTAACGGAAACAATTCGAGCACAAAGCCAAAATATGTTGTCAAACTTATCCTTCTTCGAAACTTCGACCATATTTCCATTCTCATATTTCATTATTTTTTATATGGTTGTTTGTGTTTTGATAAGTGTTTTTGTGTAAGTGTTTGAGTTTGTGTTGTAATATGTGTATGTTGTTTTATTTAGTGTAAGTTTTTGTGTAAGTGTTTGTGATATATATAAGCAGAATTTCTACATTGCATGCATGGAAGTAGTCTTCACATGGGTCGCACCTGCTCTCTCTAAAGGGTGTCAGGTGTAGATGGATCGCACCTGGCAGGTGCGACCCATCAACACAACGGTTTTTTTTTAATATTCACACAGGTCGCACCTAGTAGTTGCGACCCATGTAAAGGTTTCTTTCCTTTTACATGGTCGCACCTACTAGGTGCGACCTGGGTAGTTTAGTACTAAGCTCCAAACCAGGGTAGTTTTGATAATGGTTTTAAAAAACCAGGTAGTTTTATAAAAAAATTCAGAAAAGTTGCTATTAACTCAAATTGAAGATCAATAGTTGTAGATTTCATCATTTAAAGTAAGGATTAAGAGTTTAAGAACCCTAGCTTTGGTTCTAGTTGAAGAAAAAAAAGGTATGATTATATACTTAGATTTAATTGATAAAATTGATCTTGTATTTTGTGTTATAATATCATTAAGATGTTTAATTGAAAAGTAGAAATGCTTAATCTTGTTTATATTAGGTAAATGATTATATGGGGATAATCATGTAGTTTGAAGAATTGTTAGAATTAAGCTTTCTTTATATGTTATGTTGATGTTATATATATATATATATATATATATATATATATATATATATATATATATATATATATATATATATATATATATAAAAGCGTGAAAGATTGAAGGCTTAACTTATATGAATTTTGTAAACATTCATGTTTTAACTAGTTAATGCAAAGAGGTGAAATGTCTATTGAAGTATTTATCATTGAAAGAATGTTTTGGAATGAAAGAAATGTGTTAAATATGATTAATTTCAAGTATTTGAGAGGAAAGATAAGATAAAGAGTACTCAAATTGTGTTTGGGTGAATTGGTGTAAATTATGTTACACTAGTTGCCAAACGGGTCATGTGACCAGTGGAAAGATGACAATTGGGTAAGAAATGGTTAGAGGGAAGAAAACATTACTTGCAATTTGTTATTTATGATTTTTATAATGTGTATAAAGTGTTAAAATGCTTGTTTGTGCATTAGAATGTTGAATGGGTCAAAAGACCCAAAAGGTGCTAAGCTGGGTAGAAATGCCAAGCATGTTTAGATTAAGAGTTTTAGAGCTAAAAAGAGTTATAATGAATTTAATACATGTGTTTATATGTACGTAAGATTTATTGAAAGACAAAATTGTGTTTGGTTGTAAAAACGCGGATTTGGAGGATAAGAGTAAGTGGGAAAGAGCTTTGTGTATTGTACTCTTAATTCGACTTCAAGGTGAGTATATGAGGATTGTATATAATGTCTTATATGTTAATATAACGTACATTATAACCTTTGAAAGATTGGTAAGAAACATGATTAATGAATGAAGAAATGATTAACAGAAAGAAAAGTTAGAAGTGCTAGACTTTAGCTTGGAAGTGGAGGAAGTTGCAAAGGAAAGTAAAACAAAAATTATGCCAACCACTGCGCCGCAGTGGGACTCCAGAAGAGTTTTTTTTGTTGCAGTTGTTTCTAATGAGTTCACACACCCCGCCTGTGGCGAAAACACATGGTGTGGTCGATTAACAATCGTCATAATACATTAGTAAATAAAAGTAGTCTATATGATAAATAAAACATAGTATGTCATGAAATGGCCATGTCCAAGGTAAAACCCCTTGGTACACAATTACGACAATCACTACATAAAAGTAATATCCCAAATAATCAGAAATGAAATGAAGTACTGAGGCGTGCAAGCCCAAAATAATACAATAAAGGAATGTATAAAACAAAGACACAAATGCAAAAATGTAGTCCAAGTCTAGAGTCCATTCCCAGCTAGCTCCTATGTCTGATCATTATCTGAAAGTAAAACTTAAAAGTCAACACAAAGGTCTGATCATTCTTCAAAGCAACAATCCTATGTATAGAATCACTAACAGGTGGCGGAATCACGAGTTAATGAATTGAGTTAACCTAATAAGAACAATGAATTAATTAGAAATCAGTAATGGAAATGTTCATTCAAAAGCCATAAATGGCGGGAGAGTTTGTTACAAAATTATAATCTCACTTACTCTCAAGCTATTATCAATTGAACTACTCTCTCCACTATTTATAGGTTTCACATTCTATCTATTACATTTCATCAACCCTTATGTTTATTTAAAAACACTTCGTGTGTACAAATAAACAAAAACTTCATTTAACTTTTAGTTCGGGTGAACTTGAACTTAACTCTAGTGAAGAGTTAGTTCACCCGACTTAAAGTCTTCATGAAAGTCCTAACTATGATTTAGTTCGGGTGATGAACAATGTTCATCGGAACTAAATGTTTATACAAAACACTTGATAAAGAATCTTTGGAAGCTTCAGCATTACTCCTTTTATGCTCCAACAATCTCCCCCTTAGATGATGGTTCCAAAATCTTCATCTTTCTAGGTTTAGATCCATTCCCATCTTCAATCATAAACATCATCAACTATCTTCCTGCTCATGTACCTTTTTTATCTTATATACCTCGCATGCTACATCCTCCAGTGCCATTCTTCTTTCAGGATCATCAGGTTGCAGTTTTTCAAGAGGTAAATGAAAGATAGTCAAAATATCTTTATTTGAGAGCTCTCTTAGATAAGCATTATCATAAAGCCTCCCATATTCACCATCTTCTCTATCCAGGAGAATCTCATCATTCTCATAGTCCATCCACCATCTGAGAATTCTAGGCTTTTGATGTGCGACTTTGACTTTCTTCATAGGAGCAGTGTACATTGTCATCATTTTTATTTTTGCCTTGAATTTCTTCCCAAAGTTGGCAAAATCGGTTTTGGCACATTCATGGATAAACTTTTCATAGTCATATCCGTGTGAGTATAAACCATGATTCACCATCTTCAGTTCACAAAGCCTTATGTCATCTTCCACTGATATTTGCATTAACTTCTCAGTTGTGTCAAAGGATTTAGTCATAGTTCCATTTCTGCTCTTTCTCATAATCACTGTAGCACCACTATAATAATCAAACCTCCAACCAACAATAGGTGGCAAGATGTCTCTTTTCATTTTCGAAAATTCTTCTCTTTCTGCCCTTAACTCTTCTTGATTCTTGATCCAGTTGCACCTTTATCTCCTTGAATTGATATATCAGTTTTGTCAAAGGGAAATCCATAATGATCAAGATCACCACCATCTGATGTAGTTTCATCAATCCAGTTGGTTAACTCTTCAATCATTGCAGTGAAAACTGGATCATCAATATAATAATCTTTAGGAAGAGTTTACTTTGGTTGAGCATGTACTTGATCTTCTTGTTGAGTCTGTGTAAACCATGACTCCTTCTCCATGTACTCAACAAAAGGATCATCTTCTTGCTTTACTTTTGTATTCAAATGAACTTCTTGATTCTATTTTTCAACAAGAGACTTCAAAGTCACATTTTAACTCTGATCAACAGATTGTGCAGAAGATCCCACAGGAGTAGCAATTGGAGTTTATTTTCTTTGACTCTCCAAGTTGACCTCAACATTTGTTGTAGTTCTTTCTATCTGTCTCTTTCTCAACTTTTCCTCTATGTTTCTTTCTTTTTTTGTTTTCATCTCATTTACCATCACTTTGGTTTGTACATCTAGCGAGTTCCTTTCCAAAGTCTCAATCTTTATCTGCCAAACTGATCTGGAAGGCATACCACCAAAATCTATCAAGTAATTCTTCAAATGAAGCTTATAATTTGTCTTTGAAAACGTGTTTTTGTACCCAAGCATCTTCTTTTTCAAATCCAAAACTCTTGAAGGTACTAAAATTGAAGTTTTCATAGCTCTGCTTTTCACTCTTACTCCTTCTCCTTGTTTTAAACTACTTTCTACATCAGTTTCTTCCATAGTCTTCTCTCATTCTTCTTCCTTTACTACTATTTTAACCAATTCATCTTCATCTTTGTCACTGTCAATATCTATAATCATCTTCTCTCCTCCTAACTCCTCATTCCATCTATTTCTTTAATTTCTTTCCTTTATATATACAGTGAAGATATCTGTTGCATTCTCATCAAATATACCTTCATATAGTCCCTTAAAGTGTTTCTCCAAAGTTTCTTTATCAATGATCTCCCCAGATTGATCAGCATCTTTGAACTTCCTTATATTCTCTCTAAGCATCACACTTTCACAGTCTTCCTCATCACCAGAGTTAAACAACTCATCATCAGCGTTATCTCTCACCACCCGATTTAACTAGATCATTCACCGACTTAATTTGATCATCACCCGATTTAAATTCAGACATTTTCTCCTTACCTTTAGAGCTCCCAACTTTCTCCATGTCTTTCACAATCTTGCCAACAATGTTCAAATCAATTTCAGTTTCTTCATTGAGTGACTCACGACTAGCATTCTTTCCTTCCCCATCCATCCTTCCTTCAAACTCCATTTGTCATGTTTTCTCTTGATCAACATCTTCTAGCATAACAGTTGTATCATCAATCTTCTCAGTGTCAACTTCAGTTTGAGTAGTTTTATCTCCCCCTATTTTGGATGCATCATCCACAGGAAGATTCTTGAACATTAAATAAAATCGAAGTTAATCTCTAATAATTTCATTCCTAGCATTTCTCTATCTCATCTGGCTGATCATTGATATCTGCTTCTTGACCATCTCTTCTAGAGCCTCATTCTTTTTCTCAAGCTCTAACAAAGTCAAAATCCCAAATCCAGCTCCCCCTTTCTTCAATGAATTATATACTTGAATAAGACTACTTGTTGAAGCATCCTTTTGAATCTATACCACATGGGTAGACATGGTAGGAACCACAAGAGTAAGAATATGAGTTTTGACTAGATTAGGCAGAGCCTGGATTTTTTCAAGTGTATAAAACCAATCTCTTTCCCCACTACCTTGAGCCTGTTGAATGATGGGTGTTTGAGGTGGAGGGGATGGAATTTAAATAAGAGTAGACAGAGGTTGATCAGCTTCAACATGTTGTTCAAGTTGTTGTTGTTGTTCTAGATTTTGTACATTTTCTCCCCACTGTTGTTGCAGCTCTTCAAAGATTTGAATTTCTACTCTAGCATGATTTATCATGGGGGTGGGGGGGGGGGGGGGGGGAGAGAGAAAGGTGTAAAGTTCCATGAAAAGAACACTCTATCTTTAGCAAATGACTTCTTCATGTTGTTCATGATCTTCCAGTTCATGTTTTCTTCCTTTAGTGTAGGCCCTTCCAACATCAACCCTTGAATATCAGATTGTAAGATAATCTGGAGAAACCTTGGATATAATAGAAACTTCTGAGAACCGCCCTCTGCCATTCTTTGCATGCAGTCCATAATAAAACCAGAAAAGTTGAATATTCTTTGTGTGATCATGCACACAAATGCAGAGGAAAATGTCTGATTCATTTCATCAAAGACCCCTAATCTCCCAGAGAAAAGCACACCAACACATGAATTTGATACCTCCAATTATAAGAGAATCTTGTCTTTTTGACCATGCTTTCTAGGAAATCAACTTCATACCCAGCTGGTCTGCAAACATTCTTTATTTACTCTAACTCTAATCTTTCAACTCCACCAGCATCATCAAGCTGTAATACCCTCCTAATCACTCTTCAGTTACAATAACACTCTCCATTTAAACATTTGAAGCAATCGTTCTCACACCCTATGATGAATCTTGCATTCTGCCAAAATTCCATAAGCATGTCTCTGTATAGAACAGGACTTTCGGATATGGAAAACCTCAGATTAGAGTTTATCAAAATTCCAAGAATAAGTCTCCATTCATTATCCACGTCTGTATGACCCATATCAAGGAATGCAACAACATTGTTTTTTGGTTTAGATGAGAAAGCTATCTGAAATCAATCACAAATTATTAGTACACAATCAAAGCAATATAGTCACTATGAATACAGTAAAACAAAGTAAAAATGAAAACACACCTTAATAAACTATGAAAAACAGGGGAAAAAGGAATCAAATAATGTAAAAACACTAGAAACGAATCGAAAGGCTTTTAAAATCTATCTGGATGAATCTAAGAGAAAGATTCATTGAAAGGAAAGGGTAAGAAATAATATTGAAATTAGCAATTTTATTAGGATAGTGTGAGTGCGGCGCAGTTGCACCTCAGTCCGTCCAACACTTTTACTTTATTCCTTCCTCGCGATCTTTAGTCCAAAATAACTCATTTTGTTTCAATTACGTTCAGATACCTAAATACATACCTTACACGAAACATGAGTACAAAAGGGCCTATCCGTTACGTTCTGGACTACAAACATAATAAATATCGCGATAATGTAATCATACATTCAAATACCTAAATACATACTTTCCCTAACTCACCAACCTAAGTCGGAGCGATCAACCTACCATTGGGGCGACCCCTATATCGCCTTGCTTTCGGGGGATACCTAAAAGATAACCAAACCTTTTTCCTTTGAGAACTTTTTATTAGTCTAGACATTTTGCTTTCCACTCACTTTTGTTCACTTCAAATACTAAAGATTTATAGCTTATATTTTCTTTGTAATGAACGGTTTTGGTAACGGGATTTGATTCTTCGTTATAGTGAGGTTGAGTTTAATTTGTTGACGGGAAAGACCTATGGCCTTTTTCTTCGCCTTTAACTCTTCTTGGAATTAAGTGATACTAGGTTTCCCAAACTACTCCCTAAAGGGTGCAAGTAACTATAAGGGCTCGGTACTAAGGATATCTAGCGGTTATCCGGATTTAGATTTTTCGGGGAAATGCATGGAACTAAAGCTAGAAAACCTAAACTCTTATTTACAAGTATTTTACTAACAAGGGATGTTCCTTAAAAAATTTCACGTTAAAGTACCGGAATGCTTTTAAATGTACAAGCCCCTATCATCTTCCCTAACTACGTTTAAGCGTTTTTTTTTTCTTTTTTTTCTTTTTTTTACTTGTATGTTTCCTAGGTCGTTAATTCCCAAATGCCCATTACTAACAACTATTCCTAAATTACTCCAAAACTACAGAAAATTACGAAAAACAAAAGATACAACAAACCGGGGTGCCTCCCGAAAGCGCTCGTTTTGACCCGAATCTTTAGCTTGACTCCTCGTTCAGTCCTTCATGCTTAATTCGGGTAAAAAATGTCGTTCATCATCATTGAGTTTTCCTCGTCTTCGTCAAAATATAAATTGACCCGTTGTCCATTAACAATAAACGATCCTCCTTTTTCCGTTTCGATTTCAATGTAACCCGCCGAAAAGACCCGTCTTACTATATATGGACCTGTCCATTTGAATTTTAGCTTCGTTGCCTTAAACTTTTATTTGGACTGAAATAATAAAACTTTGTCCCCTTCCTTGAATTCTTTCCTACTTATTTTTAGGTCGTGAATCGCCTTGGTTCTTGCTTTATAAAGACTCGAGTTTTCATACAAATTCCACCTTAACTCAACCAATTCATGCAATTGCAAAAAACGAGCTTCTCCACTTGCCAATAAATCGGTGCACTCCCTCAATGCCCAATACGCTTTTGAATAAAACACAATTATATTTTGATTACAAATCAATAAATGAGAGTTATAAAACTAGGAAAATTCCTCTTTCGGATGATTCTTTCCAAATGAAAACGAAAACAAACTTCATTCCGATGATGTTTTGGAGCAAGTTGTTTTTCAAAAAGTATAAATTCCAACTCTTATTTAAAAAAAAAAAACAATTTTCGGATCTTGAACAAGAGTTGGAATGTCGAACTAACTACTTTGAGAATGAAAAACTTAATTTTTTTAGAGAAAATTGCGTCTTTTGAAAGAGCATCATTTGATAAATCTTCAACTTCAAATGACAAATATTCATTGGAAACGATGGATAAAATTAACAATCTTTCAAAACAAGAATCTACAACATCTTTCTCCTTGAATGAACAATCTCTTTCTAAGATATCATTTCTTCAAAGTGTGTTATCACCCCGCTAGTGGCGGAAACACAAGGTGTGGCCTATTGGGGATCGTCATAACACAATAGTAAATAATGATAGTCTATATGATATATATAAAAATAGTATGTCATGACGTTGCCATATCCAAGGTAAAACTTCTTGCTACACAATTACGTCAATCACTACATAAAAGAAATACCCAAAAAATCCAATAATGAAACAAGTACTTAGGCATAGCCTCTACCCACTATTTATAGTCAATGCAATATATACATTCTTGGGCTCAAGTTGGGAAAGAAAGCAAGAAAATAAAAATAGATTTGCTAAACCAGCACTACTTCTTGTCTTGACACCATCATTCAAATTTCCTATAATATTACTTAGAGGATGTGTTTTGTGAACTTTTAAAAATGAATTTATTTCCTCAGTAATATTAGTAGAAAGATTTGTTTGATTTGGCACAATATCATCAAAGAATAAAGAATCATAAGTTGCTTCACTAGGTTGTTCATGGCTTGGTTCATCAAAATGAGTTTCAGATTCTGCACCAGAGTTAAATTGAGCTTCACCAAAGTTGTTTAAATTTTCAGCTTCTGCACCAGAGTTGTTCGGTGATTCACCAGAGTTTTCTTCTATTCCATTTTGTTCTTTCGAATTAATTTGTGACCCACAAGATTTATCTTCAATTTCAACTTGTGCACCCGAAGTAAGTTGTGATCCAGCAGAGTTATCTTCAATTTCATGTTATGCACCCGAATTGATTTGATTTTCACTAGAATTCATATCTTGATCTTGTACAACATTGTCATGTTCTTCAGATGATACTAGAATGTCTTCTTCTTGAAGAATGTCTGCATCAGTTTGACTCACTGAACTATCTTGACTCACAGATGTTGTATTTTCTGATGAAAGGGTGTGACCATGAACTAAAGATAAAAGTCTTGCACTTATATTTGCTTGATTACCAAATTCAAACTCATCAGTGTCTTCAACATTAGCAAAATCTTTTGTTGATACATGCATTTCTTCTTAAACAAGTTCTGGACAGGAACCATCAAAAGAATTCACAAATGTATCTAAATCAAACAACCATTCACCACCTGAACTCTTAACATTTCGTGTATATTCATTGAATATCAGATAATGGATTCTTCTATGGTTCTAGTTCTTCCATTATAAATCCTTTAAGCTTTTAAAACACTAGAATAACCAAGAAAGTATCCATCATCAGTCTTAGAATCAAATTTTCCTAAGTGAACTTTGGTGTTCAAAATAGAGCATTGACATCCAAAAGCTTTGAAAAATCTTATAAAAGGTTTTCTTTTTGAAAATAGTTCATATGAGGTTTTTCCTAAGCTCTTAACCACATGAATTCTATTGTTAACATAACACATAGTACTCACAGCCTCTGCTGAAAAGGAACAGGTAAAGAAGATGCACTTAACATGGCTCTAGCTCCCTCAATTAATGTCCTACTTTTCCTGTCCGCAACTCCATTCTGTTGAGGTGTTTTGGGTGAGTTATATTGTCTAGGAATTCCCTTATGAGCACAAAATTCATTCATGGTTGCATTCTTAAACTCAGTGCCATTATCACATCTAATGACTTTCACCTATTTATCACAGAAATTTTCAATTTAAATAACAAAAATTTTTATAATTTCAAATGTCTCATGTTTATGAGAAAGGAAAAAGACCCATGAGAATCTTGAAATGTCATCTGTGATAACTAAGCAATAAGATTTCATGCCAAGAATCTTTACAATGACTGGACCAAATAGATCCATGTGTAGAAGGAGAAAGGCAGTATCTACTGAATTTTGAGTCTTAAGTTTAAAACTTGATTTATGTTGGTTACCTTTTAAACAATAAATATAGTGGTTAAGTAATTGAAAATTCTTTTTAGGTAATTCAGAAACTAGATTATTTGTGACCAACTTATTCATGCTTTTAAGATTAACATGACAAAGCCTTTTGTGCCATAAATCAGACTCTTTAGCAGTAGTTTTAGATATGAAACAGTTTAAAGATTCAGTATATTGAACATTGTTCATATCTAAAATGTACATGTCCTCACATCTTGGTGTTTTCAAACAATTTTTTATTGTGGTATGACATATTCAATTTTAAGTATGTAGAAAACTTCTAAAGTGAAAGGAGTAGTGTACTCATTGTCACATACCTGAGCGACTAAAAGCAAGTTATAGTTTAGTTCTTTCACAAAATTAACTTGCTCCAGAGTCAATGCGCCATTTGAAACTTTTCCTTGTCGTGTAATTGTTCCACCCATATCTCCTCCAAATAAGATATTACCACCAATGAATGCAATGAAATCTTGAAGGAACTTGATATTCTCATTCATATGTCTAGAGAATCCACTATCCACTACCCATATATTCTCTTCAGAATCAATGGATTGCTCCTGCACATAATCATTATTCAATGAGATTTTGGTATACATGTTTTTGTAAACTTGGAATTCAATCCTTTAAACTTGTTAAACTTAAAATGATCATGTGTTCTTCTTTATGGATTATAAGTTTCATAATCCGAATTAAATTCTTTTTACACCCGAGTTAAGTTGAGAATCCAAAATTTCATCCGACTTAAACATTTTTTCCTCCGAATTAAAATTATGTTCACCAGAGTTATTCTTAAAAATATGTTTACCAGAGTTAATTTTCATTTTACCCGATTTAAACACATTATCATCATTTTTCAAGCTTTTTACCTCGAATACAGAATATTTTAACTTGGGTAATTTCAAACCAATCAGCAATACATGATTAATTCTTCCAAATTTTATTACATTCACATTGTTGTATTTTTCATAATTAATCATGCACTTTTTAAAGTTTATTCTACCAAATTGCAATTTATCAGATTTTAAAACACACTCAGAAACACATTTATCCTTAGATTTCACCCAGCATTCTTCTAATTTGTGTTTCTTCTTGCATATATTTCATTTTGGTTTTCTCTTTGACTTTTTATATTTGACTTTCTCATGTTTAACAGTCACAAACTCATTCAGAGAATCATTTACCTCTATTTCATTCACAATTAATTCATGCATTGACAAATCGGAAACATTCCAATTCAAATTATGAAACAAATAACATCTTTCATGTAAACAATTATGAACATGTTCTACAATTTTTTCCTCAATTTCAATTTGTTCTATGTTATTCCAAATTTCAACATTGACATTCTTTTCTTCACATAATTCTTCCTGATTACTTGACACTTCCAACGTTTGACCTACTACAAAATTAAAAGCATCATTTAGACTAGGAATAACATTCAAATTAATCAAATTATTAACAGAGGAGCAAGTTTCATGCAGATCTACTTTAGAATGTAATGCAGAAACATCATCAAAAGAATTTTCAACAGATAAACCACTCTTAAAATTTGTTGATTCAGGTTTAGTAGAGTAATTATCATAGAATGGAGGCGGTACTGCATTAAATCCATTACCGGCCTTTGCTTTATGCACAAATTGATGTTCTATAATCCCATTCAAAGTCTTGGATGACAGATTAAACTTCTCAACATGAATTTTAGCATTTTTAAATTCATTTGTTACTTTTTGAAATCTTTCAATTAAGTTTTCATGTTGAGTTTCCAACCTTCCCAGTTTACCATTATACACATCCACATCATTTAGCAAAGAATCAATTTATCATATACACCTTTTCAGTTTTCATAAATTCTCTTTGATGAAATTTAATTAAATCAATTTCTTATTAAACTCATATTTTGTTCTATAGTGTATTTCAGAGTATTTAAGCAATCGACAGAGCAAGCTTTAGAAAGTACCTCATTAGTGGAAACTGTATTAATCTTACTCATTATAGTTGAGAGAATTTTGTTTTTGAAATCCTCTTCTTGTACCTCATCCCATTCTCCAAAAGTAATCAAGGATTTTCCACTTGAGCTTCCTTCCTCCTTAAAGTTCTTCCCTTCTGCAACAGTCAGATTCTTTTGTTCTTCCTTTGGTTGATAGTTGTTTCTTTCATAGTTGTTGTTGTTGTTCATCCTTCTTGGTGCCCTGCACTCTCTTGCAAAGTGTCCATAGTATTCACAGTTGAAGCACTTGACCTTTGACTTATCAAATCCCATCCTATCACCATTTTCCTTCATGAAATTGTTTCTTCTAATATTCTTGAATAATCTGTTAGCTCTAACACTCACCATGGCCATCTGCCATTTCAGATCAATTTCCTCCAGATCATCAGGATGGCGTTGTATAGGATCCTCCCTTGAATGTTCAGCTTGATTCAAGCTTCCAACAACAAATGCTTCATAACTTGCAACAAACGCCCTATACAAATTCTTCGTATCTCCCAATCCATTAGCTCCACAGTTTACTAATGATGAATGATACACACTTGATTCAAAATCTAACCAAAATATCCTCCATAAGCACCTGAATTATTACCAACAGATGTTTGATTGGATGGGCAGCATCTTCCAGAGTGATAGCTTCCGTAGTGATAACTTGCATATGACTGAGGTTGAGGTTGAGCTTGACTCTTATAATGAGTTGAATTCATAGGAATTTGATCCTTCAAATCATATCCATATGAATTCCTAGTTTGTTTAATCTCATCAAGTTGCATGTCAACTTCATATAACTGCAGAATTCCAATCAACTCCACCAGTGTCATAGCATTCAAGTTTGTTGTTCTCTTAATGATCATCACGTGAACTGACCATTTTGTAGGCAGAGATCCTAACAACTTCTTGCAAACATCACTACCTTTCAATATAACCCCATAGCTCTTCAAATCACTCACAAGCAATGTATATCTACTGATTTGCTCAGACAAAGTCTCACCTCTCACATACTCGAAAGCTTCACAGCTTCTTCAGCATATATCTCTTGCTTTCCTTCAGTTCGAAGCTACCTTCATATCTCAACTCCATTGCATCCATTACTTCTTTAGCAGAAGCACAGTCGTTGAAGTTGTAAATTTCAGTAGGAAGAGAAAGAATAACAGCTCCTAGTGCTCTAAAATCCCTATCAATTATCTTATTTTCAACTTCAGTGTATCTCTCTAGACCTACATCTATCATACCAGCTCCACCAGTTTCCTATATCATAGGTCGATGAGGACCATTAACAATTGAGCTCCATAGTTTTCAATCACTGTAATACACAAAAGCCTTGAACCGTAGCTTCCATATCATGAAGTCAGATCCTGGTAGGAATTTTGGAGGTCTACCACCTAAACCTTTCTCGTTATCAAAATTCACAACTGCAACAGGCATAGCAATTGCAGACATGATTTGGGATATTTTGATTTTAAATCGGATGAGCACACTTTAATTCGGATGAACTGACTAATACTAAATTGATGCTAATTCAACCAAATTTGCAGAAATCTTATCAACTAATCCTTATCAACAATCGCTAACAACAGAATCACTTAATACTGATGATTAAACTAAAATACCTCAATAACGACTTTTACCGCCAAATTTCAAACTTATGAAAAACTGAATGATCGTTGATCTTACTTCTCTAATCCTTATAAATTTTCAAACACTTCGAATGTAGATTACAATATTTTGATAAAAAAAAGTTGAATCAATTTGATTTCCAACTCTGATACCACTTGCCAGGTCTGATCAATCTTCGAAGCCAAACACTCAATGTCTAGAATCAATAACAGGTTGCGGAATCTCAAGTTATTGATTAAGGTAATGAAATTATAACAATGAATTCAACTAACAGGTCCTTAATCCCCCTCTCTACACTCACTGAATCGAAATTGAAATAGGTCATGATGCGGAATCTCATGACCTAGGTTGAATCAAAAGCAGAATCATGAAATTGAAATTGAAATTCAACTGATAGAACAATATGTGTAATTGTTTAAGATTTCATTGATAGTGTGAACTGGTTTTGGATCGAGCCGTTACATCTGACATTGACAAGCTCAACGGACCTCAAACTGAGTCTGGGTTCAAAGACAACAAACTCTAACAACCTATCACACTGTTTATAGACAAAATATAAACACTACGGATTAAATAATTAAACATGTCATCATCTTAATTTCAACTCGGGGAGTTCACTTCAATTCGGAATCAAAGTCTTTAGCCTCCGAGTTAATATCTTCAATGTTGAGTTGAGTTGACTTAAGTTATTCTTCAGTTTGATTTCAGTTCGGAGGAACTTCATTTACTTTAGAGTATCTGAACTTACATGTTCCCCGAACTGATATCTTCACTTCAGATTATTCATGATTTTAGTTTGGACCATCCACGAACTAAAATCATATTTATTCAAACACACTTTCAGACTTGTCAGGATCAAATAAGTTTAATAAACCTACAACTTGTCTTCGTAAGATCTTGATCTATCAAAGAAGTTCAGCAGCGGATTGAACACTTTGATATTAACAAGTTAATCGAATCAAACAATAATGTAAAATAGTAAACAATGATAAACAATAAGTTTGCCTCAATTGAATTGAATAATGTATCAATACAACGTGTTTTCTATCAATTACAAGGATCTATTTATAGACCTTGAGGGTAACCTATCTAAATAGGAAACATCTATTGAAAAGGAAATACAATCTAACTACAATTGTAACTCTAATCTAAACTTGCATGGAAAGTGTGTTGCAGTAGAAACAAACTTCCCACAGTAATGAGTTGAAGCAGTAGTAATGATATATCTTCTGTAGTAACTTGTTCTTCCGCATTAATATCTTCATTCTGTCTTAATTACTTCGGTCCGTATTAATGAAGCACATCAGTAGTAACTATTAGCAAGCAGTATTAATGGAATTTAAACTAATATAACTAAGTTTTAATCCCAACAATCTCCCCCTAAGTTGAACTTTTATTAATACTAAAAGTACAAGTTTTCATACACGTTTTAACTATTTAAATTACAAGACATAATCATTTTTCTTTTAAGTTCTTCTTCTTCTCCTCTGCTTCTTATTCAAGGTCTTCATTGAGTTGCCCCATAATTCTCCTAACCAACTCATGCGCCATCCTGGAAGCTACAAGACGATGAAGTCTAACCTTAATAAGCTTTTTCAAAGTTCTCAACCCAATGTCATACTTTCTGTCAACAAGATAGAATTCCATGGCTCCATGTCTTCTAACTATTGAAAAAGTTCCAGTTCTTTCATATATGTACCATATAATCACAGGGTTGTTTGGACCTCCTTTCTTGAATGCAGGATTAATCTTCTCAATATCTCGATCGAACATTCCATTGAGCCAATCCATAGCCATGTGTACTCCAGAGCTTTCACCTCTGAATCTTGAATATTTTATCTTGCCAATATCATAGACACTCTGAATATCATCTCTTGAGAAATCTCTAACCATTATGTGAAAGGCTGGTACAACTGTCTTGGACTTGTCTTGTCTAGTTACCACATATTCTGTTTTGTTTGGCCCACCAGTGTACTCCCAGTCAATGATCTCAGGACGCTCAACTGCCAATGGTTCAATCCTAAGACCTTCTTCTTGTACAATCATAGCTGAACAGTCATCTTCTGATATTTCAATATCATTTTCCTTTTCTTCAATGGTGACTGGCTCTTTCTTGATTTGAACAGTTGGTAAACTAGGACTTCCTTGAGCAGCAGTAGTTGAAATAGGAATAGTTAGTCTTTGTCTCTTCATTGGGACTCTAGTAGAGTCAGACTTCTTCCTCTTCAACTGCTCAAGAGGACTTCACTTGACAGGAGAAAAAGGATTATGAATCTCCTTTACTTGAGCATCAAACATGAGTCTTTCTGTCTCTTGTGCTCTCTTCATGGACCTCTCCAACTCATACTGTTGTTGATCTTGCTGCTTTGAGAGTTGAATTTTCTTTTCAGAGTCCATTTTCTTTTCTTTCTCCACTAGTGCGAGTAAGTTCCCAATCTTCATTGGCCCCAATGATTTTCCATTGTAGCCTTTGGACTTTTGCCTGTCACTAGCTAGCTTCTCTTGAGTAGATTGTTTCTTTGAAGCTTTCCTTTTCTTTTCTTTTTTGGCTTCTCTTTTCATTTCAGCTAACTCTTTTTCTTGCTCAGCTCGCAAGAGTGCAGTTTCTTCATTTAACTTCTGGATTTTCTTCATCTCAGCTATTTGAAGTTTGGTATGTATGTCTTTCATTGTATCAGGATCAGATCCTACATCCAGATCTTCAAAAGCTAATTGAAGTGTAGTTAGCTCATCCATCTTTTTCAACCTCTCTTTCCTCTTCTTTTCCTTATCCTCCTTGCTAGTATCCACAACTATCTTCTTCCCTTTGGCCTTCTCAGCTGGCTCAACTTCTACAATTGGTTTGGGAATGTAAGATCTGTGAGTAGGGATAATAGGCCTCATACCTATGGATCTTGAAGGATCTAGAATGAAATGAACTCCTTCTACCAACTTAGTACTATCAGGTGCTATAGGTATGGAAACTCCCTTTTGTTTAGGCATTGAAGCTTGCTCAATCTTTCTTTGTTCAAGGATCTTGCTTCTCTCTAGCCTTAGAAGCTCAGCAGCTACTGCTTGTTCATCAACAGTAGGTATTGATGAAGCAGTAGAAACAGTTGTAATAGTTGTTGCTTCAGAAAATATTGTTGTTGGAGCTTCACCTATAGGAATTGATACTGTAGGAGCTTCAGTAGAAACTAGAAGATCAGTAAGAATGGAACTGGAAATAGTAACTGGATCTTTAGTATTAATAACTCCTTCAGTCTGAGCAGTAGTAATAGTTAGAGCAGTAGTAATAACTCCTTCAGAATAAATAGTAGATACAACAGGAGCAGTAGAAACCAATATATCTTCAGTATTAACCAGAGGGGCAGTTGAAACCAAGTCTTCAGTAGTAACAAACTCTGCAGTAGAAATGATAACATCTTCAATTGCTGCAGTAGTAATTACTTCTTCTTGATTCTTTTCAATTTCCATCTCCTGCTCCCCCTCAACAATAGGTTCCTCCTTATTTTCTACATCAATCTCCATCTTTTCACCTTCCATCTCTTCATCAATTTCTTCTTCATGTGATGATATAGCAGTTATAACAGTGTCATCACTTCTTCTTTCTATCTCCTCCCCCTTAGGATCAGCATCCTCTTCTGTTGATAAAATGTCTTCAATTTCTTTCTCCCCCTTTTGTCAGCAGGAGGAGTGTCATCTGAAGAACAAGAGCTGGAGGATTCTGGTGATGTTCCAATGCTTCTTGTGGATGGATTCTTGTGCAACAATTTAGCTGTAACTATTGCTTGTTGGTTTACCAGCTGTTGCACTAACTGTGTTAAAGTGGCAAGTTTCTCCACTTGTTTATCCACTTTAATTATGACATTTTGGTACATATCAATCAATTCCAGGTTGGAAAAAGTATTGCTATCCTCACCCCTTTCTTGTTGAGTACCAACATGTAGTTGATCATAGGATGTAAAGGGACCCCTCTGCCCTGCAAAAGCTTTTCCATCCCCCATGGTTTCTTGGCACCCGAGACCATGTTCCAAATATGCTACAAAAGAAACATCATTGGGTTTTGTTGCCTTATGTTGGGTCTTAGTTATGTTCACACTGTCCTGGGCCTCACTATGAGAAATAAGGAAACAAGTAGTGTGAGCCCTTCCCAAATGGTCTTCCCCCTCCTTATTGACCACCTCAGTTAGCATGGGGGACTGCTCAATGGTTTCCATTTGTCTGAATTTGGAAAGTGGGGAAGTTTGAAGCTGAAGAGGTGTGACAACCGTCTAAAAATCAGGAACTCGTTCGGTCATTCTATCGGCGAAATTCTCTAGTTACTCCTTTATCATGTTCACTCGCGTAACAATCGTCCCAAGTTCGGGGAAATCCTTCAGTTACTTCCTCGGTTCGAATCTTTCGTTACTCTTTTGTGTTCTTATCGTTCTAAATTCGTGATTACTATATCCGTATTTTGTCGGAACTAGTGTCGGAATAACTTCCGGAATCAAATTATAAGTCCTAATACCAATAAAATCACTCTTTGAACTTTCCTAAGTTCATAACTAATCATACTTAAGAACTTTCAATTAACAAAAAGGTCCAACGAAGCAATAACGCGAAAACGAAAAATAAAAATCTCGGAAAATTGCCCGGTGCGCAGCACCCCTTGGCTGGGTGCGCAGCACCTGGCTCCAGAAATTCAAAAATATTACATTTTTAGTCCCTTTCTCGTTTTACACACTCACCACCCATTTTGACCAATGAAAAACGAGTAATTACTGCATTCCAGTGTTCCAAGAGCAGATTATCATTACTACACCTATTTCCTTTTAATTTTCATTTTACTAAATCATTTTACACACACTTAAAACACACACATAACTTTTCCTCTCAACTTTCCTTCCAAAGTTCTTCATTTCCAGCAACATTACACCACTAAAAATCATTTCTAAACCATACAAATGGTCCATATCATCCAAGGAAGCTAAAGGAAACAAAAGATTTCGAAAAAGGACCACCATTGTAAAGATTTTTGAAGACCAAATCCGACCAAAAACTCATCATTCAAGCTTTCCCTCCGGTAGATTTCTTTATTTTTACTATTCCTACATAAATAATCAATTGCATGTAAGATCTAACGGTTGAAAATGAGTTTTTATACAAATCTTTGACTTTTATGGTCAAAAACGTTTTTAATCGAAAAACCCTTTAGATCCACGAATCTGTGAATAAAAATGTTTTAGAAACTGTTAAAATGAAGTTTTGGAAGATAATAACTAATTGCATGTGCAATCTAAACAACAAAAACGAGTATTTGTGAAGATTTATGTCATTTTTACACAAAAACGATTTCCACCTAAATAATACTAAGATCTATGATTTATGTGGATAAAAGTTGTTTAGAAACTGTGAAAACACCATTTTATAAAGTATCTACTAGTTGCATGTCGAAATCCTTAAGTCACAAAACGTTTTTAGCAAGAAAAACACAAAACGGGAAACGGACAGCAGCTAGGTGCGCCGCACCTGTGCCCAGGTGCGCAGCACCGAGCTGATGTTCACCCGAAAATCGTCGTTTTTACTCATTTTAAGTTTACGTTTGCATTCTGGACTTTTTACCCTATCTACTGTGGACTGAGATAAATAAAATTTATAACATTGGTGAATTACTTTGGACTCTTTGGACTATTTCGGACTATATTATATGTATTATTGTGTTTTAGGTGATTTGTGAACGGAAGTGGTGGTGTAATTTTTGGACATGAAATTTGGGCGCGGAAGCGCTGCCCAAATTTCCCTAGAAATTATAAAACCACTTCAGTGAGCAAAAGCACTTAAGATGTAATAATCAAAAACAATAAACTTTCGGACTAAACAACGTTAATCGCTTCGGACCAAATTTTCGGAACAAAAATTGGACTTAACACTTACTTACAAACAAAAGTCACACAATATCTTCTATACATAAAACACTTAATAAGAAGTTAACTTTTGAATCATATTGGTAATTCTTAGGCATTCCGTGATTCCCGGCTCCTTTCCGACCGTCTCCGAGTTCAATTCTCTTCGCAAACTGTGAGTTACAACCCCTTGTTTTATATGTTTTACATTATTTGGGGGAAACATAAGATCATGCTTGAAACTTACAAACATTATTTGCAAACTATTGTTATTTATTGAAACTTGGTTTAAACTTTGAATCTATGAAGCATTTTAACTTGAATCTTACAAACTATCATGCGTATTTGTGTTAATGCCTTAGCAGGATAACTAAACTAGGATGCTTGTTAGTAACCAATCCTTGATGGATATATAAGCCCGTAAGATCTCTTGAATGTTTTTAGTATCCTTAATTAAATGCCCATTTTAGTATCTCTCTCTCTTATACACTATTAGTAATAGCCGTTAGTCATATGGGTATCGATACTTAGGAGGGGTCACTCCTTACTCAGGGTTAGCGTCCCAAGTACATATTACTACCTCACTCATTGAATCACTTATTTAAATATTTTTGGGCTAGTTTTCTCGACCATACAATCGGTTTAGTGTATACTTACTACTTATATTATGCCAAGTGATTGATACAAGGTACCTTTAGTTAAGTTAAAACACATATCGCATACGCATATACATTATTTTAGCGCCTGATCCCGCTTTTACATTATTTTAGCGCCTGATTCCGCTTTTACATTATTTTAGCGCCTGATCCCGCTTTTACATTATTTTAGCGCCTGATCCCGCTTTTACATTATTTTAGCGCCTGATCCCGCTTAACACTATTTTAGCGCCTGTTTCCGCTTAAACATTATTTTTAGCGCCTGGTTTCCGCTATAACTACTATACGAGTTTATTTATTCACTTTACTCGCTTACTTAATAACTTTTTACCATCTAATTTCTATTCTTGGTAACTTTCTATTTTTGGTAACTTTCTATTTTTGGTAACTTCCTACTTCTGGTAACTTACTACTTTTGGAAACTCTATCAAACTCTAAACTGTAACTCACTCACTACGTTTTGTAGTTGACACTTTATCTTATGTTTCAGGAAATTAATGTAAGCATTCGGAATGCATGGCAAGGAGGGTCGATATGGTCACGTGAGGCGTTTATTGGGAAAGACCTTCATATTTTGGGAATTTTCTTGTTTCAAACTTGTATTTGTACTTTAAGTTAAATCGTGAACTACTTGGTTGCTTTTGAAATGTTGTATCTTGAACCATTTAAATTTCTTTATGGAAATGACTTAAATCGTTTATATTTGCTTATGACCGTGTAATGATATTTCAGCTCTCACGCCCCGTGTTTCCGCTTTAGCGGGGTGTGACAAGAGGCTGAGGAACCCTCTTAGCTTTTCTAGTGAAAGTTACAACAATAGGTGGTGGAGAGTGAGGTGAAGAAACAGATGGTGGAGTCACAAAAGTGGTGACTGATGCAGTTAAAACTGGAAAAGTACTCTCAGTAGTAGTTGGAGGAACACTTGCAGTAGAAACTGTAGTTGTTACCTCTAGGACAATGGCTGCAGTACTTGCAGTAGAAACTGTAGAGGAACTAGCAGTAGGAAGAGGACCAGATGGTGGTTGAGACAGGGGTGAAGTCACTTGTCTCTCATCTGCAGTAGAACCTGTTCCCACCATCATTGAGGAGAACAATGGGGAAACATTTGCTGAAAATCCTTTATTTACCCTTTTCATATTTGCAAAAACCTTTTTAGTATGAGCATGGTAGGAAAAACATTTTAAGATCTAGTTAGATCTCTGATTTCACAATTTATGATGTGTTGTAGGAACCTTGGATACATTAAAAATTTATGTTTACGATTAGCCAAGTTCCACAGTAACCCATCAAAAATAAGGGCTAAAAAATTAAATGTTTGATTAGTAGCAAGACATACAATGGCTGTTGCCAAGGAACGACTTGCCTCATTCCACCCTGTCCGTTTTTGTGAAATACATTGTTGCAAAGTATGCATCAACTATTTCCACTAGGGGACAATTTTGCTTTTAAAAACGATGAAGTGTTTAGGTCTCCCTCATACCCCATTTGTCTAAAATTTTCTAAAACGGTTTCGCATGGTAAGTCACTTATACCTTCCTCATCTTGAAATTGAAGATGGGTTCTTATTGTAGCCTCTGAAACTGTAATTTCTTTGCCATCAATGGTGGCTTTAATGGCTGGTACTTCTCCTGCAGAAGCTACCATAGCAGTATTCCAAAAACCTCTTATATGATCTTCGTGAATCTCAGGACTAACAGTCAAACCGAATTTTATGTGAGATTGTTGCAAGAAGTCAATGATTTGATAAAAATCCGTGTTTTCTGTATTCTTTACTAAACAAGCGACCATATTATGGGTATAATAAAACTGAAGATCAGCCATTGTTTAGAAAATTGAAAGAATTGGATTAAACAGTGAAAGAAAACTTAGATTTTTAATTGCAATGGTAACTTTTTTTCAGTTAAGGTTCTTGAGATAAACGGTAATTAATTGAAAGATTAAATTAGAACCCTATTTATACGCGAAAGATTATAACAACTTGGCGAGTTGGATTAGACGCTAGTGATGATTAAAAAGGACGGTTCAATTGTGTGTTGCCACGTGTCAACAATTACTGAACCCGTGCCGAAAATTTAAAATTGAGGTCCAATCACAAAACGCCACGTCTTAATAGTTAGTTGCAAGTTGAGGTTTGACTTGTCAACGCAGTATTAACAGAGTAATCTTATTAATTAAGAAAACTATGCAGTACTAATCGTTGTAGTATTAACAGATAATGACCGTAGTAGTGAGTTTAATGACAATAGTAATGACATGCCGTATTAACTGGTCTGGCAGTAGTAATAGATATTACTTTCCAGTATTCACTAGAGGTCCGTAGTAATGATATTACTAGTAGTATTAACCATTCCAACAGTATTAACAAAACTAAGGGCAATAGTAGTTAAACCTTCCCGTAGTAATAAAAAATTTGCCGTACTAATAAAACTTTAGTCAAAATCTATTTCTACTGTTAATTTTGTAGTAGTAACATAGTATAATACTAAAAAGTAAGGCACTTGATTTATGTTAAGGTTACAACTGCGTTTCTCGAAGGGACTTTACATGAGATAATTAAAAGACAATTTTAGGTAAGTTAATCCATTTTGATCATGCCAATACTGGTAATCAAGAATGTAAATCTTCCCATATCAAAAGCTTTTGTGAGAAGATCAGCAAGCTGATTATCGGTATGGACTTTTTCAACATGTATCAACTTCTTTTCATTACAGTATCTTATGAAGTGATAGCATATCTCGATGTTCTTGGTCTTGGAGTGCTTCACCGGGTTTTTGATTATGTTGATGGTGCTCATGTTGTCAATGAAGATGGGAGTGTTCATGAATGCATATCCATAATCCATCATTTGATTTTGTATCCACAACACTTGAGCACAGAAACTTGCTGCAGCAATGTATTCAGCTTCTGTTGAGGAAGTAGAAACCGTTTTTTCTTTTTGGACTGCCAAGACACTAGCCTTGAGCCTAGGAATTCACATCCTCCTGGTGTTGATATCTTGTCTAATTTTTCACCACCATAATCACTGTCAATATAAGCAATTAAATCAAAGGGGGAGTCTTTAGGATACCATAGGCCTAAGGTAGGTTTAACCTTCAAGTAACGAAATATTCTCTTGACTGCAATGAGATGAGACATATTCGGTCCGGTTTGATATCTTGCACATACACTGTTAGGATTAAATTGTCGAGATTGTTATTCTAGAGTTGCGTTACATACAACAGTTAGTATTGCGCAGTTCAAAAGAACACAGTTAATATTGCTCAGTTAATACTCCTCAGTTACTACTCCTCAGTTAATACTCCTCAGTTACTACTGCTCAGTTACTACTGCTCAGTTTCTACTGCTCTGTTACTACTGCTCAGTTTCTACTGCTCGGTTACTACTCCTCTGTTACTACTGCTGCAAATCTGTTATGGAAGATTTGATTTTCAAGATAAAGATCTAAAAGAATTAGTCTCCTAATATAACTAGGTTTCCTTATGTAACTAGTTTCCTTATGTAAGTCATATGAGACTCTATATATAAAGAGATCTCTAGACATTGAAAAGGTGTGGTTTTCATCATGTTTATTCTTTAGGAAAACACCAAACGATCTCACCACTTGAGATCGTTCCCTTTTGTTCAGCCTCAAGGTCAAATTGATCCTTGTAAAGAGAAGAAACACGTCTATTCTGATCAAATAGATTGAGGCTGGTGTTGTTAGATGTTTCCTAGAAAAGCTAGGTTAGCCTCAAGGTCTTTTATAGATCCTTGTATTAAGAGAAACACGTCTGTTAATTTATTAATAGATTGAGGCTTGATGGTAATCGTTATTGTGTTATTGTTCTTATTGTTTTTATATATACAATATTCGATTATCATAAATTTGTGAATATCAAAGTGTTTATCCGCTGCAACTTCTTTGATAAATCTTGATCTAAGTAATCATATCGATCCTACAAGTGGTATCAGAGCACAGGAGGCTCTCTAGATCAAAGATCCACAAGTTTACAAGAAGAAGAAGAAGATGAAGAAGATAGGAGGAGATCTACAAGTTTGGAAACTAGGGTTTATGTTCGTCAAAATCTGGGCAGCCGTTGTAAAAGGGGCATTACTCATCCGTTAGCCGTCGGATTTGGACGACATTTTGACTGTAGAGTCTTCAGATATAAATGCACAAACTGACCGAAGGGATTTTCGATCTGAGCTTTTATCAGTGAGATATTAATTTTCGAAATCTGCTGCTGAAAGGTTAAAATTATTGTGTTTATGTATACATAGTTGTTTATTCGTTACACACTGGATATTTGTGATTTTTGGATATGTGCTTCAAGGAATATGGATCCATGTTGTGTTAAAATTTTATCGTTATCAGAGGTATTCTCTAGGAGATGTAAAATTTCAAAGTTTACGATGATTGTGACAACCGTCACTTTTCCGACTCATATTAGTCTAGTATGCCGTATGCTCTTACCGGGTTTACAAATTTTTTTTATAAAAAGAACTTACATTTTCTTTTATGTATAATGATTACTTGTGACATGTGTGTATACTCTATATGTGATGCTATTGCTTTAGTTAGGTGCACGATAATTAGTTTTCCACTAGTCGAGCTCCTAGATAACTTATCGGTTAAGTTAGTACTTTAGATACTAACTCACTTTTACTATATTTATTGATCGTTACAAATGATATTCGGATTCAGGTTTAATAATTAAACGTAAGGGAACTATTCGAAGTTTCCTGTATCGTGTATACTTCTTTTACACTTCAGAAGGTCGCCCGCTACTTACGCATTAAAGCGAAGAAGAAAATATGTGGACATCAACTTACAAGTTTTCGTTTTGATTGTTTGTTTACTTAATCGTAATTCCCAAACAAACACCCCTAAAACTTTCTTAACCTAAACCTAAACTAAACTTACCTTAAGTAATCTAATTATCACTTTCATTCTAAACACCCTCCTTTAGCCGTCGCCCCCCCTAAACCTCTCATTTGCAGCCGATTTCAACCTCCTCACCATCCCATTCGGTTGCTGTCCTAGTCCATCATCTAAATCGTCTTCATCATCATCTATCTTCCAAGGTTTGTGGTTTGATTTACTATGTCTTGATGCAAAAATCCGAAACCCTAAAGTCCAAAACCCTAGCCGTTTTTCTCTATTCTTGCTGCTGGCCGAAATAGCTATCACCACCATCTATTCGTTTTTGGTTTGTTCACCCTCTTTACCGTGCTCATCTTTATCATCATCTGCAGGTTTGTGTTATATATTCGTGAGTTTGTTTTGTACAAAATCGAAACCTAGTTTGATGTTGTAATCCGAGTCTTTGTTTGCAGCCTCCAAAAACCGAATTGTTGCTGCTGCTACTCATCACCACCACCGCCCCTGTATAGCTACTGGTATTCATCATCAAATTCGTAATCATCATCTCGATATTTCAAGGTCTGTTCTGTTTGAATCAGTGAGTTTATTCATATAGCCGAAAACCCTAATTAGGGTTCTTAAAATTCGTGTTCTGCTATTGACATGTTTCCGTTTGATATACTACAGCCACCACACGAGTATTTCATCATTAACCCGAGAGTCTAATAAGGTAAAATCAATTCATATTCATTTCTGTGAAAACTATCTCATTTGGATGTTAACGTTGGCTTTGTTTTCGAGTTGTTATGCTACTTTAGGCGAAACTGAGATCGGGAAAACGTTGGACTGAATTCAGCCCCTAAACAGCTCGTGAACTTCTTATTCAGGTCCGTACCAACATTTTCCGTTAAGGTATCTATTAGTAATTGTGTCATCTTTCGTGTCCTAAGTATCGTATTTAAAATTCTACCGAGAAACTCTAATTTCGTATTGTTTCGTGCTAGGGACTACAAACTGATTTGAGAAGTCGATTTTCATATTATAAACGAGTTTTGGACAGCGGGTATAAGTGCTATCATCGTACTTTAAAAAGGTTTGTAGTCAAATTCCTAATCTAATTCAATTCCGTTCATTATTTCTAGTAAATTCGAGTAGCTTACCTTCTCTTTGTTTCGTGCCAATTTGATTTGAAACCGTCTTAGTATTTAAGTTTATTGGTGATTTTACTTTTAGTTATCCTTGTGTTATTGCAGCCCTCGAGTCTCTATTCAAGCGATTTCAAGTCGTAACGGTAATCGACTCCCGATTGTATAACCATTACGACTAACGGTAAATCACCTTTCTTATTCTGTTTGCGTTTTGTTTTTGGGTGGCGTTTGTTTTGCCAATCATTCTTTATTTCGTATATTTTAATTGCGTGGTTGTGTATATTTCTCGTATATAACTGCGTGGTTGAATTTCGTTATTCGTATCTTTTCTTTTTATCGTAATTTCGGACAATCTTGTATTTGGATATTTTGGGTCCCTTTCCGTTGTAATCTGTATTCATGCACGTTTTCATATAACTTAAACTGAGAATTGGATTTTATGACCTGAACATAAGTTGTAGGTCTCGGAGTCTAGTTTTCAAAAACGTAAATTTCATTTCCTAACTCCTTATAGTTTTTCCTAAAAACGTAAAATACCAGCTAGGGGTCTAATCTGATTATTTTGAGTTATATGTCTAGGTTCATTAATCTATTTCGTGTAACCACTTAGACAACCATAATAATTATTAATTGGGATTACACTAAGTTAATAACAAGCTTTAAAATTTATTAAAATTGTTTATCTTGTCTACACCTAAATTATACGACACTTTAATGTAATAAACTCAACATCTTTAAGAATAACGTTTTTGGACAGTTTCAAAAACCAGTTTTGTTTTAGTCATATCTCATTCGTATCAAACTCTTTTATAACGATGTCTTAGTCTAAAACGTAACTCTCGGTGTCTAGTTTTCAAAAATGTTTTCGTCAGCGTCTAATTCCTCCTAGAACCGTAGATATCTCAGTTTTAGTGAACCTATGTTTTCGCTGAAAATTCATTGTTTAATTCAAAGTCGTTAACCGTCAAATACTATTCTTATACGTTTATACTTTTATCTAGGGGAGCTCTAGGACTAGTGAGGACTCTAGTTGTGACCAACTTACTACACCATATACACACAGTACTGCTTACAGACGCTCACTCGATAAGGTGAGTTCATTGCCCCTACATTTTTACTGTTTATACTTATTTGTGCAAATTGGAGGAAGACAAAGCTTACCTAAACTACTTTTCATTATGAAAGGTTTTGAGAAACAAATCTATTACAAAAGTGTAACAAAAACCTAATGCATTTAAAAACTGTTTTCAAATGAGATGATTGCTATACTGTGACTACGTTGGTAGTGACACCCCCCCATATACACTACATACATACACACTAGTAGAGTGGACTTACTAGTGACAGACAGACCATGGTGCCAAAGGGTTAAATGGTCACTACATGATTAGTCTTACTGTGTGGACCGTTCCCCACCGACCCGTAAGACATTACAGTCAGTTAACGGAACTACTGACACACACTTCCTATCGGTTAAGGTAACTACCGATACCACTTCTTGTCAGTTAAGGTAATTACTGACGATCAGTAGAGGGACTTGCTGATGTGTTCTACTATTTTACTTACTTATGCATTAGTTACACTATTTGAACTACTATTACTATTTTGAGACTCACTTGCTATTTCAGGAAACTTTCTACAAATGGAAACTTCTTTTTATAGAAACCCTTTATTATTTTACGTAAATCATTTAAATTGTTTTACTTAAATTACTCAGTGAACTCGCTTAACCTTTGTGTTGACATTTTAAGCTTTGTTTTCAGGTAATGAGCAGGCATATGACTTGGATGTAGGATTCGGACTCTAGATGACCTCAGGATATGTTTGCATTGTGGACATTTTATATTTATACATTTGAATTTCATTTCGGGTTTGCACGCTCAAGTATTCTTTCAATCGTTGATATTCACATTTGAACTTTCTTACTTGTAGTGTGTGACGACTTTCGTGTACCAAGGTTTAAACCTTGAGTATGGCGACGTCATAACAATACATTGTTTATTTATTCATATAGGTTATATTCTTTATATTCCTGTTGTGTTATGACGATCGCCAATCATTTTGCACCCTGCGTTCCGCCAATGGCGGGGTGTGACAATGATGAAGTTAGTACTACTCATATGTTGGTAAAAAAAGTGATCTTATACATGCACCACTTGAGGGAGAAGTTTTCGCTTGTGGATAGTGATTTAACCTCTGATAAGAAGAACAACTCCTCATTCAAAGAAGAAGTTCGTAAAGAGATGTCCCCCTAATGGATGATAACAAAAAGGGGAAGATATAAAGTGTGGTGGCATGGAACAAGATTTGAAGGGTTCAAAATATCGAAGTCTATTTAAAAAAAAAAAAAAAAAAAAAAAAAAGTGGCGTGTTTTGATAGAAATATCAACGGTAGAAGAAGTATCAACCTGTTCACAAGAGATCTCAGTTGAAGGGGAAGTTTTTAAGTTCTCAGTTTAGTGTTTGTTTTGTCATCATCAAATAGGGGAAGATTGGTGGGATAATTTATTATCCATATTATTGATTTTGATTTGATGAGACAAAATATAAACTGAGCATATACATCAAGGAAACATGGAGAAGACAAAGTTGAAATAGCAGTTGTGATAGCATTCTCATCAACAATTTACATTGAAGAAACTTATTGCTTTGCATGTAGAAAGCATAAGTTTAGGGGAAGATTGTTAGGATTAAATTGTCGAGATTGTTATTCTAGAGTTGCGTTACATACAACAGTTAGTATTGCGCAGTTCAAAAGAACACAGTTAATACTGCTCAGTTACTACTCCTCAGTTAATACTCTTCAGTTACTACTGCTCAGTTACTACTGCTCTGTTACTACTCCTCAGTTACTACTGCTCAGTTACTACTACTTTGTTTCTACTCCTCAGTTACTACTGCCGCAAATCTGTTATGGAAGATTTGATTTTCAAGATAAAGATCTAAAAGAATTAGTCTCCTAATATAACTAGGTTTCCTTATGTAACTAGTTTCCTTATGTAAGTCATATGAGACTCTATATATAAAAAGAGATCTCTAGACATTGAAAAGGTGTGGTTTTCATCATGTTTATTCTTTAGGAAAACACCAAACGATCTCACCACTTGAGATCGTTCCCTTTTGTTCAGCCTCAAGGTCAAATTGATCCTTGTAAAGAGAAGAAACACGTCTATTCTGATCAAATAGATTGAGGCTGGTGTTGTTAGATGTTTCCTAGAAAAGCTAGGTTAGCCTCAAGGTCTTTTATAGATCCTTGTATTAAGAGAAACACGTCTGTTAATTTATTAATAGATTGACGCTTGATGGTAATCGTTATTGTGTTATTGTTCTTATTGTTTTTATATATACAATATTCGATTATCATAAACTTGTGAATATCAAAGTGTTTATCCGCTGCAACTTCTTTGATAAATCTTGATCTAACTAATCATATCGATCCTACAAGTGGTATCAGAGCACAGGAGGTTCTCTAGATCAAAGATCCACAAGTTTACAAGAAGAAGAAGAAGATGAAGAAGATAGGAGGAGATCTACAAGTTTGGAAACTAGGGTTTATGTTCGTCAAAATCTGGGCAGCCGTTGTACAAAGGGCATTACTCATCCGTTAGCCGTCGGATTTGGACGAAATTTTGACTGTAGTGTCTTCAGATATAAACGCACAAACTGACTGAAGAGATTTTCGATCTGTGCTTTTATCAATGAGATATTAATTTTCGAAATCTGCTGCTGAAAGGTTAAAATTATTGTGTTTATGTATACTGAAACGATAGTTGTTTATTCGTTACACACTGGATATTTGTGATTTCGCTTGTGCATAGTGATTTAACCTCTTATAAGAAGAACAACTCCTGATTCAAAGAAGAAGTTCGTAAAGAGATGTTCCCCTAATGGATGATAACAAAAAGGGGAAGATATAAAGTGTGGTGGCATGGAACAAGATTTGAAGGATTCAAAATATCGAAAGTCTACTTAAAAAAAATAAAATAGTGGCGTGTTTTGATAGAAATATCAACGGTAGAAGAAGTATCAAGTTGTTCACAAGAGATCTCAGTTCAAGGGGAATTTTTTAAAGTTCTCAGTTTAGTGTTTGTTTTGTCATCATCAAATAGGGTAAGATTGTTGGGATAATTTATTATCCATATTATTGATTTTGATTTGATGAGACAAAATATAAACTGAGCATATACATCAAGGAAACATGGAGAAGACAAAGTTGAAATAACAGTTGTGATAGCATTCTCATCAACAATTTACATTGAAGAAACTTATTGCTTTTGTCACACCCCGCTTGGAAGCGGAACACGGAGCGTTCCAGTTTATATCAAAGTCAAGATTACAACAATATAACCGATAAACAAAACATCAAATTAAATAGATCATGCCAAATGTTATAAAATACATCAATAAGTCAAGGGCGGTAAGACGCCTAGTACAAATACAATTCCAAAAGAAATCAACAAAAGGATCGTCATGGAAATTACAACAAAGAGTTCAAATTCAAATTTCCCAAAAGCAAGCGATCCGAAAATAAACTATGGCATGACCAATGGAAATCCTCAATTTCCTGCAAATCGTTAAAACGACATCAACAACATGTTGGTGAATTATTCGCAATTTTAAGTAAAAGTTGACCCAACGACAAGTTTATAAGGTGGACCTATTCGCTTAGGTAAAAAGGTAATCAATAGCGTATAACGATTAAGCAGACATAAAATACAACAATGTCTAGAAATTTAGTTGGCAAGATATAAGATAACGTCTAGCAATTTTATTAGCAAACAAGGTAACGTCTAGCATTAAGCAGACTAGATGACGTCTAACAATTAGCAGACGAGATGACGTCTAACATTTAAGCAGACGAGATGACGTCTAACATTTAAGCAGACAAGATGACGTTTAACATTTAAGCAGACAAGAAATACATTACGCCTACTATTTAAACAAACAAATTTTAAAGTACGCTTTACAGCCCTAAAAATAGTAAAGACAAAGGGCTACGAATAAATCACAATACAAGCTTCAGCAAATATGGGATAAACAATCACGGAGCTACAACTCCACCGTCTAAGTGCCCTAAACAATAAACAATAGTCTCAGTATCTCTATAAGTATAGTTCGGTTTAGCCTTGTCGGTTAAGATAAAGTTTAATAAAATATTCCAACATTTAATAATTTAAATCAAGACGACGTATTCGGGAGACGATGTTCCGCGTCAAAAAGGGCGAGTGACAAGATATCGGTCTTTCACGTCCACAATGTCGTTGGAAACGAACGACTACCTCGAGTCGAAAGGAATATTGAATAACAAGGTTTTATTAGATTGACTAAGGTTAAAGTTGTTGACTTTGTAAAAGTCAAATGTTAAATAAGTTGACTTAGAAAAGTCAAATGTCAACAATGTTGACTTATAAAAGTCAAATGTCAAGGATGTTGACTTAAAAAAATCAAATGTCAGAGATGTTGACTTATAAAAGTCAAATGTCAAAGATGTTGATTTTGCAAAGTTAAAGACAACTATTTTAGGTTGAAACATAGATAATTAAAGTTGTCGCAAAAGTCTAACTTGACGTTTAGAGAGTTTAAAAGACTTTACTTATCAAAATATAGTGTAAAATGTCTTTATATAAATGTTTTTAATCAAATTTTATCGCAAAAATAATATTTGACGGCTTTAGACTACGATCGCATTATGTAACAAATGTTTATTTATCAAAATGTTGGTAATATGTCCGTTTTACATAAGTATTTGTCATTTTTGATTGCGTTGGCATCTTTGAGTCCAAAGACGGTATTTTATCATAATATGTTACTTTTAGTTTATTTATACAAGTGTTTATAGCTTGAAATAAGTTTATCATAAAATCAGTGGGTTTGAAACAACAATTCACGGAACAAAATGTCGAGACGGTTAAACAACAAAAGCAACAACGAGGTGAATTTTGACGGAAAATAGCCCGGTGCGTGTGACAACCGTCTAAAAATCAGGAACTCGTTCGGTTATTCTATCGGCGAAATTCTCTAGTTATTCCTTTATCATGTTCACTCGTGTGACAATCGTCCCAAGTTCGGGGAAATCCTTCAGTTACTTCCTCGGTTCGAATCTTTCGTTACTCTTTTGGGTTCTTATCGTTCTAAGTTCGTAATTACTATATCCGTATTTTGTCGGAACTAGTGTCGGAATAACTTCCGGAATCAAATTATAAGTCCTAATACCAACAAAATCACTTTTTGAACCTTCCTAAGTTCATAACAAATCATACTTAAGAACTCTCAATTAACAAAAAGGTCCAACGAAGCAATAACGCAAAAACGAAAAATCTTGAAGCTAAAAAATTGCCCGGTGCGCAGCACCTCATCAAGAGGTGCGCAGCACCTGGCTCCAGATTTTCAAAAATGTTACAAGTTTAGTCCTTTTCTCGTTTTACACACTCACCACCCATTTTGACCAATCAAAAAACGAGTAATTACTGCATTTCCAGTGTTCCAAGAGCTAATTATCATTACTACACCTATTTCCTTTTAATTTTCATTTTACTAAATCATTTTACACACACTTAAAACACACACATAACTTTTCCTCTCAACTTTCCTTCCAAAGTTCTTCATTCCCAGCAACATTACACCACTAAAAATCATTTCTAAACCATACAAATCGTCCATATCATCCAAGGAAGCTAAAGGAAACAAAAGATTTCGAAAAAGGACCACCATTGTAAAGATTTTTGAAGACCAAATCCGACCAAAAACTCATCATTCAAGCTTTCCCTCCGGTAGTTTTCTTTACTTTTACTATTCCTACATAAATAATCAATTGCATGTAAGATCTAACGGTTGAAAATGAGTTTTTATACAAATCTTTGACTTTTATGGTCAAAAACGTTTTTAATCGAAAAACCCTTTAGATCCACGAATCTGTGAATAAAAATGTTTTTGAAACTGTTAAAATGAAGTTTTGGAAGATAATAACTAATTGCATGGGCAATCTAAACAACAAAAACGAGTATTTGTGAAGATTTATGTCATTTTTACACAAAAACGATTCCACCTAAATAATACTAAGATCTATGATTTATGTGGATAAAAGTTGTTTAGAAACTGTGAAAACACCATTTTATAAAGTATCTACTAGTTGCATGTCGAAATCCTTAAGTCACAAAACGTTTTTAGCAAGAAAAACACAAAACGGGAAACGGACAGCAGCTAGGTGCGCAGCACCGAGCTGCTGTTCACCCGAAAATCGTCGTTTTTACTCATTTTAAGTTTACGTTTGCATTCTGGACTTTTACCCTATCTACTGTGGACTGAGATAAATAAAATTTATAACATTGGTGAATTACTTTGGACTTTTTGGACTACTTCGGACTATATTATATGTATTATTGTGTTTTAGGTGATTTGTGAACGGAAGTGGTGGTGTAATTTTTGGACATGAAATTTGGGCGCGGAAGCGCTGCCTAAATTTCCCTAGAAATTATAAAACCACTTCAGTGAGCAAAAGCACTTAAGATGTAATAATCAAAAACAATAAACTTTCGGACTAAACAACGTTAATCGCTTCGGACCAAATTTTCGGAACAAAAATTTGACTTAACACTTACTTACAAACAAAAGTCACACAATATCTTCTATACATAAAACACTTAATAAGAAGTTAACTTTTGAATCATATTGGAAATTCTTAGGCATTCCGTGATTCCCGGCTCCTTTCCGACCGTCTCCGAGTTCCATTCTCTTCGCAAACTGTGAGTTACAACCCCTTGTTTTATATGTTTTACATTATTTGGGGGAAACATAAGATCATGCTTGTAACTTACAAACATTATTTGCAAACTATTGTTATTTATTTAAACTTGGTTTAAACTTTGAATCTATGAAGCATTTTAACTTAAATCTTACAAACTATCATGCGTATTTGTGTTAATGCCTTAGCAGGATAACTAAACTAGGATGCTTGTTAGTAACCAATCCTTGATGGATATATAAGCCCGTAAGATCTCTTGAATGTTTTTAGTATCCTTAATTAAGTGCCCGTTTTAGTATCTCTCTCTCTTATACACTATTAGCAATAGCCGTTAGTCATATCGGTATCGATACTTAGGAGGGGTCACTCCTTACTCAGGGTTAGCGTCCCAAGTACATATTACTACCCCACTCATTAAATCACTTTATTAAATATTTTTGGGCTAGTTTCTCGACCATACAACCGGTTTAGTGTATACTTACTACTTATATTATGCCAAGTGATTGATACAAGGTACCTTTAGTTAAGTTAAAACACATATCCCATACGCATATACTTTATTTTAGCGCCTGATCCCGCTTTTACATTATTCTAGCGCCTGATCCCGCTTTTACATTATTTTAGCGCCTGATCCCGCTTTTACATTACTCTAGCGCCTGATCCCGCTTTTACATTATTTTAGCGCCTGATCCCGCTTTTACATTATTTTAGCGCCTGATCCCGCTTAACACTATTTTAGCGCCTGTTTCCGCTTAAACATTATTTTTAGCGCCTGGTTTCCGCTATAACTACTATACGAGTTTATCTATTTTCTTTACTCGCTTACTTAATAACTTTTTACCATCAACTTTCTATTTTGGTAACTTTCTATTTTCGGTAACTTTCTATTTTTGGTAACTTTCTATTTTCGGTAACTTTCTATTTTCGGTAACTTTCTATTTTTGGTAACTTCCTACTTCTGGTATCTTACTATTTTTGGAAACTCTATCAAACTCTAAACTGTAACTCACTCACTACGTTTTGTAGTTGACACTTTATCTTATGTTTCAGGAAATTAATGTAAGCATTCGGAATGCATGGCAAGGAGGGTCGATATGGTGAGGCGTTTATTGGGAAAGACCTTCATATTTTGGGAATTTTCTTGTTTCAAACTTGTATTTGTACTTTAAGTTAAATCGTGAACTACTTGGTTGCTTTTGAAATGTTGTATCTCGAACCATTTAAATTTCTTTATGGAAATGACTTAAATCGTTTATATTTGCTTATGACCGTGTAATGATATTCCAGCTCTC
>CAJVGC010000065.1:35634961-35661380 GCA_910822075.1 Senecio squalidus | reverse complement strand
TACACTAAAGGAAGAAAACATGAACTGGAAGATCATGAACAACATGAAGAAGTCATTTGCTAAAGATAGAGTGTTTTTCTTTCGGGGACTTTTCTTCTCCCCCCCCCCCACCCCATGATAATCATGCTAGAGTAGAAATTCAAATCTTTGAAGAGCGCAACAGAAGTGGGGAGAAAATGTACAAAAATCTAGAACAACACCAACAACTTGAAAAACATTTTTGAAGCTGATCAACCTTTGTCTACTCTTATTTACATTCCATCCCCTCCACCTCAAACACCCATCATTCAACAGGCTCAAGGTAGTGGGGAAAGAGATTGGTTTTATACACTTGACGAAATCCAGGCTCTGCTAATCTAGTCAAAACTCATATTCTTACTCTGTGGTTCCTACCATGTCTACCCATGTGGTATAGATTCAAAAGGAAGCTTCAACAAGTAGTCTAATTGAAGTATATAATTTCATTGAAGAAAGGGGAGCTGGATTTGGATTTGACGTTTGTTAGAGCTTGAGAAAAAGAATGAGCTCTAGAAGAGATGTCAAGAAGCAGATATCAATGATCAGCGAGATGAGATAGAGAATGCTAGGAATGAAATTATTAGAGATTAACTTCGATTTTTATTTAATGTTCAAGTTTCTTTCCTGTGGATGATGCACCCAAATAGGGGAGATAAAACTACTCAAACTGAAGTTGACACTAAGAAGATTGATGATACAACTGTTATGCTAGAAGATATTGATCAAGAGAAAACATGTCAAATGGAGTTTGAAGGAAGGATGGATGGGGAAGGAAAGAATGCTAGCAGTGAGTCACTCAATGAAGAAACTGAAATTGATTTGAACATTGTTGGCAAGATTGTGAAAGACATGGAGAAAGTTGGGAGCTCTAAAGGTAAGGAGAAAAATGTCTGAATTTAAATCGGGTGATGATCAAATTAAGTCGGTGAATGATCTACTTAAATCGGGTGGTGAGAGATAACGCTGATGATGAGTTGTTTAACTCTGGTGATGAGGAAGACTGTGAAAGTGTGATGCTTAGAGAGAATATAAGGAAGTTCAAAGATGTTGATCAATCTGGGGAGATCATTGATAAAGAAACTTTTGAGAAACACTTTAAGGGACTATATGAAGGTATATTTGATGAGAATGGAACAGATATCTTCACTGTATATATAAAGGAAAGAAATTAAAGAAATAGATGGAATGAGGAGTTAGGAGGAGAGAAGATGATTATAGATATTGACAGTGACAAAGATGAAGATGAATTGGTTAAAATAGTAGTAAAGGAAGAAGAATGAGAGAAGACTATGGAAGAAACTGATGTAGAAAGTAGTTTAAAACAAGGAGAAGGAGGAAGAGTGAAAAGCAGAGCTATGAAGACTTCAATTTTAGTACCTTCAAGAGTTTTGGATTTGAAAAAGAGGATGCTTGGGTACAAAAACACATTTTCAAAGACAAATTATAAGCTTCATTTGAAGAATTACTTGATAGATTTTGGTGGTATGCCTTCCAGATCAGTTTGGCAGATAAAGATTGAGACTTTGGAAAGGAACTGGCTAGATGTACAGACCAAAGTGATGGTAAATGAGATGAAAACAAAAAAAGAAAGAAACATAGAGGAAAAGTTGAGAAAGAGACAGATAGAAAGAACTACAACAAATGTTGAGGTCAACTTGGAGAGTCAAAGAAAAGAAACTCCAATTGCTACTCCTGTGGGATCTTCTGCACAATCTGTTGATCAGAGTCAAAATGTGACTTTGAAGTCTCTTGTTGAAAAATAGAATCAAGAAGTTCATTTGAATACAAAATTAAAGCAAGAAGATGATCCTTTTGTTGAGTAGATGGAGAAGGAGTCATGGTTTACACAGACTCAACAAGAAGATCAAGTACATGCTCAACCAAAGTAAACTCTTCCTAAAGATTATTATATTGATGATCCAGTTTTCACTGCAATGATTGAAGAGTTAACCAACTGGATTGATGAAACTACATCAGATTGTGGTGATCTTGATCATTATGGATTTCCCATTGACAAAACTGATATATCAATTCAAGGAGATAAAGGTGCGACTGGATCAAGAATCAAGAAGAGTTAAGGGCAGAAAGAGAAGAATTTTTGAAAATGAAAAGAGGCATCTTGCCACCTATTGTTGGTTGGAGGTTTGATTATTATAGTGGAGCTACAGTGATTATGAGAAAGAGCAGAAATGGAACTATGACTCAATCCTTTGACACAACTGAGAAGTTAATGCAAATATCAGTGGAAGATGACAAAAGGCTTTGTGAACTGAAGATGGTGAATCATGGTTCATACTCACATTGATATGACTATGAAAAGTTTATCCATGAATGTGCCAAAACCGATTTTGCCAACTTTGGGAAGAAATTCAAGGCAAAAATAAAAATGATGACAATGTACACTGCTCCTATGAAGAAAGTCAAAGTCGTACATCAAAAGCCTAGAATTCTCAGATGGTGGATGGACTATGAGAATGATGAGATTCTCCTGGATAGAGAAGATGGTGAATATGGGAGGCTCTATGATAATGCTTATCTAAGAGAGCTCTCAAATAAAGATATTTTGACTATCTTTCATTTACCTCTTGAAAAACTGCAACCTGATGATCCTGAAAGAAGAATGGCACTGGAGGATGTAGCATGCGAGGTAGATAAGATAAAAAAAGGTACATGAGCAGGAAGATAGTTGATGATGTTTATGATTGAAGATGGGAATGGATCTAAACCTAGAACGATGAAGATTTTGGAACCATCATCCAAGGGGGAGACTGTTGGAGCATAAAAGGAGTAATGCTGAAGCTTCCAAAGATTCTTTATCAAGTGTTTTGTATAAACAATTAGTTCCGATGAACATTGTTCATCACCCGAACTAAATCATAGTTAGGACTTTCATGAAGACTTTAAGTCGGGTGAACTAACTTTTCACTAGAGTTAAGTTCAAGTTCACCCGAACTAAAAGTTAAATGAAGTTTTTGTTTATTTGTACACCCGAAGTGTTTTTAAATAAACATAAGGGTTGATGTAATGTAATAGATAGAATGTGAAACCTATAAATAGTGGAGAGAGTAGTTCAATTGATAATAGCTTGAGAGTAAGTGAGATTATCATTTTGTAACAAACTCTCCCGCCATTTATGGCTTTTGAATGAACATTTCCATTACTGATTTCTAATTAATTCATTGTTCTTATTACGTTAACTCAATTCATTAACTCGTGATTCCGCCACCTGTTAGTGATTCTAGACATAGGATTGTTGCTTTGAAGATTGATCAGACCTTTGTGTTGACTTTTAAGTTTTACTTTCAGATACTGATCAGACATAGGACCTAGCTGGGAATGGACTCTAGACTTGGACTACATTTTTGCATTTGTGTCTTTGTTTTATACATTCCTTTATTGTATTATTTTGGGCTTGCACGCCTCAGTACTTCATTTCATTTCGGATTATTTGGGATATTACTTTTATGTAGTGATTGACGTAATTGTGTACCAAGGGGTTTTACCTTGGACATGGCCATTTCATGACATACTATGTTTTATTTATCATATAGACTACTTTATTTACTAATGTATTATGACGATTGTTAATCGACCACACCATGTGTTTTCGCCACAGGCGGGGTGTGACAACGCATTAGAAACAACTGCAACAAAAAAAACTCTTCTGGAGTCCCACTGCGGCGCAGTGGTTGGCATAATTGTTGTTTTACTTTCCTTTGCAACTTCCTCCACTTCCAAGCTAAAGTCTAGCACTTCTAACTTTTCTTTCCGTTAATCATTTCTTCATTCATTAATCATGTATCTTACCAATCTTTCAAAGGTTATAATGTGCGTTATATTAACATATAAGACATTATATACAATCCTCATATACTCACCTTGAAGTCGAATTAAGAGTACAATACACAAAGCTCTTTCCCACTTACTCTTATCCTCCAAATCTGCGTTTTTACAACCAAACACAATTTTGTCTTTCAATAAATCTTACGTACATATAAACACATGTATTAAATTCATTATAACTCTTTTTAGCTCTAAAACTCTTAATCTAAACATGCTTGGCATTTCTACCCAGCTTATCACCTTTTGGGTCTTTTGACCCATTCAACATTCTAATGCACAAACAAGCATTTTAACACTTTATACACATTATAAAAATCATAAATAACAAATTGCAAGTAATGTTTTCTTCCCTCTAACCATTTCTTACCCATTTGTCATCTTTCCACGGGTCACATGACCCGTTTGGCAACTAGTGTAACATAATTTACACCAATTCACCCAAACACAATTTGAGTACTCTTTATCTTATATTTCCTCTCAAATACTTGAAATTAATCATATTTAACACAATTCTTTCATTCCAAAACATTCTTACAATGATAAGTACTTCAATAGACATTTCACCCCTTTGCATTAACTAGTTAAAACATGAATGTTTACAAAATTCATATAAGTTAAGCCTTCAATCTTTCAAGCTTTTATATATATATATATATATATAGATATATAGATACATATATATATATATATATATATATATATATATATATATATATATATATATATATATATATATATATATATATATATATATATATATATATATAACATCAACATAACATATACAGAAAGCTTAATTCTAACAATTCTTCAAACTACATGATTATCCCCATATAATCATATACCTAATATAAACAAGATTAAGCATTTCTACTTTTCAATTAAACATCTTAATGATGTTATAACACAAAATACAAGATCAATTTTATCAATTAAATCTAAGTATATAATCATACCTTCTTTTTCTTCAACTAGAACCAAAGCTAGGGTTCTTAAACTGTTAATCTTTAATTTAAATGATGAAATCTACAACTATTGATGTTCAATTTGAGTTAATAGCAACTTTTCTGAATTTTTTATAAAACTACCTGGTTTTTTAAAACTATTATCAAAACTACCCTGGTTTCGAGCTTAGTACTAAACTAGCCAGGTCGCACCTAGTAGGTGCGACCATGTAAAAGGAAAGAAACCTTTACATGGGTCGCAACTACTAGGTGCGACCTGTGTGAATATTAAAAAAAAAAACCGTTGTGTTGATGGGTCGCACCTGCCAGGTGCGATCCATCTACACCTGACACCCTTTAGAGAGAGCAGGTGCGACCCATGTGAAGACTACTTCCATGCATGCAATGTAGAAATTCTGCTTATATATATCACAAACACTTACACAAAAACTTACACTAAATAAAACTACATACACATATTACAACACAAACTCAAACACTTACACAAAAACACTTATCAAAACACAAACAACCATATACAAAATAATGAAATATGAGAATGGAAATATGGTCGAAGTTTCGAAGAAGGATAAGTTTGACAACATATTTTAGCTTTGTGCTCGAATTGTTTCCGTTAATACTCGGACATTCATCGTTAGTTACAACGTATATACCAATTTTAGTAACAAGCCGGACGTGGAACAAGTTGGCGCCGAATGTATCAAACCAATGCCTCCTATATTAGAAACTACAAAATCTCGAGAACTTGGTGATATTGTTGAAATTTCTCATGATTTCGCTTGGAAGATGGCAATTGTTTAGAAAGATTTCGAATTTGAATTTTATCTTGTGAAATTACCTGGATCCGTTGAAGAGCATGAAGTAAACGAATTTCAACTTCGTGCTAGACAGTCGTATGAAAACGATGAATGGATTATCGTTGACAACGATTGTAGCTATCACGAAGATGAAACCGATATCAATAATGATTATGGTGCTACATGGAAATATTATGACGAATCGAGTTCTATTGGTAGTTGTAGCAATAATAATAAGATTGAATCTTGTAATGTTAAACTTTCCGAAAGTGATGCAGAGTCTACTTGTCACTAGTCGTTATTGTAATTTTTATGTTATCAAGTTAAATTATGAATAAAATGTTTTTTATTGTTAAATTTTGTTAAATTTTACCTTAGAATTAGATTTTAATAAATTGTGTTTTTTCCAAAAAAAAGCTATTTATTTTTAATATGTTATATGCAATAAATTGTAGATTATATTATTTATCTATCAAAATATAACAAGAAATGTGCGTTGGTGTGGTCGTAGAGTTAGTAAACTGTTAAGTGAGAGGTTGGGGGTTCGAATCTTGCAACATTTTTTATTTAAAACTTATACATGGGGCGCACCTGCCAGGTGCGACCCTTGAACCTTCTATTTAATTGGTTGTAGAATATATGCATTTAACTAGCAAAACATAACAAGAAATCTGTGTTGGTGTGGTGGTAGAGTTGGTAAAGTGTTAAGTGAGAGGTTAGGGGTTCGAATCTTGCATAATATTTTCTAAAACTTATTCATGGGTCACACCTGCTAGGTGCGACCCTTGAACCTTCTATTTAATTTGTTGTAGAATATATACATTTATCTAGCAAAACATAACAAAAAATGTGTGTTGGTGTGGTGGTAGAGTTAGTAAAGTGTTGAGTGAGAGGTTGGGGGTTCGAATCTTGTTGCATTTTTTTATAGGTCGCACGTGCTAGGTGCGATCCATGAACATAAAATATTTTTTATTGTTTATTTTTAGTTATAATAACAATTAATAATATTAATTTGGTAAAATGTTTATTTTTTATTGTTTATTTTGAATATAAAATGTTTGTTTTTTATTGTTTATTTTTTAATGTTTATTTTTAGTTACAAACATTTAAATACAAAAAAGTCCGCTACATAAAGATTACATAGACAGACGGCACACAACTACAAAATGAAATTTGATTAGTAATTATTACAAGTTTGACTGTTATGACCCAGTTGATTGCATATGATACACCTTCGAGGGGCATCTATAGGTTGAACGTCCATCTCGTTATGTATTCTATTTGAACGTCTGCGTTCTCTTGACCTTGAGATAGGAGAGAGATCCGCTTGAATCTTCCAACCCGGATTTACCCAATAACTAACATGAGGAAGCGGTTGAAAATTGGAACGATACAATGTTTTGTACGATTCTGTTTTGTAAAACTTGTTTACATATGTATCTAGTTGTTCACCTCTATGTCGAATTGCTGCCATGGAATTTGAACATGGAAATCTATGTTTTTGCCATTTTCCACACGTACAAGTTTTCCTTCTCCCTCCAAATTTCACAGTACAAACGTTTCCGCCGGTATTGTTTGGATTAAACCTCGACTCGACTCTATAAACCCCTGTGGTGTAATTAAACTCGGTAATAGTATGTTTTCGTGCATACATCTCACGTTGGGTGAACATTTTCCACATACGAGGGGGCAACGGTGTTTCACAGGTCCTTGCGATTGCAGAGTGTTTTCTAAAGTGATCGACGCACTTGTTAAATGTAAAATCAATAAGAGCCTTTATCGGAAAAAATCTAGCTCCCCGTAAGACATTGTTGAAACACTCCGCAATGTTTGTTGTTAACCAACCCCACCTTCGATCTTTCTCATCAAAAAGAAGTGTCCACTTGATTCTGTCGATTTCGTCAAGATAATTCCAAGCTTCTACGCGGAGATGCATCATATCGTTTATACTTTCGACATACTTTCTTTCTTGTGTGGTACTTCCTATTGCCCAACAAAGTTTCTTCATTGCAGTAGTTTTATATTTCTTTGTAAAATTACTCCTCACGTGTCGCATACAAAAACGATGGCATCCGTATGGCTGCATCCACCCAATAAGATTTTCCATAGCGTGGATTATACCATTGTGTGTATCGGATATGACACACAAAAGTCTGTCCCCAACAACATGAGTCCCAAACTGCTGAAAAAACCAACACCAACTTTCCACCGTTTCCTCATCGACAATGGCAAACACGAACGACAATATGTAATTATTAGCATCCTTTGTAACAGCCGTTAATAACTTACCCATGTACGATCCTTTGAGATGTGTACCGTCAACACACATAACCGGTTGATGGAGTTTAAATGCCTCAACAGCTGGTCCAAACGCCCAAAATACATATTTGAATACATATCCATCCTCTGAATATTGTGGATGATGTTTCCACTCCACAATGGTATATGGGTTTGTAGCCTTTAATGCTGCAATGTACGAAGGAAACTCCGAGAAATTACTCTGCTAACTCCGGTGTATACTCTCAATTTCCTTTTTCCTACCATGCCAGGCCTTTTGGTAAGTAACGTCCACATTCTGAGAATTTTTTATATCTGCCTGTATCTGTTTTACGGGGTAGGCGACATCTACTATAATTGAGTGCTTAATGAAAGAACCAATCATTTGTGAGGTAATAGATCTGTTATTATTGCGAGAGACCGTACCATAATAGTTGTGTGAGGTTACCCAACGCTTTATATGTTAGTTGTAATTATTAAACTTCTTCACCGCACGTACATGCCAATTACAAGTAGGTGCCTCGGGTACTTCAATAAAAAATAATTACGACCGCGACATACGTTATTGAATAAGTTAGGTTCACTTTTATTAACCCAAATCTCCCTATTTTGAGAATCAGACCAAATCCTTACCGCGTGAATAACTTCTTTTTTATTTCTGAAAGTCATTCCAACCCGGATTTGATTATCTTCTTGCCTCCAAACATCAACTGGTTCCTCATCCTCATAGTCTGGCATGTAATCATCTTCTACTTGTTCGTATTCGCCACCACCAACTGGTTCTTCATAATCTGCATCAACTTGTTCATCTTCTGATTCGTCACCACCAAGTGGTTCTTCCTATATATCTTCACTGTGTTCTGAGCTACATGCATCTGGGTTATCAAAACCAGCTCTATCGACATTGGTTGTGACAGTTTGTAGTGGGTTAGTTGATGTTGTTGGTTGATGAGGTTAGTAGGGATTACCCTATGCATATATATAGGTAATCCCTAAAACCTAAATACTAGAATGGGCTTTTATTCTTAAAGCCTGTTGCTACAGGCAAGCCCATTGAGCAAAACACTTGTACAGCCTGTATGCTATTGCCTGACAGGCTGTCAATTGCCATTGCATATGCCATTGCCATTGCATATGTCAATTGTCAATAATCATTTATGCATATGCCATTGCATATGCCATTGCCATTGCATATGTCAATTGTCAATAATCATTTATGCATATGCCATTGCATATGCCATTGCCATTGCATATGTCAATTGTCAATAATCATTTATGCATATGCCATTGCCTGACAGGCTGTCATCATCGCCTGCCTGTCATTGCTCGCCCAAGTTGTACCGCCTGTATGCCATCGCCTGTCATTTAAAGGTGTTTCCCTTTACCTTTGACGACAGTCACAATGATACTTAACAACCACTTTACTACTGTCATAATAGTGAGCCGTGGCATACAATAATAAAGATAGAAGACGATTAGTATACCAGTGATTGATTACCAAGGCAGTTTAAGTATTCAATATTGTCATTAATTGATGGACGTTCCATATACTTGAAACTGGTCATATAAATACACAGCCTCAATCATTGTCAAAGACATCTTCTCATCTCACTTCAACACACACACAAAAGCTAAAATAGAGTTCATATACTCTTGCTTCCACCCTCAACCTTGATCACCCTAGGTTCGTCAAGAACTTGTTGGGTTTGCACTGTGATCATCACAGGAGATCCAAGGTTGACATCACCTAACCTCCGTGTTTGACAATCGTTGCTCGAACATTGGTAATTCATGAAAAGAAGGTTGACTTTGATTGAATGTCAGAAATTCTTGTAAAGAAGGTTGACTTTGCATGGTTGTCGAATATTCTTGTAAAGAAGGTTGACTTTGCATGGTTGTCGGATATTCTTGGAAAGAAGGTTGACTACTCTGCTGAGATGTAAATAATGGCTCCATTTTAACATAAATTTGACCCCACAAAGTTTCATCTCTCTGAGCTAAATAATACATAGTTTCTAAACTATTATTACCCCATATTTCGACAACTTGAGGCATATTTCGAAAAACATAACATAGTAATAACTCCAATCTAAAGAAGTTTTTGTCCACTCGAATATAATCGTAAATTATATCAACGAACTCTTCAAAACACAAATGGAGAGACATCACAATCGTGGTAGTTCTTGTTAAATCATCTACGAAAATAAAACCGTTTTCATATCTTACATTGCATCCCCAATATAAATTCACCATAAATGGACGTGATAAAGACATATTTTGAGAAATTTGATGTGGATTTAGTAGATAATTGGAAACGGAAATGTGATGGAACTGTAAAAACAACAATGTTATATATACGAAAAACTTTTGTCGGCAAAAGGTTCAACTTTCCAATAATTGAAAACCTAAAACAGCCTTAACCAAGAAGTACATGGATCGCACCTAGTAGGTGCGACCCATGAACATAGGTAGCGTAATGACAAACCCTAATACGAGCTTTCACTTTTACTTTGTCAGAAAGGTACATGGATCGCACCTAGTAGGTGCGACCCATGAACATGTGTTGCATAAAGACAAACCCTAATACCAGCTTTGAATTTACTTTTGTTAGAAATGTACATGGATCGCACCTAGTAGGTGCGACCCATGAACGTGTGTTCCATAAAGATACCCTAATACCAGCTTTGAATCTAACTTTTGTCAGAAAGGTACATGGATCGCACCTAGTAGGTGGGACCCATGAACGTACCTACCAAAAGTTAAATTCTGATATGATTGAATGCTAGAAACGGGTAGAAATATGTTATAAGATAAAAAATATATATATAATATATGTTATAAGATATGTTATAAGTTAAATATGCTATAAGATATGTTATAAGTTAAATTCTTATATTATAAGAAACGGGTAGAAATATGTTATAATTAATGTTATGAGTTAAATTCTTATATTTAGTTGTATATACAATTTTAGGTTGTATTTTAGGGATCACCGTTATATTTACAAAAGTACAACAAATTAAAATATTTTTGAAATATATAGAAACAATGATAAAAACATAATTAAGAAAAGACTAATGATAAAAACATAATTAAAAAAAACATTTCAAAATTTATAAAAAACAAAATTTTCATTTATAAAAAAGAACATTACAAAAACATTGTTTAAAAAAACATAACAAAACACTAATCATGGCGACGATGATGAGAATGATGAGGATCGAGGTGTCCATGGGTACCACAACGTGGCGGATGTCTATCTCTTTGCAGATAGCGTTGATTACCAAAGTCATCGTCAAAGTCAAGTTCATCAAGGATATAGGTGTAAACTCACGATATGGACGAATTGGTTCACCCCTCTGATGTTGCATCGCTGGTGGGGAGGACATAAAGTTAAAATCATAACTCCCGCCCGGAGGGGTATAATCAAGAAGTGCAGAAAAACTTATATCCGGATTATAACTTTGACTCGGAAATTGAAAGACATCTTGACTCTGATATGGCATCGTATCCTGAGTATTATACGGCATTGAATCTTGAGTCTGATAGTGCATCGAACTCTGAAAGTTAACCCCAACAGATGATTCCGGGTTAACACCCGAGGCACCGACATCGTTAACGTTAGAACGTGGTTGTCTACGCCTCCATTGTGCTCTTTGGAACATCTGTTGTATAAACCCGGGCCCTCTTCATATAATCTTCTTCTGAAGGGTTATCGGGTAGCTCGGTGCCGATTGTCTCAAGTAAACATGACAATTTTATCGACCCCTTTTGAACGTCTGTTGACGAAGGTGAAAACCCCCAGAGCCTGTTACACTGCATTTCTCAATTGCTTATTGGAGAATTTGTAATCCACACTGGTAGCAACATTTCCGGTAACATTAAAACCCCACAAAATTTGTGTATCCTGGAGGGTCACAGTGGCTTCCCCGATACGTGGGAAGTGAAATGTGTGCATTTTGGCCGCCACATTTCCACTAATGCGGTTACCAAAGCGTTATCTATTCGCCGGTTTCCAATAGAACCCTCCAAAGTCGGCTACACCAATATAGTGTCTGACGCTTTCATGCATGGGGGAATTACGAACATAATTCCATAATATCTCATCCATACGCCTAACAGTAAACGACCCTTGTGAAGGATTGTTGGTAGTTGTTGACCGCTATGATTATTGGTAGTTGGGAATTAGACATTGGTTTAGGGATCGCACCTGGGCTTAAATGCTAGTTTTTGGGGGTTAGCGGGTGGGTGTTGCAGAATTCATGAGGGGTCGCACGTGCTAGGTGCGACCTATTAGTGGGATATTAAAAATACTAGCTGCAAGATTCGAACCCACGACCTCTCATTAGTTACGGACTCTACCACCAAACACTCTACCACTACACTAACACTAACATCTTGTCAAATTATCTTAACATAATAAATTTAACACCTAAAATATTGTATTTAACAATTCAAAAAACTTAAAAAAATAAATTAAAAACACATACTTTACTAACTCTTTTACCACATTTAATTTTTTTTTTTTAAAAAGACATATACTTTAAGAAGTATTATGTTAATTGTTTTTTTTTTTGGAATTATTATTATGAATTGTTATTTAATTAATTATGTAAATAAAATATTAAAAGATAAGCAAAATATTACAAAAGATAAAATTACAATTTATTCAACACAACAACATAAAACTTACAAAAATATAAAAACACCAAATCATTATGCCGTAGGTCTATTATAGAAACAATCAGCAATAAATTCGCGGAAATTCTGCACGGTCTCTTCGGATACGTCACTTTGAATGTATTCTTCGTTCGAATATTTGAGGAGGTTATGTATAAACATACAAAGATATAATGCCGAGTTCTCGTTACTACCCGGGTATTGTGAGACTTGTGCAACATTTGTGAATGGTACAGCACCAATTGATTGTCTCCCCCTACCAAAAAAAGTAATTAAGTGCAAAAAGCCTAATATTCCATCTTGGTATTTAGTCTTGACCTCATCAAGAAATTCACCCGTAATACTTGCATATTCCAAGTTCTCATTACTACCCGGGTATTGTGAGACTTGTGCAACATTTGTGAATAATACAACACCAATTGATTGTCTCCCCCTACCAAAAAAAAGTAATTAAGTGCAAAAAGCCCAATATTCCATCTTCGTATATTATTCTTGACCTCATCAAGAAATTCACCCGTAATACTTGCATAATCCCTATCGAAAATGGTAAATTCTAATGTATAAATGTTAAACTGCAACAAAAACCAATGGTTATTCGGACAAGATATGGGGATAAGTACGAAATCGACCTCCCACCAGGAAGGATATGGATTTTTAGTTCCATTTGACAGTGTTACAAGTCTGTGCCTATTTTCATCTGTGAACATATTGTTAAATATGGTAGGCATAACGGCAAACCGACGCAAATTACTACTCGGTTCCCTTTGAAAAACTCGTTTATGAGCCATTAGCGACCTTCTTGTCCACCCATGAACATGTTGCGTTAAAAAAAAATTATTAAATAATCGCAAATGTTATTAAACTCACCATAACCCACAATTCATTGTTTTGAATCAAACCAAGCAAAACTCTCCAAAAGTTTCTTTCGCATTTGAATTTTTTTGGTAATAATGAAATCAGACAGTATTGCTCTTCGTCTCTTTTGCCCCTATCCCCATGAAGATAAAATGTCTTTGCACAATCGGCTAAAATTATGTTGGTCTCTGTACTTGTACAGTTTGAATCATCATCTTCAACAACGTTTAGAATCTCGTTAATTTCATTTTGCACTATATTTCTTTCCTCATCGAGTCTAACTAGTTGTTCGCGAAGTTGTGCAAGTCGTGAATTTTCCATCGAAATATTTAGTTGATAAGTATGTTTGAGTTTGTGTTGTAATATGTGTATGTTGTTTTATTTTGTGTAAGTGTTTGTGATATATATAGGCAGAACTTCTACGTTGCATGCATGGAAGTGGTCTTCACATGGGTCGCACCTGCTAGGTGCGACCCCTCTAAAGTGTGTCAGGTGTTGATGGGGAGCACCTGGCAGGTGCGACTCATCAACACAACGTTTTTTTTTATCTTTCACATAGGTCGCACCTAGTAGGTGCGACCCATGTAAATGTTTCTTTCCTTTTACATGGGTCGCACCTACTAGGTGCGACTGAGGTAGTTTTGTACTTAGCTCGAAAACCAAGGTAGTTTTGATAATAGTTTTAAAAAACCAGGTAATTTTATACTAAGCTCGAAAACCAGGTTAGTTTTGTACCAAGCTCGAAAACCAGGGTAGTTTTGACAATGGTTCCAATTTTTCTCTCTTCTTTCTTTCTTCTCCAAACCGACTCAAGCACCTACAATTTTCTGGAAATGACACCTCACTTCCACCTCTTTACTAGATAGACATACTTTCCTAATTTACAACTTTAGTCCTTCATCTTTCAAGACTTAATTAACTTATTTACTTAACCAACATAGTTAATAATTTAAATTCTTTCTAACCAAAGTTAGCTACTTTTCTTACCCAGTTAGTCCTTTTTTATTTCTTATTTCTATTATAGACTAAAACGTAACATATACTTATAAAATATTTTATTTTCAAAACAAGGATGTTACAATATGACTAAAAGTAACCTACTTCTAACCTACTTCTAACGAAACAGTACCGGTAAAGTAATACAAGATGTTGAACATGTGAAACTCTAACATATAAGAGGCATTCTAATTGTATCATTGTTTTTCCTCTTAATTAGGTATTTTAACCTGATATGATGTATATATATATTATTTACAGGAGTGGAGGTGGTGTAGTGGGTCTAGCTATGGAGTTCTCAAATACTTTTGGATTAATTTGTTAGTGTTTTTCTCCTTGGTTATGGGTTGCGTGAGATTCCAAAAACCATTTGGAGGAACTCTGACTGGACCATTCGCAAAAGGTTTTTTCACATAAAGTTGCCATAATGGTTGTTAAGACTGATAAAGCCCATCAATCTTTGTCAAATGTTATAGTTGTAGATGTAAATATATGTAAATCTGTTTTTTCCCCTTGGGTCAACATTTCCATGTCTTGAGTTTTTTTGAAGTCATTTTCTTTGCTGTGTTTTTATAGTGTTTTCTAGTCATTAATTGTTTAATAAGGTAGCTCAGGAAACATCCAAACAAATTTTCAAGTGTGATCCATTTAGACCCAACATGGATTCTATTGACGATATGATAAATCGCATGGTATTTTTTTACTTCGTGTGTAAGCCGACATTATACGACATTATAGGGAGGTCTTCCTTACATGGTTTCTACTCTCTTCATTCAGTTACATGAAGATCCATCCTTCAAACCACAAGTAGGTCGTTTAGAGGAAAGTGATATGGATTATGATATAGAAAAAAAGTCTATGGCAAGATTAAGGCGCCATTTGAAAGGAAGCTGATCGAGAGGAATATGACAGATATAAAAGGTAGACTACCCTTTAAAGTTATGTTAATTGCAACTTTAATAATATCCCGTGTGTAAATTCATAACATGTTTGTTTTTCCTGCTTAGTATGTTTATTTACCATATATTCAGTTCTTATTTAACCATTAAATAAATCTCATCGATATTTATTTCTGAAGTTGCTATCATAGACGCCTTGTTTTATGATATAACGGTCTTTCTTTACTACAATTTTATGTTTTCTAATTATAATATTTATTCAATCTAACCACCAACATTATTACGTGGCACACCCATTTATGAACGCAAAACAATTATACATGTAATTTAAGTGAATTGAATATGTCCAGAGTGTTCAGGCTTGTGAATGTAATCAGGTTCGATTAAAATCATATATTTATCGTGTATTACCATCATTTGTTATATATTAGAATTTAGTTCAAAGTCCATGTGCTTACCAGTATAATTGTCAAGTTTAATCTTAATCTAAGGAAGTATGGATTCTTATTCTTTTGCTGCAACCAATATATGACATATGGTATGAAAGCCATGAAATTAGAAGATACCATAAAGAATCATGAACTATGCGTCGAGACCGGTTGGTATATTAAGAGATTCATACTTCTTTTTCCCATCTAAATTACTTTTACTTTCTGAAATTTAAAATAGAGTTAATTACATAAATCGTTCCTATAGCTTATCTTAAACTATGGATTTCATCACTAAGTTTAAAAAGTTGCATAAATCGTTAAAGTTTAGAAATTAATTACGTATTTCATCCCTAAATTTTAATTTGCACCCGTAATTGGGGAAAACCTTAGTGACCAAATCCGTAAATGAGGACAAACTTTAGGGACGAAATCCGTAATTGGAGCAAATCTTAGGGACGGAAAAGGTAATTAGTTTCTGAAAATGGATGATTTATGCAACTTTTTTAACTTAGTAACGAAATCTGTAATTTGAGATAAATCTTGGGGACGATTTTTGTAATTAACTCTTTAAAATATTTATGATGTCATCTCGTATGTGAAATCATGTATTGTTTCTATATGTATACAACTCGAGTCATATTCTCAAACAATACATGGTAGCGAAAAATAGGATCACACAGGAATAATTAAATCGGATTAAGTAATACCTTTACGTCTTCAATTAACAGCAAGTAAGCTATAGATTTAAGTATAAGATCTATTCAACGGTTACCTACGCGACACCTTCTTTAGCAACAGACTTGTATGCTACTACACATTTTGATTCAATCAACCAATTGATAATCTTTTCCTTTGCTTGGAACCGAAAACCGAATACCCTTTTATGGTTTCTACCGATCGACCAAAGGGGAGGGAGGGTATCGATTTCTAGCCCTCCAAAACAATAAACCTAAAGTTTATTATATAGGTGATATTTAGCTGGAGCACAAGTTGAATTATAATTAAGAAACCTCCAAAATTATGTAATACATCCTCCCATTTATTAATTATTACATTTAATTAATAATTAGCAAATAATAAACGTATAATCGTGTCTAAATGTCGATGCGTGCGTTCTCGTAGGCTCACACATTTACGGACACATATTTGCTAAAACTATTCAAATACCATCAGCTCTTACTTTTGAATAATTTTCAAAAAAAATATGATAACATTGATTAATGTCTAGCAACATATCAATGTTCCCATAATAAATGCAGGAGTGAAGTTTCGCCAAAGTCACTGTGAGTCTATGTTCGGTTAATATGCTTTTGTTACAAATACTCTAGTTAAACTTTGGAGATGTATCAGAGTCATTCCATTTTAACTTATGTTTCTCATTTCGAGAATCACTTAAGATTACCGAATACAGTCGAGACAGTTCTCGACTTATTTGGGTCCGGCCAGGCAAACATCTTAAGTATCCATGAGTGGCCAAATAAGTATCTAACTTCAGTTTTTACTAAAATCCTTTAGTAAATACAACTGGTAGTCATCGTATTTCGTAACATTACCAAAAATAGCCTTTTTGCCACCCTTATCCAGGAGTAGTATTGACTATGATCAAGTTATGCACTATGTACATGAGTAGCTACTTCTATCTCAAGTCAAAGGATAACAAACCTTATGAATTATACTTAATGACAAATATCCATTAGTAATAATTCATGTGGGATAATCCAGCATGCATCAGAATGGATACCATGTGAGTTAGTGAGCCAAGCTGACTAAACACTCATATATTATCTTAATTCAATCATATTCACATATTATCAACTGACAACGGATATTTATAATAATATTACACAACATTGTTCAAGGATAAAACATGAAAAATAGGATAGCAATTATTATAATAAGTGGAAACAAAATATCACAAATATTATTTCATTAATAAATATAATTGTTTATTACATCCATATATCCAAATACTAATTTCACGGATTTACATGTGATTACTAATAAACGAAGTCCTATGCCCTCAGCTAAGTGAGTTAGCTTCGTCTTTGACAGAGCCTTCGTAAAGGAGTCTGATAAGTTATCATCCATATGAACTTTGAGTACTCGGATTTCACCGTGATAGAATTGCTCACGAATATAGTGAAATGTACTTTGAAAGTGTCTAGCTCCTTTCTAAACACCGGGTTCGTCGGCTATCATAATTGCACCAGTGTTGTCGCAATACATATCCATAGGAGACTTGGCTGTGGGAACAACACCAAGTCCAGAAATAAATTTCCCGTATCCAAACAACTTCTATTGTATCTTCAGCAGCTGCTATGTACTCTGATTATGTTGCAAACATGGGTGTTTTGGATTGCTTCTTGCTTTTCCAAACTACATCTCCTCCATTCATGGTGAACACATATCCAGTTTGAGTTTTGGTGTCATCATGGTCAGTCTGAAATCCGGCGTCACAATAACCATTAACTTTTAGTTCAGCCTCGAGATTTCCACCATACACTAGAACCATATATTTAGTAGCCCTAAGGTGCTTCAGTATGTTCTGTACAGCAATCCAGTGTCTTTCACCTGGATTCTATTGAAACCTGCTACCAGCGTTTTGAGCAAAAGCAATATCATGTCTTGTGCATCTTACTACATACATAATAGACCCTATTGCCAAGCATAAAGTATCCTTTGCATGCGCTCCACCTCTTCAAGTATAGAAGCACAATCCTTGATGCTAAGTTTAAGTCCATCTTGCATTCGTAAAAATCCTCCCTTGGAATTTTCCATACTAAATCGCTTTAGTATTTTATCAATGTAAGCATTCTGACTTAACTCTATCAACCGCTTAGATCTATCTCTCGAGATCTTGATTCCCAAAATAAATGTTGCCTCTCCTAAGTTTTTTATAGAAAAACACTTTCCAAAGTGAGATTTAACATCTTCAAACATTGGAATGTTTTTTCCCATTAACATCTTCAAACATTGGAAAGTAACATTACTCCCACTGGATTTCTGATACACACATGGCTCATCAAAATTCTGAGCGAAACCAAACTTTTTGATTTCTTCATCAAATATTTTATTCCAAGTCTGTGATGCTTTCTTAAGTCCATAAAACCTTATGGACGATTCATATAGACGTCTTCGTCTAGATAACCATTCAGAAATGTTGTCTTGACATCCATTTGCCATATCTCAAAGTCATAGAACGCCTCTATGGCTAAGAGAATTCTAATAGTCCTAATGCTTTCCACTGGGGAAAGGGTTTCCTCATAGTCTATTCCATAAACTTGAGTAAATGCTTTTGCCACGAGACGAGCTTTACAGATGTGTATATTTCTATCCATGTCAGTCTTTATCTTAAAGAGCCATTTGCAATCGACGGTTTTAGCATTTGGGGGTTTATCCACCAAATTCCAAACTTTGTTGTCTTTCATGGATTGCATCTCCACATTCGTAGCCTTAATCCATATGTCAGAGTCAGACCCTCAAAATGCAGCTTTCAAGGTTCGAGATCAACAATTTGAATTTGAGAATGAGGCAGCTCAATCAACTTGAGGATCAGATTGAGGCATGACTTGAGGTTCAATTCTCCCCCCCCCCCCCCCCCCTTACTAAATTGTTGATCACCAGTGTGAGTAGAAGGTGATGTATCTTCCTCTTGAACCTCGACAAGTTATACAACCCTCCCACTGTTTCCTTAAGAGATAAGTGTTGTTTCGAAAAACACAGCATACATGTCTTCATGTCTTGAGGTTGCAATACAATTATGTCTTTTGGAATCACAAATTCAGGTTTAAACATATAAAATGAATCTGATGTGAAAGCAGTCGTAAAAACAATTTCACACACGTGTGAGACTGACAACACATTGTAATTAAGTTCTTTCACAAAATTTACCTTCTCCGGTGTAAGCTTACCATTTGAAACAGTTCATTGACTAGTAATGGAACCACCAAGCTCTCCTCCCAATGCAACAATCCCTCCAAAGAAAGAAATAAAATTTTGCAACAATCTTGCATTCACAGTCATGTGTCTTGAGAAACCATTGTCTACTATCCATATGTTATTTTCATTTTGAGTAGACTGCTCCTACACATATATACAAATTAAAGAGATTTTGGAATCCAAGCCTTTCTGGACTTGAATTTGATACTTTGACCTTGTTTTTATTGCATAATTCAAGAAATTTTCCTTTCAGATGAAAATTTTTCTTTTTCCGAATTAAATCTTATATCCAAAAGTGTTGGCTTCAGAACCTTCAATCTTTCCACTTAAATTCACCACTTTTTGCTCTTCAAAGTTATTTTGATAGGTATTCTTTTGAAAGTTTGAATTCTCTCTTCTTGGTGCTCTGCATTCCCTTCTAAAGTGCATTAAAGTTGTAGCACTTAACTTTGTTATTATCAAATCCTACTATATCTTTATTTTCCCTACTAAAATTGCTCCTACCAGTTCTTTTGAAAAACTTATTAGCTCTCAAAGTAATCATGGCCTTTTCCATTTTATATCCATTTCCTCCAAATCATCTGGATGGAGTTGCTCAAGATCTTCTATAGCAAATTCAGACCGAGTCAAACTACCAGCAAAAAAAGCTTCATAACTAGCTACAAAGGCTTTATACAAAACTCCACTTTCATCAGCTGCATCTTCTTAGTATCAACATTAGAGTTCATACCGGCTGTTTAATTTGGTGAGCTGAAATTACTTGAGTTAACACCTTGAAACTGATTACTACCACTTCCATTTCCATGATGATTTCCAGAAACCATTCCATTATTATGAACATTACAAGCAAACATGAAGAGTATGATTGATATTGACTTGAATTGCTTGAATCAGTGTTTGATGTAGAATTTTGTGAAGTGATCAAAGCATATTCATAACCAGACTTTGCTTGTTTCTTCTCATCAATATTCATATCTACCTCATATGATTCCAAAATTCCAATTAGCTCCTCAAGAGTCATAGTATTCAAGTTTCCAATTCGTTTCATGATCATAACTTTGACACTCCACTTGTTCGGCAATGAACAATTTCTTACACAAATCACTGTTTTTTAATCTCACTCTCAAACTCTTCAAATCACTCACTATCAATGAAAACCTATTGATCTACTCTAACAAGCTTTCACCTCTAATCAATTCAAACATTTCATACAGTTTCTTAAGCATCCCTCTTAGTCTCTTTCAGTTCTAAGCTACCTTCATATCTGAGTTCCATAACATCCATCAACTCCTTTGCTAATGTACAATTTTTGAAATTGTTGTAAATGTCTGTTGAAAGTGCAAGGATGATAGCTCTTAACGCTTGGAAATATCTAGCAATCAGCTTGTTGTCTAGCTCTGAGTATCTCTCTGGATCAAGTTACATCATTTGAGTTCCTTCAGTTTCCAACACTACAGGCTTGTGAGGATCATTTTTGATTGAATTCCACGGTGCATTTCAGTGTAATAGATGAATGTCTTGAATCTAATCTTCCACATCATGATATCAGCTCTTGAAAGTAGCTTTAAAGGTTTTCCACCAGGTCCGGTTTCATTATCATAGTTTGTAATAGGACTCTCCATTGCTCTGTAGATGATGATATCTTTAAAAATTCTTTAACTTACTTGTAATTTTTAAATTATCACCAGAATCACCCTCGAATCAAACTGAATTGCTAAAATCAACACTTAAATGTAATATCTAACCGTTCAAATTAAATAACTACTTTTACCGCCAAAATTCAAAACTAAAATTTAGTAAAAACTGTTGAAGTTTACTTCTAAACCTTAATGATTCGGTTAATCAGCTTAAAATTAGCTTCGAACACTCGATTATGATCAAATGATGAACTGAAATTCAAATTGAATTGAAATCCAACTCTGATACCAATTGACAGGATATTTAACCATACGGTTCAATACTAAGTTATTAACTAACTACTAGTAGATGGCGGAATCAAGTAATAGCATTGAACCATTGAATTTGAAGTATGAACACATGATTTCACTAAATATTATTATCATTCAAAGCCTTAAAATGGGGGGAGAGTTTGTAACAACTGAATACAAAATTTCTCACTCAAAAGCACACTGCTAACTATAACCTCTCTCACTATTTATAGACTACTAAAGATAACATAAATTATAATACAAACATCCTTATGTTTATTTAAAAATACTTTAGATGGAACTACGACTAAATCTTCCTCTTGATTTAACTTTGATAATGTTCACTTAAACTAGGAACTGCTTCATCATAGAACTAATTTGACTTGAGTTGACCAAGTAAGTTTTAATTCGAAAGTTAACATTTGTTCTTCCGAATTAAATACTTATACAAAACTACACCAAGAAGACTTTTAGTTTCATCCATTAAGGTTCAATACCCAACACGTGTTGATCACTTTCATTATTTTTGACAAGTTTCATTTCAAATTTAATTTCCTATAGCGAAATGGATTAACTTAGTAAATACTATTTATAGTAGTTGTAGTACGAAAGTTAGGTTTCTATTGATAACACGTCAACCCTTAAGTTTAGAAGGGGATAAGTCTTTAAAAATGTAGCTAAATTTACTACAAAATCTATTAATTGTATCTATTTTTAAATGTACATCATTCTATGTATAAAACTTTTAAAGATTTTTACTCTAATTATTTCAATATTTGTGGCATGTATGTAACCCCTAATGTGAGGTGTCATTTTATATGTTTAGAGGTTCTTATTCGATCGAATACATCAATAATGATATTTTAAATAAAATGACCATGTTTACTTGTATATATGAAAATTAGGGAATAAATTAAAAATGAATCGATTCCGATTATAATCAATCTATTTAAAGGTGGTTTAAGTTAAGGCAGGTGATGTGTAAGATATAGTCTTATATTTATACAAGTTTTACCGATTTATAATGGACTTATACATAACTATGCAGTGAACCTTATCGTGTAAAGTATAGCTTTGGTAAAACAACTTCGGTCATGGGGAATGTGATCAGGAAATTAATATAAGAAATAGTAAACAACAATAGTTAGGGTTGCGAGCGAATTTTCACATTACTTAATAACTAATTAAAATTGAGAAAACGATTATTTAGAAAAATCGTTGATTGATTTGATTGAAAACAATAATTAAAAGAAATATTCACTTAGACTACATTTTAATTACTTGGATCACCACTAAATCATTCACAACGTCAACTACTTCAAATTTAATCAAACTAAACTTTCGTTTTCCCAATGAAACTTTAGTTATCTTACTTTTTGTCATTACTCTCGTGTATAATTTCTACGTGTGACAAGTAACCATTAAGAACCTAAATCGATTTTATGATTTAACCTTATAAGGGTTACTCTTGAATAACCACTTAGTAATCTAATCTGAAATCTTATAAATTAGAAAACTAACAAACACAATTAAGTTTTAAATGTTTGAAATCCTTAATACATGTTCCTCTCGAATACTCGTACATTATACTCTTATTAATTTGCCTGATTGCATATGATTTCGTGCAGGAAATTAGTTTTTTAAGCTTAGTGGGTTTGGTGAAGTGATCCAGTCCATCATGTGAGTCGGCTTTGGGCTTCCAATCCAGCTACTAACAATTTATATAAAAGATTAAACAATCTTATAAAAATTGATTACATACGGATAGTCTATTAAACACAAAATCCAGTTCAACACATAAATGATAGAGTAATAGATATAAATAATTGTTCACGTCATCCAACAATAATTAAACTATCAATAATAGTATGAAAAATCTTTATATTGAAAGTATTTAAAATAAATCTGAAAGTTATAACTAATACCAAATGATTACAAGATCAAACAAAAAATTCTAAAAGCCAGCCTTAAGAACCCTAATTTCATTTGTGCCTAATACTAAATAAAACACAAAAAATGTTACTGAATAATAACATATATGGTTTCTGTTGGGGTAGGGTATTTATTACCCACAAAGGACAAAACCCTTCGTCCAGTGCACCGAAGCCCATAGTACTTAAGGAGCAACGGGGCTACTTATTACCCACAAGTAACAAAGCCCTTCGTCCAATGCACCGGAGGTCCCAGTACTTAAGGAGCAACGGTTGAAACATCTCACGCAACGCCGTTGATAGGACAGAAGTGTTGACATTTATGTCAGAGAGTGGAAACATCAGAAGAAGTATGGCATTAATGAGAGAAAAGACAGAGTTGGTGGCAGCATTTAATGAAGGAGTGCGTGAGGGACAAAGCGCCGTCACGCGGCTTGCAATAAATGCCTGGGACAGTGTGACAGTGTACTTAAAGGTATAGAGTGGAGTGGTTCACATCACTGCAGTATGGAACTACCTGACAGATAAGAATGGTCCGGTCCTTCGGTCTATTACCTTCCGGACAAGGACCGGACATTTACTATATATAAGAAGAATTCTCTTTGTAATAAAGACTCACTTGGAATGTTATTTATTTCACCATTTATATCAGTTTAAGCATTCAATTACCAATCATACAAGCATTAAATATTACCATTAATATATCTAATTCATTCTTTGTGTGTATTGTCGTTACTCCCTTCGTCAGCCATCAGACGAAGGGCCTAAGCTTCAAAAATTTACTTTAACATTGGCGCCATCCGTGGGACCCTGTTGTTAATCAGCGATAGATCAAGGGAAGACATGGAAAAAGTACTCGCAAATCAACAAGAAGAGGGGGTAGTTCAATCCATCACCCAAGAGTCTGCTGAAGACACGGGGCCACCTCTGACATTCACCCCAGGAACGAACGAGCAAACAAGCCCAATTACACCGGAATTTGTAAGCAAGAATTTCAATAGCCTAAGAGCTATGATGAAAAAACACGCTCAACAGGAGCGTAGGAGAGGAAACCCTCTCGAGCTTTCATACGGAGATGCAGAAGAGATAGAACAGGAGGAAAGCTCCACTCGAAATGATCATTCAAACCAAAGCAGGATGTTGCGATCGAAAAGAACAGCTGATAGAGAACCAACGATGGCAGGACCAAGCAACAGGCCAGTAGGGACGTTCGTCAACCTCCTTAACGCCCAACTTCCGGATGGAGGGACTAGGACTGAGACAGGAACGTTTAACTTCGGTATGTCGCGCCCTCAGACACCGTTTCTTCAGTATCAGCCCGTTCAACCCCCTCAGTTTGGACAACCGTTGCATGGATCTCAGCAAAACATGGGAATCCACCCTTACTTATGGCAAACACCTCCTGTCATCCAGCAATTTGCCCCTGAAATGGATGATCTGTCCAAACCATACCATAGGTCGAGGGATACCAAGTTTACAAAACGCATAGCCAATTTTAAACTTCCTCCAAGAATAAAGATGCCCACAAACGTCAAAATGTATGACGGTTCACAAGATCCGGACGACCATCTGAGTATCTTCTCCGGGGCTGCGGAAGTGGAACAATGGTCTATGCCGGTGTGGTGCCACATGTTCGTCCAAACCCTCTTGGGGTCGGCGCGACTCTGGTATGATAGTCTACCCACAGAGAGTGTGGATGGCTTTGAGGACTTACAACATAAATTTAAAAACAACTTCATGCAACAACGAAGGTGCGAGAGGAAGTCAGTAGAAATGCACAACATCAAGCAAAAGGATCAAGAGAGTCTCCGAGCCTTTATAGAACGCTTTAATAAGGAAATTCTAGAGATAAAGGGAGCCACGGAGGATATGCGTGTCTCCGGCTTCATGCATGCCATAAAAAACACTCAACTCATAGAAGCCCTTAATAACAAAGTTCCTGATACCGTGGACGAAATGATGACAAGGGTAAGGGATTTCATTAGAGGAAAAGAAGCGGCTAACCTTAGCCGGGAGGCCAGTTCTAGCAAGACTCACAGGGAAGATAGGAATCGGAAATCCGGGAATGCCGCCCGACCGGAGGGCCCAGGACCACAAAGAAATGAAGGGAAACAGCCGGAACAGCGTAGCCGAGGCCCATACCCAAATCCATACCAGCCACCACCTCCGGAACTGATTACAGACGAAAGGAAGTGTTCACAGCGCTTACAAAGACCCCCTGCGAGATCTTGTCAACGGAGCCCGTAGGAAAGAACTTCCCAGCTCCTCATCCGATGTTGGAAAACAAGGAGAGGAAGTTATCCGATAAGTTCTGCGAATTCCACCTAGACCATGGGCACAATACTAATGACTGCTACCACCTAAAAAGAAGGATCGAGGAGGCAGTCAAATCAGGAGAGCTGGCACACCTAATCAAAGATATTAAGAAGGGAGCACCTCAAGGCAACAGAAACAACCGGAGGGGGAAAGATGACCGATCCCCCGGAAACAAGACACAGACCGTCAACATGATAAACAAGGATCCGTTACCTCTAAAAAGAAAGGAACCTGACCCCGCCTGGATGAATCAAGAGATAGCGTTCCCCGCCCGGAGTGAATGTTGTCCTACCGTGGATCCCATCATAGTGGAAGGAAGAATGGGGAACGCCATCGTTCCCAGGGTATACATAGATACGGGAAGTTTCCACAGAAGTTATCTATGAACATTTTTTCCAGGAAGTCGGTCCAAGCGAGGATAAGAGCCAGAGTCGCACGCCAAGGGTTCAACAATGAAATGATGTGGCCCTTGGGGGAGATAACCCTCCCTTTAAACGTTAGGAGAATATCCACGTATGAGGACTGAATGGATGAATTTTGCAGT
>CAJVGC010000065.1:35565229-35634861 GCA_910822075.1 Senecio squalidus | reverse complement strand
CTCCAGATATGGGAAGGAAAGGTGTCGCATGCGTTCAAGAGCTTCGTCCAGCTTGGCTTCCGAATTTGGGTCAAAGTTAGGTGTGGACAGAAGAGGGAGATTCCGTTGCGCCTGACGGAAGCCATTGCGCACTCCAAGAGTATACCCCGTACCGGTAAACAGAGTGGAAATTTCTCCGTAAGGAGCATTGAATTCATGGCTCTGATGTAGTTTTTCCACAAAAAACTTAATACCATCCCTAATCAGCCATGTCGCTTTCTCCCTCAGTGTGGCGTTTTCGGCCAAGAGCCTTTGATTTTCACGTTCAAGTGTTGGAGATTGGCCCGATGTTCCACTTGTCTCAACCTTCTCACATACAGGAACAACCTTGCCGATTGTCAACCCCCCCCCCCCCCCATCGATCCACCTGCCACAGCCTTCTCATGAGACAATTTCTCATTATCAATCTCCAAGAGCTTCACCTTTTCAACCAAGCTTTCCCAATCAGCAACGGACACCAACTTCATCCCTGGCTCCACAGCCGCGGTGGATTGAACTTTCACAAGTTCACTATTTGTATCTTGTAGGTCACGAATGAAATCTTCCAAGTCCCTGATCCTGTATCGGGACTTAACATATTTCTTCAACCCGAGAATAACCCTTCGGGACTGAGCCCTGACACGTCTCCGAAGCTTCACATTCTCTTTCACCAACCCTTTGACTTTGGCCTTCATGGCCATCAGACGCCCTTTCTTCTTAACAATAAACTTTCAAACCCTGGGAGGCCATAAACCGGCCACGAACTTCGGTCCCAGCTACTGCCAACTGGGCCAGTAACACGTTAAAGTTGTCGGCCAAAGTTTCGTCAGGAAGGCTCCGCCAACGCAAAGCCTCCACAGGAGTAGCAAAATGATTCAGCATATCCTGACACACATGGGGATCACTCATCCCACTATCACAGCTAGCCTTCCAACCTGGCATATATAGAGACGAAGAAGGACCTTCCCTATCACTCGGCGAATGAGGTGTGAAAGAACCTCCGGCTTCAGCGGCAAAAGGTTTCGCTGGTGTACTTTCCCCTTCATTCACATTCTTACCTCGGTCGCCAGAAAGGGCAGGTCCCCCAACGTCTGATTCACCGGAGGAGGAAAGAGATAGAGGATGGGAACTAGTGGCCCGCATGGCAGGAGGGACGTTCATCTTAAGACCGGCACTGTGGAAGGAGGGATCTGCAACATATAAATGGTACATTAAGATCTACATAAGAAAGGAACACAAAAGAGGACACAAGGTATAAACCTACCACTAGCTAGAGAAAGTCTTCTTCGTTTAACTCTGGTACCAGGACCTTCGGATAGCTGCCTTTGCAGCGGCGATGAAAAAGCAGACGTAGTGGGAAGATCAACCACCAAAGCTGTTACACCGGGTATCAAGGATTGCACCTCAGAGGAGGGAAAGACAAAGTCCCCAACCCCCTGCTCTAGAATACTCTTGATGTTCTCCTCCAAAGAAACCAAGGGGAACGTAACTCCAACCAAAGTATCAAGCTTTAGGTAATCCAGCAAAGATATGGCTAAAAAAATAAGGGGGGAAGAAAAAACTTACGAAGACCATCCCGTTGGATGGAGGGATTCTGGTTCAAGGGAGCCCAATGACGGCTCACACCCCCCAATACCAGTACAGCCTCGTTGTGGGTCCTAGCTGGAATCTTGTTCCTGGAAATCAGTCGACAGCGCTCTGCCTCTTCCTCAGTAAGAATAGGAGGTGGATCAAAGTAGGTCTCCAATGCATCGGTATGGGCGCCACCGAAGCGTCTATCCAAATGAATTTATCCTTCCACTGCTTCACGCTAATGGGCGCTGTGCGAAAGCATTCCCACCCTTCATTCTCTATCTTCGGTCGGCGCTCCAGGGTGAACCAATCCCCTGAACGGATCAACCTAAAAAAGCTTCTCCACAGGTTCAGGGTAGCAGGGAAACCCAAGGCGTGGCACAGTAGCTCAAAATTGGTTATCCTTAAAACCCCCATGGGATTCATCTGGATTGGACACATCTGATAATATTCAATAACAGACAGAAAAAAACGAGTGAAGGGGATTCGAACATTGGAGGCATAAAAAAAACGAGTGTACATAGCTAAGGAACCTTCGGGGCAGCTGGTAACGTTAGAATTAGCCGCGGGGTTGCGAACCCGCCACTCCATCTTCAACCCAAACTCGGTGATAAGATCAGAAAAAGGAATGTGCGTAAGAGTACAGCGAGAGGTTAGCATATGGTTCTTACCCATATTGACGAGATCAAAGTAAGAAAGGCAGCGAACAAGGATAATGCGCGGAACAAGAAAATGAGGAAAAGGAAAGGATTAATGAAATCGGAATATCTAAAGGGTATTTATAGGGAAATCAGAGAAGTCAAAGAGGCCATCAAATCAGGGGCATTTCAAACCAAGAGCCAGTAATTTTCCCTCCAAAATTAAATAGCAGGGTCTGACAACAGGCAGTCTAGTGAAGATTCGATAGAAGTGGGCCCCCACTTCTTTACTCACTTCTCTAGGCTAGGGGGGAGATGTTGGGGTAGGGTATTTATTACCCACAAAGGACAAAACCCTTCGTCCAGTGCACCGAAGCCCATAGTACTTAAGGAGCAACGGGGCTACTTATTACCCACAAGTAACAAAGCCCTTCGTCCAATGCACCGGAGGTCCCAGTACTTAAGGAGCAACGGTTGAAACATCTCACGCAACGGCGTTGATAGGTTAGAAGTGTTGACATTTATGTCAGAGAGTGGAAACATCAGAAGAAGTATGACATTAATGAGAGAAAAGACAGAGTTGGTGGCAGCATTTAATGAAGGAGCGCGTGAGGGACAAAGCGTCGTCACGCGGCTTGCAATAAATGCCTGGGACAGTGTGACAGTGTACTTAAAGGTATAGAGTGGAGTGGTTCACATCACTGCAGTATGGAACTACCTGACAGATAAGAATGGTCCGGTCCTTCGGTCTATTACCTTCCGGACAAGGACCGGACATTTACCATACATAAGAAGAATTCTCTTTGTAATAAAGACTCACTTGGAATGTTATTTATTTCACCATTTATATCAGTTTAAGCATTCAATTACCAATCATACAAGCATTAAATATTACCATTAATATATCTAATTCATTGTTTGTGTGTATTGTCGTTACACACTTCGTCAGCCATCAGACGAAGGGCCTAAGCTTCAAAAATTTACTTTAACAGTTTCTTTGAAATTTCTAATCCAAAATACTACTGCAAGCAAACGCCATGTGTAACGAGCGTTCTATGTTGAAAATTCTGGTTACGCCTTCGTAAGTCATGAGTACTAATGGGAATTGAGTTTCAATTCCGTTTTCTACACTTTTAGCCTCTTTCTCGCCTTTATTCCACATTTTCGCCCATGAATTTTAGTTGTAATTTGTAAATTACTTTTAAGACGATAAATGTCAAAATTTTCCTAATCCACAGTGTAAAACAAACCAATATCGCATATATTGACCATGATTAGCTTTAACCTGATTCCATATCTACACTCATCTCACATCGTTGAGAAGATATATTTGGTAAGGTATTAATTAAGTTTTATTCTACATTTACAATCATCGTCGTTGAAAAAGAAAATGTTTACATATATTCTTCTTTCTATTTATCCAAACCTGATATCCACTTTACTCTTTAACCTTAAAATCGGTGTTCCTTAAACTGTTTAACTTTGAACCGCCTGAGGTTAGGGGTGTTCAAAAGACACGGGCCGGACCGAACCGGAAAAAACCGGACCGGACCGAGACAAAAAAATCAAGAAACGGTGGACCGAGGACCGGACCGCTTTTTCCGTGTCATTTGCGGTCCGGTTCCTAGTCGGTTCTAGCCGGTTTTTCAGTTCTTTTCGGTTTTAATACCTCACACAATACACAACATAGTAATAAAAAAAGGTTATTTAATTTAAAAAGGAAAAAAAGTCATGCAAATATTAAGAATAAAGTAGGTTAAACGATAAGTAACACAAAAAGTACTCGTATCGAATTACAAATCATAAACGTAAATACGTAATAGGCATAGTAAAAAACTAAAACGAAACCAAATACGAATAGTATAAACAAAAAACGTAAATTGTTTATTCATTCGTCATGTGCATTATCAATCATCTAGCTTCTCCACATCTTCCATCTCGACAATTTTTTCCAAAATATCTATAAATGATCAAATAATAGTTAGTAATTATATAAAAATACATACATATAAGAAAATTAATTAGTAAACCTATGGATTATATAGAGAACTAGATGTATATCAATTAAACTGTTTTTGTAAACAATATAATACCAATTAGGATTCCTATTTGGTTTAATTTTTTAAGAAATATTAATTGGTGTTATAATATTTCATTGTTTAATACTTTACCGGTTCGATTTCATTGTTTAATATAATATATTTTACTTCCCAAAAATAAAACATTAGATTGCCACGTATAGGAGAGTAAGTACCCCACAGTCGGTAAACATGAGTGACGATGATGAGATTTGAAACTAAATTGGTATTATATTGTTTATAGGTTTAATTGTTTAATGAATATAAAATTAAATATTAGCATATTATTAAAGAAAAAGTTAACTTTTCGGTCTGAACCGGTGAACCGCCGGTTTAGCCACGGACCGGACCGTATTTATTTTTTGAGTATTTTTGAGAACCGAGAACCGGACCACCATAGTCGGTCCAGTTCGGTTCCGGTCCAAAGTCGGGCTGTTTTTGCGGTTCTAGCCGGTTCTCGGTTTTTTTTGGTCGCCCCTACCTGAGGTTAACCAAAACCGACCTGGTTTGACTTTGTCAAATATCGTGTTTTAATACTTAATCCAAACCTGATATCCACTTTACTCTTTAATCCAAAATTCTTTTCTTGTTTAACCCGATTAACATCAAACAACCCAGATTAAAGGAGAACCGGTCTGGTTTGACTTGGTCAAATATTGCAGTTAAACGGATCTCCGCGGGTTTCTAGTTGAACAGATTGGTTCGACCCGATTTTCACAACGCTAATGTATATATCCTGACATGTAGTTTTTGTTGTTACAATATATAGTTATAGAGTAGCTAGACCTAACTCTAGTCAAGCTTTAACCATAGAATCAGTGCCTGAGTTTATTTAAAGAAACACAAGTGTGAAAGCCAGCTGGGGTAAAACCCAATTTTGTCATCTGCCCATACCTCTTTCTCTCTCTCAATCATGTTTTGTTTTCTTGATTTTCACCACTCAATTCACCATCATGAATCTTTACTCTCTAGTTATTAATTGTCTTTATCTCAAGTAGATCAAGCTAGCAATGGGAAAGAAGAAAGATGGAGAGAAAAACAGAGGAAAATTGTCACTATATCAAACCACCTCCATTTTCAAGTAAAAATAACCCTCTTTCTTTTTTCTTCAACTTTTACTTCGATTAAATTCGTCACAATTGAACCATGAAAAGAAATGGAAGCTCAGATTCTATGGTAGGGTTGATACCCATGTGCCATCAAACTCTAGGTGAATTTGTTTTTACTTTTTTTGTTCAACAAATATGATGCTAGATATCTTAAGTAGTAGAATTTTTGTGAATTTTGTAGATGAAAGCAACCGAGATTTTCAGACCATGTTGAATGAAGGTTTGGATGAAGATGTCGACGAGTGTGGTGCCGGACAGATCTCCGAGAAGAAACGCAGACTAAGTAACGATCAGGTCAAATCTTTGGAAAAGAATTTTGATACCGACAACAAACTTGAGCCCGACAGGAAACTAAAGCTTGCACAAGAGCTTGGTCTGCAACCACGACAAGTCGCGGTTTGGTTTCAAAATCGCCGTGCTCGTTGGAAAACCAAACAACTTGAAAGAGACTATACTCTTCTTAAAGCTAATTTTGATTCCCTTAACCATAATTATGACTCTCTCAAACAAGACAATCAATCTTTATTCAAGCAAGTAAGTATTCATACTCTATTACACATGTCTTAGATCCACTACTACTTATCAATAGACCTTTTGCCTAGCGGTTTATGTCTTAGCCTTCGACATAGAGTTTGTGGGTTCAAAAGCGTGTCCTGTGCACATAAATATTTGTGGCTATTTGTTTCAGCTTATTTGATTTTGGCTTATACTTTCTAAGTTATCTTTTCCCGACTTATTATGTGGCATATGGGCTTATTATTCCGTCATAATATAGATAATAAACTCATGAACCACAAAATAAGCCGGAAATACATGGACTATAAACATAAGTTGAAATCAAATAAGACCAAGTCCAAAAATATGCTCAAACAAAGGTTAAATCATTGTTTGTTTTTGGCTTTTGGTTTTTAGAAAGGTTAAATGGTTAAAAGTTGTTACATTTGTTCAGATAACGGAATTAAAATTGAAGCTGTATGGGGAAGAGGAAGAAAGCAACATCCATACGAAGGAAGATAAGCCTAAGTCGCCCCCGGAAAAAAAGTTCAAGGTTGCAACAACATATTTCCCAGACTTTAAAGACGGTTCATCAGACAGTGACTCGAGTGGGATACTGAACGAAGATAACAACAGCTTAAACATTGGGTTCATGGCGGACATGATGAAAGCTTACCAGCCTGAGTTTGTGAAAATTGAACAACACAATTTCTTTAGTGGAGACGAGACTTGTAATTTCTTCTCCGATGATCAAGCTCCAACATTGCAATGGTACTCGCAAGATCAATGGAACTTATCAGAAGAGACTTAAAATCACCTATTAATCGCTACCGATGGAAACGTTTTCAAAATAAGTTAAAAAAAAATGTAAATAAGAAACAAGAATGAAATCGGTGGAATGTATTTGTAGAATCTAATTTTCAGTTTCAGTTTATGTTTATGTTTTACTATTCAATCAAAAAGACCTTCAACTTTGAATGAATGGAAAATAATCAAAGTCGATGCTATTTTGTGTAGGATTTAAATCCTCCAAATTAAACATAAGTAGTCATGTTTAGTTATAACTAGAATAAATGGACATTTTTGTAAAGCATAAAAAATAGGTTCTCTAAATTAGTCTTTAAGACTATGCGGTGTGGGGGGCTTTATAAAGTGATGATGTGGAGTGATAGAGGTGATATGTAGGAAAGAGAGTGTGATTTGTAGGAAAGAGAGTGTGATGATGTGGAGTGATGAAAATGGGTGGTGTGGTTATGTGATGATGTGGAGTGATAGAGGAAAGAGAGTGTAATTTTAAAAAGTTGTATATTTATAATTTTTTTTATATAAATGAAATTTAAAAACTAGTATTTTTATTAAAAAAAACAAACACTACAATTTATTTAAAAAAAAATACTACAATTTATTAAAAAAAAAAAAACACACTACAATTTATTTAAAAAAAAAATACTACAATTTATTAAAGAAAAAAAACATACTACAATAAAAAACATACTACAAAAATTCAGGATAAAATTTCGCGATAAGCCTTTTCTTTTCATGTTCCGCTATTGATTTGGCAGGCTCCCGGAGATGATCGGTGTCCTTCATGATCACCTTTAACGCTTTTTGTCGCATTTTTTCTTCCTCAGTATCAGCAAATTTCCCGAACTTTTCCCCAATATACTTGAGTGAATCTTCGTTCCCCGAAGAAGAAGCAGCGGCTTTGCCCTTTCCTTTGCGCGCTTTTGCCTTTGCTTGATCTCTACCCATCGGTCTTGGAAGGTCTTCCTCATCGTTGAGATCATCATCATCATCGTTGAGATCGAATCCAGCAAAAGGCGATACCGGAGTGGCGGGAGTGGCGGGAGTGGAGGGGTTACTAGACTCCGATGTTCTACGCGCTTTTCGGGACCCTCCAGATGTTGGGACATGTTGACAAATCGGGCTATTTCTCAATATTTGCCAAGCCGCTAAATGTAGGAAACCCCCTTGCATCATGGCGCGGTAAGTTTGCAGAGCATGTTTGAGCAATTGTTCATCACTATGACCGCTTGGTCTACTTTGTTGGGCTTGTCGAAAAACCCCGTTGAATGTCAAAAATAATCAACGTACTTCGTTTTTTCGTACTTCGTTTTTTTATTGGGTTAAAGTCAAAAATAATCAACGTACTTCGTTTTTTCGTTCTAATGTTAAAAACAATTTCAACTTTATGACTGGTTACCGGTTATAAACGTAGGCAGCAGTGGCAGTGCTAGGTCAACATACGTTTACATCGTTTTATGGGTTTAAACCCACTAATTCATATTTTCTGTTCTACTTTATCTACTTCTCATTCAACCCGTCAATTCTTTTTCCTATTTTTTCATTAAGCAATTGAAGTACAAAGGACTCATGAAGCATATTCAAGGATAAATATAATGAAATTTTCTAAAAATTATTAAAACCGAATAAAATTCAATGAAGAAATTTCAATTTGATGAAACAATCTTCATTAATCTGATCATGAACAGTACAATCTTAATGTTTTTAAATGAATAGTTTTTCTAACTTGTGCCATAGGACACATGTTAACAACATTTTTAAATATTAAAAATACAATAAAAAAGTATCAAAAAGTACCAATTTTTTATTGATTTCTTAACTTTTGATACTTTTGATTGTACTTTTAATATTTAAAAATGGTGTTAACATGTGCCTTAGGACACAAGTTAGAAAAACCCTCTTAAATAAAATAGTTTTCAAAGAAGTATTGATATGGAGTATAATCGACGTCGTTAATAAGAAATTGGGCATCAAAAAAGATTGATGCAAGAAGAAATTAATCAAGATGAGAATTAGTGGGATTTGGTGTAGAAAATTGGGCTTAAGGATTTGCTATGGGTTAAATCTCAAACACCAAATAAAGTTGGTTGTTTATATTAGAGTTATATTATTATTGGTATTCTTATTATGTTAGGATTAGTATTATTATTATTAGAGTTGTATTGTGATTGGTATTATCCTTGTATCTATATATTCTATATTGATCTATGAAATAAGACACACATTATTTTCCATATCATAATATGGTATCAGAGCCACGGGCTCTCTTTGATTCGTTCGATTAAGCTTTCGTTCACTGCAACGTGTTCCAGGTTTTAAATGTGATTAATGAGTTAGTTTTTTAATCGGTTTATTCGTCTTTTTTGATTTCTGTTCCTTCAAAACAAAACAAAACAAAAAAATTGTTTGCATTGTTTAAAATAAATTTGTATTGCACCGTTATTATAAAAAAAAAAAAAAAAAAAACATAATTTTTCAACTTTGTTTGATTCACATGATCTCTTAATGAAAAATATAATAGTTTCGATATTAGATTCAGTTTTTTGTTTTTTCCCTCTTTCGCACAATGTTTGGTAAATTTTTCAATTTCTATTTTGTTTATTTTAGTTTTCCATTCCCTTTGTTCGTCGATATTAATTTCATATTATTGTTAGCTCCTTTTGTTTCGCTTCTGGTTTAAATCTCTTATTTGTTTCGTATGAGGATTGATATTTTCACTTGTCTCCTAAAGTGAGACAATAATAAAAAAAAAGTCTCCCAAAGCGAGACCATCATCATATATTATTGCTGCTTCCGAGTGAAACATGATCGGAAATTCTATGTTTTTTTTTTGTTGCTGCTACCGAGTGAAACATGATCGGTAAAATATTACGCTGCTTCCGAGTGAAACATGATCGGAAAATAATATGCTTCTTTTTTATATATTATGCTTCTGATTCCGAGTGAAACATGATCGGTTTCTGGTTTAAGTCTTTCAACATTATCGCAACGTTTACAGCGCCGCCGCAAGCTAGGAGTCATTCAAAATATCTTAATTTTTATCTTTTATTTATTTTGATAATTATAGTTTTGTTTTACATTTCGAGCTTTCGCGATTTCGCCGCTCGAATTGCGGGGGAGTATTAGAGTTATATTATTATTGGTATTCTTATTATGTTAGGATTAGTATTATTAATATTAGAGTTGTATTGTGATTGGTATTATCCTTGTATCTATATATTCTATATTGATCTATGAAATAAGACACACATTATTTTCCATATCATTATAGTTTAAAGATTCAAATTTTCCGATAGAAAGGGAAGAAAAAAAAGGAAAACTCAATCGCTAGAAAATTTGTCGAAAAAGATGACTAGCAGATAACAAATTACATAATCATAACTTTACCAGATTAAACTGAAATACGTTTATTATAATAGAATTTTATAAAATTCGCTTTTTATAGTGCTACAACATTAAAAGTTCGTTGATTATCTCTTAACTTAATTATTTTTAATTTGAGGAGAGGGATATGTGCACTCTTGTTAAAGCAAACAGAAATTGAATTTTGGTGAGTGGGTAAACCACCTCAGCCCCTAGGTCTAGGCCCTAGTCATCTTTAATCTTATTAGAATTCGTGAGTGATGATTAAAGAAAAAGGATAGAGAATCAAATTGTTGGAATGATAAAGGTATACTTTTGTTGATTAAGTTTTTGATGAAAAAACAACATACATAACTTTGAGTAATACCCTACTCTTTGTATGATTTCATTTATTGAGTCCCTTGATGAAAATCGTTTAAAAATCTAGTCTAGTAAATGTAAATGCATAATGGACTATCTAATGAAATACATATATACTAACACTTCTCCGTCTGAGAATATGTTAATTATAAATTAGAGTTAATTGTAAAAATGGTTTCCTGAGATTATTGCAAATATTCATTCGCAGTCCAAAATTTCCGAAAGTGTACTCATCATCCCTACATAGAATTTTCGAGTTCAGTTTAGTCCCTGTTCAAAATGAAATGACCACAATATCATTTATCTTTAAGAAATGCAAAGTAGAAAAACAATTTGTTAACTTATTTTAATTATAATTATAAATACATACATTTATCAAGAATTTCAAATTAATTTATAAAACAGCTTTTGAATATTTAATTAATTTAAAAGACTTCTAATGAATATTTAACATTAAATATTTACCATCAAATGGTTTTATTACCTTAAAATACTGCTAATGAATATTTAGCATTAAATATTTACCACCAAATGGTTTAATTATCTTATGTTTTTGACTTTTTCAACACAACCTATATATAGATTTATAGAAAATATGATATAGCAAAACAATTATGAATTTTTTTTTCATTTTAATTAGTTATATAACTTGTTTAGTAATTATTGCGTTTTATATCTACATTAAATGCGTATTTCTTTTGTGTTACAAAAGGTTATAAATCCGTTAAGTATGTATTTAATTTATGTATAACAAATAAGTGACGATTCCGTCAACATGTAGGTAGTATTATCTCGTTTATTCCAAGAATGAAACTTTAAAATACAAAAAAATAAAGGACAAAAATTTGAAAAAGGAGGTGAAAAAATAAAGGCAAGATATTGGTCCTACGGTAGTGGGGATGGAACACATTATGCCTCAAAAAGCTACATCCAAATCAATACTTGTACCTTTTCCCTTTAACATCCAATATATGTGCTCCAAAACAAAATAAAAAAGACACTAGAAAACCTAAACAATCTTTAATTATTATGTCAAAGTCCTATTTATATTTTGTAAATTCTAGCATAATACTAATATTTTACCGGGTGTAACGATTGTTGTAATTAATAAGTTGTTCCTTGTACCATAAAAGTCATTAGTGTCACCGCACTTGGTTACAACAACAGAAAAGAAAACAAGTTTCATGTACATTAGATTCGAGTACTATGAGCATTACGAAATCCGCTTCTAACTCAATAAAGTCCCAAAATCTTCCACCATAGACCTCCGACTAATACCCATATTGTAATGTTAGTAACAGCCATCATGATTCCAAGCTTAAACACGTCCGGAATGTTTACATAACCAGCTGCAAAACGAGATTAAAAATGTTATGTTGTAAATCACATGATTAACCATTTTAGGAGCCGTACCTCCATAATATACAGCAGCCTGCCCACTACTGTAATGTGTGAGTGCACCAAAAAGATTTGTGTTAAATGCCAAAACTAAGGCGGATAGTTTCCCAGGGACCTTAGCCGTTAGGTGCATCTGAAGGAATGCAGAATATAACGCACCAACATGAGCTGTTTGACCCGCGAATAGATAGTGAATGAAGAAGTAAAACGATTGAAGAGCAAGAAGTTCTATTTTCCATCCGACTGAAAATGATTTAAGAAAGTTGGCCACACATTTAGACAACCATGGGACTACGCCTAGAGTGTTTAGTTGATTTGCCATGCCTATGAGCACTGCAAACCAAGCTAATGTATCCCATGCTGATTTTTCACTTAAACAATCATCCCAAGTCAGTGCACCAAGTATTAATAGGATTGATAAACCAAGCATCGCTGCGATGACACTTGAAATATGGAGAGTCTCTCTGCATTAAACATGGGAGTTTTAGAAAAATTCAACAAACATTACCTAAAACAAATTGAACCTAAGAGAAGAATGAGTTTGTTAAATTACGCCTAGTATTTATTTATGTTTATTAAACAGACCAACTTACCCAGCGATCCACAATGTAACGGTGACAAGCATGGTGCCCATCATGATCCACTCATTTCTCTTAACCGGGCCCATCTCCTCAAGCCTAGTTTTAGCCAACTTAGGAGCATCGGGTGTGTGCTTGGTCTCGGGGGGAAAGATCTTGAATACTATGTATGGATTAAACATAAGAGAAGCCAATGCTGGAAAACATGAGGCTTTGAACCATGCAACCCATGGGCTTTTTATATGCACCCCTAGGTCTTCAGCTAATTTGATACACAACATGTTTTGAGCAGCAGCTGTCAAGAAAAGCGCGCTCGAGCAACTAGATGACTGTCATAAAACAACAGAATCTATACTTTTTAAAATAATACTTATAAAATACGCATATAGTTTCAAATAGAAATCCATTACCAAAGAATCATGCTCTAATGGAGCTTAAGGTTGCTTTGTTGTGATTCATTATGGGCCTGATTTAGTTGTAAACGGGCTTTTGTTCAATCGTGTAAAAAATTAGTCAAAAGACTACAAATGGTATCTAACTTATATGTTGCAAAGGGCAAAAAGTAATTTAAAAATTTATATATTCATTCCTTGAAAAACAATAATATTAACACTTAATATTTAAACATTATATCTTTATTTTTATCTTACAACACCTAATTTTATATAAAACTTAAGATTTTTCTATAATATAGATAATGACATTTTATTGATTATTAATTACATATATCTTAAAATGTAGTTTCCTTTTAGTGGATAATGGAAATAGGAAGGAGGCAGTATATTTCAAATAAAATATAATCTAAATAATCATGTTTTTTTTTTTATGGTATATACAATTAATCTTTTTCAATGAGAGAAGAATAATTTATGGCTGGTGAATGATTTTTTATTTTGAATATCAAAAACTATCAACACAATGGAAAAATGATATAAGAAAAATAAAGTTTGTCAAAGATATTTCCCATCTAATATTTTATTTTGATTGTTTGTATTTATAGACGAAAATGCAAAAATAGAATAAAATGATGTCATGTCCATTTGTTTTGATGGGTGCCCCGTTTTGTTTTAGAATATTTAACAAGCAACAACATAAGCAAAATGTTAAAAATAATAATAATAATAATTTTAATAATAAAAAAGAAATAGTAATAATATACATGGATAATATATAAAATAAAGAAATATTGTCGTACGTACTCTATTTTATAAGAAAAAAATACTACAAAATTATAACACTCTCTCTCTCTCTCTGTGTGTGTTTGTGTATTAAAACATTGATTGTTTTTCTAAATAAGCAACTTTAACCTATGAATTTAAACTTTACAAACTAACTTATTGTCCTCATAAAGTAATACATTATCTTTGTAACCGTGGCTTTTGTAAGTAATACTGTATATAATAATAAATTAATTTAATATAAATATGTCAAACTTATATGTAATTTCGGTCATAAAGTAATATATGATAATAAATAAATTGATAAATATGTCAAGTTTTGTCTTTTTGTGAATGTTATTGGTCCCTTTACTTACTTGTGTTTGGTTCACTAGCTACTTGATTTATTAATGATAAGGTGGAGATAACATCAAATACAAAACATTTTTACGAGGAAATATGCAATGAATTTTTTTATGAAACTTATATTATTTGTAATAAACCTTCAAATTATCTTTTAATATAGAATGTTAAGATTAAGTTTAATTCTCCTTCAATCTTCAGATTCACAAATTTTTAATTAATCCGCACTCCATCAGTTTAAGAAAAAACAATCAATAATTTATTTTATTCAATATTAATTATAAAATTCACCGCTATCATCAAGTTTTATGTTTATATATTAAGAAAATCGCAAAGTGAGTTAAATCATATATCTACCAGGAAAAACTTACAAAAATATTATATATTTGTAATTAACGGGATTTGAAATGTTAAAATATGACGGAATTAAAGTTTGTTACACTAAGAAAACGTTACATATAATAATAGTTGGATAAAACAGGTATTATATTGTTGTGTTAATTATATGATAGTGATAATAGATAGTGTGTACCTGTAACTGAGACTGAATAAGGTAAGCACCAAGCTTCCTTGCAGAACCGTCTTTAGGTCTACTCTCACCAGCAATCGCCAATGAATTAATAATGGGCAAGAAGATTCCGCCAGCCCTGGCCGTGGTACTTGGCATGGCTGGCGAAATTATGGCTTCACAAATCGCCAATCCATAAGACAAACCCAAGGTGCTCTTCCCTAACCATCTAACAAAGTACATTGCCAAGCGATCCCCTAGCCCGGTTTTCACAAACCCTCTACTGAAAAAAAACGACACAACGATCAACCATATCACTTCATTCGTAAAGGCAGCAAAAGCATGTTCAAACGGAAGCGTCTTTGTGACAACCGAGATTGTTAGACACACGAAAGCCCAAGCACCAACAGGTAAGGGACTCAGAATCAGACCAGCGATGGTTGTTAAGAAGATTGCAAACAGGCGCCACGCTTGTTTTGAGACTTCTTTTGGTTTAGGAATTGCGAAACAAACAAGGAGTCCTATAGCGAGTGAGATAGCCATTGGGATTGGCTTTGCACCAGGAAAATTAGGCAATTTGATGGACCATCGACGTCGCTGTCGTCGGTGGGATTGGGTTGGAGTGGGCATGGTTATCACAGTGGGATCAGCCTGAGAATTTGACATTATGAAAATGATGATGGTGTGTAGAATGAATCGAAGAAATGAGATATATAATGAGAGTTACCACAAAAACACCTCTTGTATGCGTGTAACATTATTACTCATACCATAAAAATTCGGTAATTTTTAGCAACTGATTCGGTCATCCTACCTCACTAAATTACAACAAATGCATCTTAGTGTAATTTATGTATTTTTTAATTTTTTATGATTGGGATCTTCTAACAAAAAATATTGCAAGTATCTTGGTCAAATTGTCGAATTATTTGCCTACATTTCATATATCACTTTAGGAATATTCAAATATACCACTTGTAAAACTCAAAAATTAAAATAGGGGTGAGAAAAACCGAACCGAAAACCCGAAAAAATCGAAAAAACCGAACCATAAAACCGGAACGAATAAGAAAACCGATGGTTTGGGTTTCAATTTTTGAGAAACCGAAAAAACGGTTCGGTTTGGGTCAGAGGGTAAAACCAAACCGAAAAAACCGAACCGAACCATTATATGTATGTCAATTTTAATATGTTCAATTTTAGTAGAATTTTAAGTTTTATTTTTTTTTTATTTTTTTCCTTTGTCTAAAATTCTAAATCATCCTAATTAATTACTTCCTAAACACACAAACTCTCGATGTTAATAATGAAGACTCAATTTTCTTTTCTAAATTGTCAATCCCATAGTTATCAAGATTTAATCTTTTGGTATCATGTAGGTCACAATACTCAACAACATATAAGTTTATTTCTTCAGTTTTGATTTTTTTTTTTTTTTGCCATGAAGGCTATAGTGTACTAAGCCATATAGTATTTTTTTTTTCTTCTTAATTTTGTGTTTAAAGTTTTCCGATTCATATCATTATGTTTTAGTAATATGCACAACATCATGTTATAAGTTGTGAACTGTTCCGCCAATTATTGCGTAACATAAGCTTCCATTTGAGATTTATTTCACAAGTTTTCCTTGACAGATCTATTAATTTGCCTATGTCCAAAAACCGAAATAAAAAATCAAACCGAACCGAAAAAAAACCGAAACTGAGTGGAACCGAACCAATGTAGAAACCGAACCAAACGGTTTAGAACTTTCAGGAACCGAAAATTTGGTTTTGGTTCGGGTTGAGGTCGGAACCGACCCATGCTCACCCCTAAATTAAAATAATAAAATTCCACATCCAAACTTTACAATTTCTAAAATAAACATATGTAACGAAAAGGAATATAACACATAGTTGAAAAGGAAAATAAACATATATGACGAATTTCTCGCGACATTTTTTTCGTCACGAAAGTACACATATTCTAATCAGACCAATAAAAATTCGACGCGTTGTCACGACACTATTCATTTTTCGCGTAAATATTCATTTTCACGACAACATGTCTGATTTTTATTGGTGTGATGTTGTTTTATGTACTTCTCGCAACGATAAAGTGTCGCGAGAAATTCGTCGCGAATCAAATGATTATTTTTGTAAAATGTAATTGTTATGTGATTATTCTGTTGATTTAATCTTTGATTAATTACAGGTTAAATAGTTTTCCAAATCAAGAGAATGCTTTAATTAAATAGTATAACTGACTTCTTATTAACTTGAGCTGATATTAATCATCCAATCTTATTACAAGCAATTTTGGTTTAACTTTCCATAGTTTGTATAAATTACCATAATTGTATAAATGATATCAAATGAACTTTTATTTTTATTTTAATAATAAATATATTTGATAATCAGTGACAATAAATTTATGTTATTTACGTTAATAGAAAGGGAAATTTTAATTAATACTCTTTTCGTTTATTAGGTAACAAAAAGAACGAAATAGATAGGTGTAATCTATAAAATAAACTTTTATTTCACTATCTATTTTGACTTTTTATTAAAGATATCAGTGTTTTCTTAGTTTGTAAGGTAAAAAAAATTAAAAGTATAAAAATTATTATATTTTAACTATTTATTTTAAGAATATTATTTTAGTTTTGGAACAAATATAAAAAATAATGCAATAAGGCACTCATAGTCTCTAACTTCATTATGTGTACTAACCATTCATATGGAGATTGTTGTTAAATTTCGTACCTACTCAATGTAAAATGTCCAAATTACTCCAGTTTTTTAATACAAAATTAAAATTAAAACGAGTGCATTTTATATTGAATAAGACTGTTGGGCCAAGAAATGGAATGGATAAAGCTATGGAGTTTTCTGTGTGATGTAATAAAGATGATTTCAGTTTGTGGAGAGTCCAAACTGAAATCATCAAGAATAATCCGAAGTGAAGTTTTCAGTTCGGAGAACAAAGTTAGTTCAGATACTCTGAACTAAATGAAAACAATTCAGAGTATTGAAGATATCAATTCAGAGGATGAAGACTTTGGTTCAGAACTAAAGTGAACTCCCCGAGTTGAAATTAAGATGATGATAATGTTGTAATAGTTTAGTTCGTAGAGTGTTTGTTTGTTAGATTTTGTCTATAAATAGTGTGATAGGTTGTTAGAGTTTGTTGTCTTTGAACCCGAAACTCTCTCAAAGAGGTTCCGTCGAGCTTGAATGTCAGTGGTAACAAGCTCGATCCAAAACATGTCACCACTATCAATGAAATCTAGTAAACATTTGCACATTTTGTTGTTCTAATCAGTTCTTTCAATTACTCAATCACAATTTCGAATTCATGTTTTCCTTCAATTTTGATTCCAAACTCAGGTCATGAGATTCCGCATCATGACCTGTTTTCAATCCGATTCGCATAGATGAAATTCAGGATGTCAATTGGTATCTGAGCCAGACAAATCAATTGATCGAATTCGATTGAGTCTGGTTCATCAATTTGACTTGGTTCGAAAATTAGGTCAAACTATTAGTGAATCGAAGGAGTCCGAAGTGAAATAGAAGAAGTCTGAAGTGAAATTGAAGAGCTGTATTTAAGAATCTATTTAGATTTCAAGGTATTCATGGTGGATCTGGTGTTACCCATATGTATTTAAAGACGGTTGGTGTATGGAGCGAAAATACGAGTTATGAATTTGAGAGAGGGGTGTGATGGAAGTAGAACGGAGCTCTATTTCGCGTCATCAATTTGAGAGAAAGGTGTGACGTGAAGCTTCAGACTTAAAATCAGGATGACCTTATCAAGGTGCTCAATTGAGTGTGAGGACAATGGAGACTGACAATGATCATTCAGATATACAACTGATGAAGAAATGAAAACAACAAGTTGATCCAGGAGTAACTAAGAACAAAATGTTTGAATAACATGTTTCTTAAAAACCTGGATGAACTTGTAGTTAAGATTTTAATTCGGAAATGTATTGATGATCTACATGTACAAATCAGTTGACAAATTGATGATTTTGGTTGAAATTTCTGAAAGCAAGGTGGAGCTCGTTTGAAACTAAGTTAGTATGGCAAGTCACTTCTTTTCACAAGATGGCCAACAAGGATCAAAGATCAGTTTGAACTAGCAAGTATTCCAGAGGTTACTCCGAAGAGTAAGTGTAGAGAGATTATGGAATTACTTGCTTTTGTCATCTGAATCAGCTCAATCGAGGAATCTGAGGTTGGCCACTGATGGGAAGAAAAGTGATTTTAGCTGATGATCAAGTGCTTACCATGAAGCAGTTGATTTTGAAGAATCAATAAGATAAACTGGTGATTCTGCAGCTATTTCTCATTAATTTGTTCAAGTGACCGAAAAGATGAAAAGGAGGAAGCCAAACATGGAGGTTAAGTTATGAAGATTGAAGACTCATAGCATCATCCAAGGGGGCGATTGTTGGGCCAATAAATGGAATGGATGAAGCTATGTAGTCTTCTGTGTGATGGAATAAAGATGATTTCAGTTCGTGGAGAGTCTGAAGTGAAATCATCAAGAATAATCCGAAGTGAAGTTTTCAGTTCGGAAAACAAGTTAGTTCAAATACTCTGAACTAAATGAAGTTCCTCCGAACTGAAAACAAGCTAAGGTTTAACTTAAGTCAACAGAAGTCAGCATTGAAGATATCAATTCGGAGGATGAAGACTTTGGTTAAGAACTGAAGTGAATTCCCCGAGTTGAAATTAAGATGATGATAATGTTGTAATAGTTTAGTTCGTAGAGTGTTTGTTTGTTAGATTTTGTCTATAAATAGTGTGATAGGTTGTTAGAGTTTGTTGTATTTGAATCCGAAACTCTCTCAAAGAGATTCCGTCGAGCTTGAATGTCAGTTGTAACAAGCTCTATCCAAAACCTGTCACCACTAGCAATGAAATCTAGTAAACAGTTGCAAATTTTGTTGTTCTAATCATTTCTTTCAATTACTCAATCACAAATTCGACTTCATGTTTTCCTTCAATTTTGATTCCAAACTCATGTCATGAGATTCCGTATCATGACCTGTTTTCAATTCGATTCGCTTAGATGAAATTCAGGACATGTCAAGGACGAAATTAAATAACAAGTTTTTCAGCAAAGATTATTAGTGCACATACTGAATTTTAGGGATTGTTAATGCATTTTTGTATAAATCTCGAAGACAACTTTTGTAATTAACTAACAAATATAAATAAAATGGTAGATAATTTATTTAAAAAAATATGAACGAATAGCATTTAAATAACTGTGGTAAGGTAATCATTTTCCGCAAGGTAATTATCAACAAATCCCTTCTAAAATTGTCACTCTTTAATCAGTAAATTAGCTTGGAAAATTAAGCTTTTTTATGTATGTAAAGCAACGTTCTATAAACCAATAATGTGAAAACTCTATATATAGGATATTCATTATGAGTGAGGAAGTACTTTTGAAAAAGATGTAGACCGACTTTTTCCATGTAGGAATGTCTGATCATGGAACTAAGTTGATTGTCTATTATATATATACAAACAAAAATGTAAAATTATTATTAGATTTTAAAGGGCAGTTTCGTAACTAGTTAATAAAACATGACATATTGAGTTTCAGTTTATCTTCTCAAAATGGCAAATTATGATGAGATATTGTGTAAATTTTCAACAAAACATGTCATATTGAGTTTCACTTTATCTTCTCAAGGGTATTATTGCCTATTAGTTATTAGTAAACGATGTAAATAAAGTATGACAAGTGTAAAAATAATTTGACACGTAAAAAACATCTTCTCATCTATAATGCTCATTATAAATGCTCATTCATTTATGTATCATTGATGATTGTCAAACACTATGACAGTGAAATTTGCTAATTTGGAAAAAATATTGCCAAAACGATGTAATTACTAGTAGCCGAATTTACATGTCATGGATATGGAAAAAGGTAGATAATAATCTCAAATTAGTGGGAATTTCCTTTTCGCGTTCAAAAGATAACGTTTTAAGTAATTTAGTGGATTGTTTACCAACATCACATCGCTCTTATTGGAGTTGAATTTTGTTTTCGGATATGAAGCTGGGACCATTCATAGATAAGATCATACAAAAATTTAGATATCCTATTAATAAAAGGTTTTTCAAACTTTTACTATGGAGAATTTTACTGAAATTAATTTAAGCAAAAAAGGAAATTGAGAAATGAGCTGAGAAATTAAACGGATTGGTTGAATTACGTCGCCTGGACAATGGCACTGGCGTGTCGATTGCGAGCATCGGTTGGTTTAGTCAATTTACCGATGTGAGTGAGAGACGGCTACAAAAATATGTGTTTTATTAAAAAACTTAATGGCCATCATATATTAAAAGATAATAATAATTAACGAAATGCTACCAATAGACTCGGTTTGAATATTCTATTAATGAAATGTTTTTGAAAGTTTTAGATTAAATTCCTATAAAAAAAGCATTATAATCGAAAATTTTCTTTTTTATCTTTTCTAGGGAAATAGAATGAGTAAGAGTAATTATTTATCGAATCATTTTAATTGAGAAAAATTTAATGAGTAGGTATCCATTAGAGATGGGCAAAGCTCGGTTTTTATAAATCCTGACCCGAACAACTTTTTAGGACCTGGCATATGTAAAAGTCCAGCTTGACATGGATTGGCCCGGTCTTTTAGGCCTAGCGCGATGGTAGTCTAGGGCTCGGTTTTTCTTTTGTTTCTTCTATTCAGGTTCAACTCTTTTAGGTATTTTAGATATTATTCATTCCTCAATTCGGTTTATTTGTTTATAAAGTAGTTTCTTATCATTCTCATAACAAATTAACATGTATTTCATACATGTTATTATCGTAGTTTGTGTAAGACTGAAATTTTGTTTCGAGTTAATTACATGGCTAGTCATTATGGTTGGCAAAACTTTTACCCGTACCCTATTAGTTTTTTTATTACACCGGTAATCTCTAATTCAAAATTTTGTGTGCCAAGAAATTGACTGGATGAAGCTATGGAGTCTTCTGAGTGTGTTTGAATAAAGATGATTTTAGTTCGTGGAGATTCCGAACTAAAATCATGAATAATCCGAAGTGAAGTTTTCAGTTCGGGGAACAAGTTAGTTCAGATACTCTGAACTAAATGAAGTTCCTCCGAACTGAAAATAAACTGAAGTTTAACTTAAGTCAACTAGTCAACATTGAAGATATCAACTCGAAGGCAGAAGACTTTGATTCCGAATTGAAGTGAACTCCCCGAGATGAAATTAAGATGATGTCATGTTGTAATAATTAGTTCGTAGTGTTTAGATTTTGTCTATAAATAGTGTGATAGGTTGTTAGAGTTTGTTGTCGTTAAACCCGGAACTCAGTTTTGAGTTCCGTTGAGCTTGAATGTTAGTTGTAACAAGCTCGATCCAAAACCTGCTCACACTATCAATGAAATCTTAAACAGTTGCGCATATTGTTCTTATCCGTTTCAATTTCAATTTCAGTTTCGATTTCATGTTTCTCCTTTTTGATTCCAGCTCAGGTCATGAGATTCCGCATCATGACCTGTTTCATTTCGATTCGCTGAGTGTTAGAGAGAAAATCAGGACTTGTCAAATTTGTTTCGAAAGATCTTTATTATGGATGGGCTGTTAAATTTCGGTTAATAGATCTTATTTTATTGCAAAAACGATCCTTAATGGTTAAGCTTTATCACTTTTCCTATCAGGTCTATTCCTCTTTTTAGTCTCACCCTCCCTCCCTCTCTCTAAAACTCAAACACAAAGTGCGTACATTTCACACTTTTTAAAATCGAAAACAAACTAGTCAACAAAAAGGTGATCATTTGTTTTAGTTTATTTAAGTGAATCTGAACCAGACACCAAACCAAATCAAGTCTCAAAATTGAAGTAGTTTAAACAAATTAGTCTATAATTTTGATGTAAGAAACCTTTCAAAAACCAAACATACACACAAAATTTTGGAAATCTATGGCAGTAAGGATTAAATCTAACTTTTTGAGACCCTTCATTCAATTATTAGTGTTGACACGACTTCTAATCAAGCAATTCGAACAATGGACGAGCGACGTCAATTAGTGGGTAGTCGACGACCTGGTGACGAATGATGACGGTGCAATTGTGGTTGGGATCCGTTTTGTTTCTACCGGGTGGACGTCGGATCCAGTTATATTGAGGATTTATATGTGAAGTAGACTTACTACAGAAAGGGTTTGAGAAAAAAATTGTCATTATTTGCAGGGACGATGGGATATGGAGGGGATTTGGATTGTGTGCATTTCGAATGCAAATATGATTGATGAATGGAGATCGTGTAGACTCATTAATCTGATTCGCTTCAAGCTACTGCTACTAATTATTATGGTGGTTTTATGTTCTGGATTTGATTTGATTTTAATGGTTTTTAGGGTTTTTGTTTTTTTAGAGGGGATGATGAATTTGGTGGAGATGAATCCAACAGGTCTTTGCTGAATAGGTGGAGGAATGATTGGCTCAGTAGTCTCTCCAGTTGAACCTGCAGATCCACCAGTAGTAAAGGTAACTGGTTTCTCCTTAGGCTTATCAGCAACTGCTTTTCTTTGACGAGCTACAACAGCTGCAATCTGTTCCTTTCTCGAAACCTCAACTTTCATCCTTTCTTTCTTGGCTTTCTCCTCCTTCATCTTCTCAAGCTCTGAAGCTAATATTGCATCATCTTCAATTAGGGGAACTACTGGTGGAGTACTAGTAGTAACATCAGCTTCAGTTTCACCAGTATTAAACTGGTGTTTCACCAGTAGGAATTTGATCTTCTTTGTCACCAGTATTAACTGGTGGCTTCTCACCAGTATTAACTGGTGGTTCAGTTGTAGTTTCCTTCTCTTGTTCTTTCTCAACCTCTTCTTGCTTTTCTTCATTCTCATCTTGAACAGTTCCTTTTAAAATTTCATCCACACGCTCCCTTTCTTGTTTTATTTCAGCTTCAGATTCTCCCATATTCATAATTACATCATGCAATTCTTGATCTGCAGCTGTCCATTTAGTGGACTTTGGGAGGCCTGAATAAGGGACATATGGGCCAAATCCTTTTTGTGGTTGCTCATATTGCTTGTTTCCTTCACCTTCCTCCTTGTCATTGGTCACATATATTTTGATTTCAAATTCAGCTTCATGGTCAGACCATTCAAAGTCTGCATCTGTGACTACCCTTTCTACCTCTTTCTCAACATCTTCAAAAATAGGGACATCTTTTTCAGCATGTTGTTTCTCCTCTTTCTGAACCTCCTTATCAACAGTCTTTTCTTACATTTTCTCCTTCTTATTGGCAACATTCTCATCATGCCTGCCTGAGGAGCAAGAGTTTGAACTTGAACCAGAAGGAGTGGGCAGTTTTGGCTTTGCTCTACCCTTCTTTCCTCCTTTCTTACCAACCTTCTTCCCCATCCTTACAGGTTTCTTCATTACAATTCTGCACAGTTTGACCACCTGCACCAAACGAGACACTAGTTTCTTTAATCTTTTGATCTCCTCCTCCTGACCATCCACCTTCAAAATGAACTTCTGGCGCATTTCCATCAATTCAAGATTAGTATAGTGAAATCTATCCTCACCACCCTTCTGTTGAGTACCAACATGGGGAAGATCCTTGGATGATTTAGAGGGTGCCTCCTGCCTAGAATAAGCATCACCCTCCCCCTTGGTCTCTTGGAGCCTGGACCTCTTGAGAATGATTCCGAAGAAACATCCTCTTTAAGAGTTGCCGTAGATTAGGTCTTATTGCCTGTCTTACTTCCTTGAGATCCACAAGGTGGTGCATCAGTAGTATGAGCCCTTTAGACACGGTCTCCCCTGTCCTTATGTACCACCTTCTTAACGGGTTTCACCACTGGTTTAGATGTTTTAGTTTTAGGTCCAAGAGGTGAAGGACCCTTCTTGGTGTTGGGGGCGTACTCCTTCGGAGGTGTACTTTGAGGTGATTGAGATGGTGCAACATAGGCACTCTTTTCTATTTCAGTTACATGTACAGATGTGGAGACAGGTGGTGTGGGTTGGGACTCAAGTGGGTTACTTGGTCCTTCACTAGTTGCAACGAGAACACCCACCATTGTAGAGAACATGGGTGTCACCTTCCTAGAAAATTTGTTTACCGTTCTCCTCATGTTAGAAAAGGTTTTCTTTGAATGAGAATCCATGATGAGAACGTCTCCCTCCGTGGATAGATTATCAATTTCATTATTAATAATGACAGTTAAAAATCGTGGGTACATCAAACATTTGTTTTCCACGTGGGCAAGTTTCCATTTTAGATCACTAAAAATCATATTTGAAAAATATATACCCTTTCTGTAGCTAGACACGCCATAGCAGTAGCTATGGTGGTGTTAAACTCATTTCAGGTATACCTCTTTTTAGAGATACATTGCTGTAAAACATGTACCATGTACCTCCATTGGGGTGAGAGAAAAACCTTTTGGAAAGTAAATTTTGTTAGGCTTCCCTCGTACCCCATTCGTTCAAAGATTTCAAACAACACATCATTAGGGATAGATGTAATACCTGAGGCATCGTTAAGATCAAGATGAGGTCGAATGTTGGCCTCTGTAACTATCATCTCTTTCTTTTCGATGATGGCTCTAACACCTCCTCTTCAACTTTGCCATACATGAAGGCACTTTTGACATCCATTTGGTACACTTTAAATCCCTCGAAGGAAGCAAACGCCAAAAATATTTTGATAGCTTCAATTCGTGCTTCAGGAGCAAAGACTTCATTATTGTCAACTCCCTCTTCCTGTGTATACCCCTGTGCGACTAACCTTACCTTATTCTTGATGACAATTCCTCTTTCATCCGTCTTGTTCTTGAAGATCCACTTGGTACCAATTACTCGCTTTCCACTGGGTAAAGTGACAAGTGTCCAAACTCCTTGCAACTTGAATTATAGCATGTCCTCCTACATTGCTTCTACCCAGCTTGGATCTCGAATGGCTTGCTCTATTTTCTTTGGAGTCATTTGCAAGAGAAAACACACAAACATGCATCCATTGACTGTGGATTGTACATCACCAATGATTTGTTCCAATGGATGATTCTTGTTGATTCGCTGTGTGTGAAACTGATCTTCTGGAATCTCCTCATCAAAGTTTGAATCATTTTGCTCAGGAAATTCATGGGAATTAGAATTTGGGGATGGAACAGGTTCTTCTTCTTGAGACTGAGCAAGATCTAATGGAGCAGGACTGATATATTGATCCTCATCTTCTGAAAGTGTAAGCTCATCTTCCTTAGGACTACTTGAATTATCATTATCAGCGTGAGAATCCACAGTGCCCGCAACGTCAGTGGTGTTGGGCTTAAAAACTCTAGGAGGATCAGTGCTGATGTATGGAAAATATATGAACTGATCATGTTGAGCAGATGGACCAGAAGATTGTGATTGACCAGTTTTAACATTAGAACCAGTAGAAATGGGGTCACCTATAGGGGTGTTATTCGGGTCAACCCTAACCCGACCCTAATAAGAGTTCGAGTTTTAGGGTTCGGGTCGTTTTCGGGTCGGGTCCAAAAGGGTCAGGTTATTTCGGGTCCGGGTCCACAACAATTAAAAAAGTTCAAAAAAATCTACAATAAACATATTGCATATAGCAAATGTAAAAAGTAAATATATTGAAAAAATTCAAGATGAATAGAATCCAACAAAGCACATCATATATATAGGCTAGAAGTATGAAAGAGTTTCATACCTCAAGCGATGTGGGACAACTCTTCATTTATTTTCCCTACTTTAGTTGTCCCACATCGCTTAAGGTATGAAACTCTTTCATACTTCTAGCCTATATATATCATATGTCTTTGGTTTTCCCTATTTTAGTTGTCCCACATCGCTTCATACTTGTAGCCTATATATATCATATGCCATGGTGGGTATTATTAAAAAAAAGATTATTTATTCAATATTTCGGGTTAAACGGGTCAACCCGAAACCCGAATTTTGAAATAAAAGCAACCCGAAACCCGACCCTATAAAGAATCGGGTCTCTCGGGTTGGGTCAAATCAACCCGAAACTTGAATACAACCCGAATTAACCCGACCTTAATATGCTTATTCGGGTTCGGGTTTTTTTGACACCCCTAGTCACCTATATTAACTGTAGAACCAGTAGAAACATTTGAATTCCAGTATTAACCGATGACCAGTTTTAACTGAGGTACCAGTATTATCCTTTTCACAAGTTTTAAATGATTGGCCAGTATTAACTGTTTTCCTCAGTAGTATTTGGTTCAACAATATTAATGGGTTCGCCTGTATTAACTCCTTTTCCCGATTCATTGTTCCGTTGACCTATAAAATGAGCATTCAAAGATTTGGTTAGTTCGTCAATATTAAATAACCAATCTGGTCCTTCTTCTGTAGCATTCAGAGTCTTCTCGTTGAAGGACACATTTGTGCTTTCCTCCATAATTCTGGTTTTGATATTGTAGACTCTGTATGCCTTGATCTGAGTAGGGTATCCGACGAAGAAACCTTCAGTGACTTTGCTATCAAACTTCCCCAGATATTCTTTAGTATTTAAGATTGTACAAGGACACCCAAATGGTTTAAAGAAGCTTATGAATGGCTTTCTCTCATGAAAGAGCTCATAAGGGGTCTTTGTTTGAGATTTGACAATCAATACTCTGTTCTGGACGTAGCATAAAATGTTAACTACTTCTGGTTCTATAAGAGTCCTGTTTCGTCGTTCTGCCACTCCATTTTGTTGAGGAGTGCGAGGAGCACTGTACTGACGTTCAATTCCTTTTGTGGTGCAAAACTCATCCATCTCTTGATTCTTGAACTCAGTGCCGTTGTCACAGCGGATGATCTTCACCTTCTTTTCTGTCTTGTTCTCAATTCGTGTTATAAAAAAGCGTAGATGATCACCTGTTTCATCTTTAGTACCAAGAAAGAAAACCCAAGTATATCTTGTAAAGTCATCAGTAATAACTAAAAAGTAATACTTCTTTCCTAGACTCACAACATGAGTAGGACCAAAAGATGCATGTGCAGTAAGTGTAAGCTTGACATATTAGAGTTGATGTCTTTGATTTTATGAGATGATTTATGTTGTTTACCCTTTAGACATGAAACACAATGATCATTGCCAGTAAATTCTTTTTGTGGTAAACCCCTAACCAACCCAATATTCACCAATTTGTTCATGTTTTTGAAATTTATATGACACATTCTTCTATGCCATAAAGATGATTCATCCTGTGACGCTTTTGAAAAGAAATAGTTTTTTTTTTTAACTTCAGAAGTAGATTTACCCATGTCTAAACAATACACATTCTCTTTCCAAGGTGTTCGTAGTAGGATCATACTTTCGTCAACTACCTCAAACTTAGGATCAAGAATGATACATTCAGTTTTAGTAAACAGTACCTTGTTCTCTTTATCACAAACTTGAGAAACACTAACCAGATTATAATTTAAATCTAGGACAAAGAGAACGTTTTCAAACGTAATTGTACTATTGCTGATTGTGCCATTTTCCTGTAATTCTCCCACCTCGTGGATTTCCTACAAATGCAACATAGCCACCATTATATTCAATATAGTCTTTGAATTGCAGCTTGTTTCCTGTCATGTGCCTAGAGTAGCCACTGTCCACATGCCACGTCTCTCCTTTCTTGACACCTGGCTTGCTCTGCACATGAATAAGAGTTTAGTTTCTTTTAGGAACCCAAGCCAAAGTAGTCTTGGGTTTACCCTTTTCATTTACATAATCAAAACGTTTGAAATGATATGCAGGATTCTTAGTTTGATCATGTAAAGGGTTACTACTGTTAGTGTTACTACCGGTAGAGTTCCTGAAGTTTCTAATGGTAGCATTTCTACTTGTAGACTTACTACTGGTGACTCTCCAGTAGTTTCTTCTGGCAGTAGTATTTTGGAAATTTGGTTTTTGCTTTTTTTCATGCACATTCTTTGAGCTCACAAATTTTCGAGTTGTCCTACCAAATCTAGGTGTTGTGTTAGATATGTTTCTATTAAATCCAATTCCATGACGATGATTTTTATTATAGAAACAATCTACAGTCAGATGATTGTACTTCCCACATATTTCACAACTTTTAAAAACATTTTTTCCTCTTTGTTGAGTGATCTTTTGATTCAAGTTTCTCACATTACCCCACACATGAGTTGAACTTTCCTTTTGACATTTACAATTGCAAGATTTTCCCTGTTGCACTTGACTAACCCAATGCTAGTTTCTTTCCCTGTAAATTTCTGGTCTGTTTTTGATATTTTTGTGCACAATAGGATTCGACCTTTTTGAAAATTGGGACTTTTACTAAACTCAGAATCACTAGATTTCTCCTGTTGGACAGGTGGTTCATTGATTTGTTCATTAATTCTAGGTTTAGTTAACATGATTTTACTTTTCATGGGGTCTGCATTAGCGTGTGTATTGACTTCAATTTCTTCCTCACTAATTTCTTCGCGAGACTCATCCTTAGGTGGAATAATTGTTGTTATATGGTGGTGAGACACTATTGTACCTAATCCCCTGTTTGTTGTTCCCATGTACTTGAGATCTAAGAATTTGATAAACACTTTTAGAGGCATTTTCACACTTCTTGATACTGAGCTTGATTTGATCATTTTCTATTTTAATCTCCTCAACCTGTTCTTCTACTTTAAGTACTTTACCTAAAGCATTGTCCCTTTCCCACTTAGCAATTGCTAGATCTTCCTGATATTTTGTCTCATTCTTAACATAAGCTTTCACTTGTTGTTCATAACTAGCAATTACTTTGGACAATTCTCTTCTCATCTCTTCTAACTTATGTAAAGACTCACACACAACTTTATTATGTTCTCTATATTCCCTAACCTGTTTAATACATGCAGGAGTACAGAGTTCAGAAAGTACCCCAGTTGGAATGTCGTCTTTAACAGTGTCTGCCATGAGAGCTTGATTTGTGATTTCTTCATTGGCCTGAAAACTCCAATCAAATCCCAAACCATCCTGAGTAACTAGTGCAGTTGAGTTGGATGTTCTTGCTTGATGATTTTTGTTTGATCCAGTAGAATGGTGTTGTGTTGCATACTTTTTTTGATCACCTTGGCTTTCTGAACATTCCCTGGCAAAATGTCCAATCTTCTTGCAGTCAAAACACCTCACTTTTCTTTTATCAAATCCATTCCGGTCACCTCTTCTAACAGCAAAGTTGTTTCTTCCAGTTCGTTGAATGAACCTCCTTGTTCTCACACTGAGCATAGCAAATTTCCACTTCAAATCCATTTCCTCCAGATCGTCAGCATCCACCTGCTCTAAATCTTCAATTACTAGTCCAGAGTTTTCATGACTAGCAAAGAAAGCTTCTCTAACACCTTCATCAATCTTATTTCCTTTTGATTCATTAGATATGAACCCAGTTTCAGATGGAGTTCCACCAGTAGAAACAAACGATGCATTCTACGTTGAGTGATTTATGGTTCAAACATACGTAACTCATTGTATAGCTCGTCAATCTCCATAGAGTCAAGTGAATTTCCTTGCCTATAAATGACTGTGTACATCGTCCATTCTTCTCCCAATGCTCTAAGGAACTTTTTATTGATATCATCTTGAGCAGTATTAACTCCCATGCTGGATAATTCACCAATCAGTGTATTGAATTTGTCAAACGTTTGATATAGAGTTTCACTCTTCACAGCCATGAAGTTCTCAAACTGTTGTTTCAACAGATCTTCTTGATTCCATTTTATGCTTGCAGTTCCACCAAATCTTTTCTCCAAGGCCTCACATAGTAGTTTAGCATCAATAAAGTTTCTGAATTGATGTTGGTAGTCATTGGGAATTGCAATAAGTAGAGTACTCAATGCTTGACATTCGTTGTGAGTATCTCTTCTTTCTTGCTCAGTTACTGGTTGGGTTGAACCTTCTGCTGCTGCTTTATTCTTGAGATCTGGTCCAGGTAGCGAAACAATTTCAGCACGATTCTTCACAACTTTCCACATGGACTAGTTGGCTTGTATCATGTATTGGTACATGCGGCTCTTCCACATATCATAGTTTGATGATGTGAGTACAAGAACCCTATTAGCTTGAACGCCTTCAGTAAGATCAGACATCTTGTTTTGTTTTGTGATTTTTTTTTACACGCCCTGTTGATCGTAGATCTAGATCAAACAAACGTGTAGATCCAGATCTATCAAAGAAGTTGCAGCGGATCAACACTTTGATATTAACAAGGGTTAATTGATCTAACAGTTTATGAATATATGAATGAATAAACGTTAATAATTAAGAACACAAGTATTCCACCAACAGCCTCAATCTATTAAAATAATTGTTTCGTAACAGACGTGTGTTTACAACGACACATGGATCTATGTATATAGACCTTGAGGAAACACCCTAATTCAATTAGGTTAAAACTCTAAAGAAATCTACGAAGATAATTATCAATATATTGTTTACATATTTATCTCCTTACAACACGCTAACTAATATATCAAGTAAGCAATATTAACATGCGCACCAATAGAACTCTTCATGCAGATCCATGCAGCCATAGTAACATTGATACCAGTATTAAGTCAGAGTAGTAATATCACCAGTAGTAATCTCCATACTTGACCATCAATATAACCTATAGTCACCAGTATGGATCACTCACTAATCTTACTCACCGGTACTAACTAACTTCACCACTATTAAACACTTCATAACCCAACATATACAACAACCGATTCCAACATAAATTTCCTACCAAACTATAAATTTGATCATCAATTTAAAAATAGGAATGTTTAGTCTATCATTACAACCCTAGTATAACATCTTATCATCGCAAACAACTATAATTCTACTCTATCATGGCAAGCATGACAAACCAAAATTCACAATAAAAGAACAATCAAACAAGAATATGTTTAAAAAAGTTAAAATTAAGAAACCAAAAACGAAGTAATGTAACGAGTAGAAAGATAGTACAAAGCTTTGGAAAGTTTCCGCAAAAATTCCTTTCTAGCTACCCACTACAGTTGCAAGTGAGGGAATAAACTTCCCTCCTCCAAATCCTAATTACAAAAACTACTAGAAATGAAAAATGAAAGAAAATCCTAGAGAGAGACTAGAGAGAAGGAAGAAAAATGGTTTAGAGAGGTGTATTGAATGTTGGAAATTTGCATCATATTTATTGGAGAAATTAACTGCACCTGCCCATCCGACCACCCAGGCAGCCGATAACCTGCCCCTAACAGCCGGCGACCAGGCCTCCCGCTGGGTGTGTTTCGGTATGTGTCTTTAGTGCGTTTTTGATATGTTTTCGGCTTCGACACTACTTCATTTTTTGCACGAGATTAGTTTAATCAATTTCTAGGTTGATCCGGACACATCCTGTATAACTGCTGCATTCTTTAGATTTCTATACTTTTGCTGGTAGTTATGTATCATGCGGGTTTGCATGTATCTTCCCAGATGACTTTGCCTTGTCATGATGAATGTGTTGTCCAGGTCTTCCGAATGTAGCAGAATCTCCAATAGTCTTTCAGAATTGGCAAACATGATCTACATCAATCTTCTCCTGTTCTAGCCGTTATCTACTGCTTTCTCTTTCTTTTATGCTTCTTTTATGTAATGATAATAAAATTCACTTGTTTAGCAAATAATTCACAACCTCTATCGGGATATAATGTGATGTTTTGTTACGTAGGTATAAAATAGGTTATCTATGCGAGATCAAATATCACATATTTAGACCTTTTCTAGTCCTCAAGCAAACCTTCGAAAAAATTATTTTTGCTGGATAGTAAGGTGATGGAAATGAAAACCAATTATTTGGGTAAAGAAACATTTGTAAATGATATATCTTAAAATAAAGGTGTTTCATCAATAAAATATTCATGACTAGGCTTTCTCGGTGGGTCACTCAATTCACTCAAGTGTATCGAAGTTCCTACATATTTTAAATGGAATATCGCTCAATTTCCTGTCATGTCAGCATTATTATCATAGTGATAGTCGTTGTAATGTGTTAGATTAGAACGTATGGGTGATTAGCATTTTTATCGTCGGCGCTAAATCCCAAACACTATACAAGAATAGAAAGTGATAAGTTGACCAAGGGTCATTGTATAAGACAACCTAATTTAAAGTACAATTCTGCAAGTTTGTTTTTATCTTAGTTTATCGAGTTTTGAAAAGGGGAGTTGGTTTTTGTTTTGTTTTCTTTATTACCTAAACTAAACAAAGTGATAAATAAGTAAATAAGCAATCAAGACAATTAGGAAGTATTTTTCATGATTTCGTAATCTAGCAAATTAGAAGTGATAATATGTTGAGTTGAATTATTTAAGTGACCTTAATGATTTGTACATCATAAATATGTTGGATAATGTGGTGTATGCACTATGGCCCCTACTAGTGTTATTATCATTAGTTCATGACTGTAAGTGGTATGTCACTAAGTTCTAGGCTCTTTGAGTATGATTAGACTATACCGGTTAATGTTTGTATCTAATCTCCTAAAAACTGAACAATTATCCTACTTCTAGTCATTTAAGTTTAGGTCACCTTGTTTTATAAAATACCTTTCAATATCTTAGTTTATCTAATAGAACTAAGTACAATTGGGTATTTACCACTTAAGGAACTAGATAGTTAAACTTAGATTTTCCTTAAAGATCATTTCTACCTGACTTGGCAGCCTACGTTGGTTAATTTTCTTTTCTACGACATTACCGAAGTTATGAAGGCCACATGCGGTATATTTGCGCCTGACCTAGCCTATCACCATATAGGTCATGAATCGGTAATACTAAGGGTTCTTGGAAATAAGGATTTTATAACAAATTTAGTCAACTCATATTATCACTACCTAAGGAATACTAGACTACTACATCATGGCAAACACTAATACGATTAAGAACATTAATCAACAAGTATATAAATATAATTGAATCATCAAACAAGAAAATCAATTATAAAATTATAAGGGGAAAAAGTCACTGAGAATAAGGAAAAGAATGTGTGATTTAGTACTTTGATTACAACGACTCCACCTCCAAAGAAAGCTACCTAGTTACAATCTCCGCTCACGCTATTGACCCGTATTGCTAACCACTACTACTACTATAACCAAGAAAGCAAATAAAATTACAAAAAAATTGAAAAGAGAGAAACTAGAGAGAAGGAAAGAGAGATTGCTGAAATGAGAGGTGTGTTGAAAGGAGGAAATGAGGCATGTATTAATCGGAAACTAGTGAGCAACCAACCACAAAGTAGTAACTAGAGGTTTCCTGGCGCAACCACCTGCCGGCGCCACCCCTTGCTGACACCACCTACCACTGTTGGCCGAGGCATGTGGTGGTCGCCATTGGTTTTTTATGTTGTGTCTCTTCTCGTCGCGTTTCAGGTGCGTTTCCGGTTTCTTGGGCAACTCGTCTTCGTTCTTCTTTCATGCAAAATGTCTTTTCCAATTTTACTAAATCCTTTAAAGTGTCCTGGTTAATGTCAGAAGGTCATATGTAAGCTCTAGTGAGGGTTTGTGGTTTTAACCGTAATTTCATTCTTTTAACTGTTTGGAATCCTCATTAGTCGGGAAATGTTAGGGTAAGTGTTTTGAAGGGATAAGTGTTGGGATATTGCATTCTGGATGAAGCTGCAAAACGTCAAGTGGTATAGATTTTGTTAAGTCTTTACTACCGATGTACAAAGTTAAAATCTGAAGTAAACTTATGCAATCAATAAAAGTAAATGATGAAGACTTTAATTCGGAAGAAGACTACAATATCTGAAGTGGAAAATGAAGCTTCAATTAGTAGATTATCTGATTGTATTATACGAAAGTAAGGCCTTGAATGAGAATGAATATTTAGAGACAATCAAGTGTCTGTTCATATTTCTAAACGTAAGATTCGTGTTAGTTTGTGATTCCGAAACATGCTAACATCAAAGTTAATCATTTAGAGTATGATCCTTAGGTTTAATCCCGTCAATTGGTATTAGAGAACTAGACACTAAATTAATTTGATCCATTTTACTCAATTTAGCTAGAACCGAGTGATTGTGAGCTGATTTTGAGGGTGATTAGCTGAATCATAAACGCTTTAGAGGTTTAATATCAATATTTTTCATTAGATTTGAATTTCAGTTGAGCGGTAAGTTATTTATAAGTTGAACGATTATAAATTTCAATTAAGTGAAGAATGTGGAGTTTAATAGAGTATGTTAAGGTGTTTTAGTGTTAATTCAGTGATAATTTGAAACTTTTTCAGAAGATCGAATCATTTTTCATTCAAATCATTGAAACAGAGCTATGGAAACTAATGTGGACTTTGATAAAGAGAACTTCCGTTATACCTCTATATCGCTCTCAGGTGTTGATTTCATGATGTGGAAACTCAGGCTTAAGGTATTCAATTATTATAGTGAAGTCAGTCTATGGAATTCGATTACAAAGGGTCCTCGCAAACTAGAGGTTTTAGAAACTGGAGGAACTCAGATGATTGAAGTAGATTTGGAGAGGTATTCAGAATTGGACAAGAATCTGAGTGATAGAGATCTGAAAGCTTTAGGAGCAATAATTCTTGCATTGCCGAAAGAAATTTACAATAATTTCAAGGAATGTATTTAGCAAGGAGCTTATAGATACAATGGAGTTGAGGTATGAAGGAAGTTTGGAATTGAAGGAGAGCATGAGAGAAAGATTGAGGACTTCTATGAGTTATTTGAGTGGATTAGGGGATAAATATTGGTTGAGTAGATTTCTAATAATAGTGAAGTGACTTGAAAAGTGTGGGGATTTCATTAAACGAAAATGATGTTTGCAAGAAGCTGCTATAGCTCTTTCCAAACAAATGGAGTATCCAGGTCATGAAATTAAAAGGAAATGAAACATGAATACAATGACACTTAAATAGTTAATTGGAATCCTACATCTTATGAGTTGATATGAACACTAGTGTGAAGAATGAATCCAACTCCTATTTTGGATGTGCACTTTTCACTTCACAAAGTCCAAAGAAAAGTAAATTAAATGATCAGTCAAGTCATTTAATGAACTATCAAAATCTTTCATCATGTTGTGCTGGTGGAGGACATCATCAAGGAACAATGCATAACACTACTTAACAGCAAGGTATGATGTCAAATGCATACTCGGTTCCTGTTCAAACATCTGGAGTGAATTCAAGTTCAAATCTAAAGAATCAAAACTCAGAAGAGAATGGAGTACTCTACAAAGAAATTGTGGCAAGCTATGAGGCATTTGTTGCTGGAATTTTGACTAACTTAGAGTTTTATAGAGAGGATTTGGAACAATTGCATCCTGATGACCTAGAGGAGATGGACATAAACGGCAGATGGCTATGATTACACTTAGGGCAAACAAGTTTTTCAAAAGAACTAGGAGGAACAACTTTAGGAGGACAAATGGTGATATAGTTGGATTTGATAAGACAAAGGTCAAGTGCTTCACTTGTGAAGGGCTTGACACACTTTGCTAGAGAGTGCAGGGCACCAGAGGAGAGAATACACTGGTTTCAAAAGAATTCTTACTCAGCCAATGATGAGTGAAAGTCAAGCTCTAATTCATGTTGGGAAGGATTGAACAAGCTGAACCATCTTCATCACTCAAAAAACTGCTTTCATGCACTCATATCTTAGGTGAACTCTACTACCACATATCAGGTACGTTCTACTCCTTGTACTCTTGAATGTCTTAACACTTAGATTTGTTAGAGAGCATAACAAAAAGTTAATTGAAGAAATTGAACTTTCTGAACATCATCAAAAAAGAATTTGTCAAAACTAAAAAACTTTACAAAGATAAAGATTGAATCTTTAATATGTTTCTGAATATAAGGGCAAACTGGTGGTAGATTGGAAAACAACATGCGGATATTTTTAAGAAATTTCAAAAAGCAAAACATGATTTGGAAAGTTCAAACATTCAAGTAGAAAAATTCAATATTTCCTCAAAAGCTTTAAATGGAATTATTGACAAATAATTTGTTCAAAAAGCTAAAGTGGGAATTGGTTTTACAATTGTTCTACCACCTTTCAATGATAATTACACTATCATGCCTGAATTTACACAATTTGTAAGTCATCTTCATGATTTAATTAATTTTGATGCTCATTTTGTCTTACAAACTAGTGATGATTTGAATTTAAAGTCAAATGATAAGTGTAATGTGAATTTTGTGCTTAATGAGTTAAGTAGTTCTGCATGTAACTTGAGTTCTAATTTGAAAAATAAATTTGTACCAGGTGATAATGTAAAAGAATTAAAAGATTTTGAAAATATTTGCTTTAGAGTCTATGAAGATGTACTTAAGGATAAAGATATGTGTATTGATGCTAGTTCTGTGTGTAATAAGAGTTTGAATGAATTTTGTAATTCAAATGTCAAGAATAATATCAATTCTTGTAGTTTTGAAAATTGTAAAAACAAGGATGGTGTGGTTATTGAAGAAATTCATGTTGATCATGTTGATAATTGCTTGCATGAAAATTGTTATAGTTTTGATAATAGGAATAGTTCTACTTTAAGTATGAATGAGTTGATTAATAATGAGCGAGAACACAAAAAATTAAATGGCAAACGTGTGACAATTAATCAGAGTGTTAATTTCGGAAAGAAAATAAAAGTTAAATGTCATTTGTGCAAAAAGAAACATAAAGCATTAGTATGTTGGTTTTTATAACATGTGAGAAATGTTAATTCTAAGGAGATACATGATATACAATTTGGTAGAATTAACTTTAAATCGTCTGTGCTTAATCATGAAAATTCAAAGTGTGTTGTTAAATATCAATTTGGTAGAATTACTATTGATATGTTGCAAGGAAATTGTTTGAAAATAAAAGGAAATTCTTATTCAGAAGTAAATAAACCAATTTTTAAAATTACTTCGGAAGTTAAGAAATTTAATTCTGAAAGTAACAAAATAAGTTCTGGTGGTAGACATTTTACTCCTGAAAGTAAAAATCTTACTTCTGATAGTAAGAATATTATTTCGGATGTGAAAATGTTTACTTCGGAAATTGGAAAGTTTTGTTCTGAAAAGTAACACTACTTCTGATGAGAAAATTACTAAAATTTCTGACATCAAGATGCACAAAAGTCACAAATTCAGGGCTAAAATGGCTTGGATTCCCAAATCTAACTGATAATTTTACATGTGCAGGAGTAGTCTACACATATTAATGAAAACATTGGGATAGTAGATAGTGGATGCTAAAGGCACATGACTGGGAATGCAAGACTATTGAAAAATTTCATATATTTCATGGTGGTAGTCTGGCTTTTGAAGGGGAATTTGGGGGTAACATAACTTGTAAAGGAACTGTTTCAAATGGTAAACTCCGTCTGGATCAGGTAAATTTGTCAAATAGCTCAATTACAACTTGCTATATGCGTCTCGGGTATGAGACAAAAAGTTTATTACTGCTTTTAATTTTGACTCTTGTTACATTTTCTTCTACTAATTTTGAAATTCCAAAGGACAAATTGTCCTTCAAATATCAAGGCACGAGGACATGTAAATTTTAGATATGAACAAGGTTCATTCAAGTGAAACTTTTGCTTGTTTCATATCTAAAACCACTGAAAAAGAGTCTATTTTATATTATAGAAGGTTAGGACATGTAAACCTTAAAAACATGAATAACCGGTCAAGGGTAATTTAGTTCACGGGTTACTTAAAAAGGACTTTTTCCTAAATGATTATTGCATTTCTTTTTTAAAAGAAAGACACTTAATTTAGTGGATATACCTCTATAACTTTTGCATATGGATCTTTTTGATCATATTAGTGTAAAAAGATTGGGTTTGAAATTTTATTGCTTAGTTATTTCAAATGATTTCTCTAGATTTTTTTGGGTGTTTTTCTTGGAAACAAATTATGAAACAATTCAGATTATTAAGTCATTTATTGTACAAATTGAAAACTTATGTATTAAGCTAGTGAGGATGATTGGATGTTATAACGACACATAGTTTAAAAAATACAAATTTTGAATAAGTTCTTGAGAGCAAGGGGATTACTAGGCGGTTCAGCTCCCCTAGGACTACTCAACAAAATGGAGTTGCAGAAAGGATGAACTAGACATTAATATAAGGAGATATGTCTATGCTTAGTGATTCTCCTCTTTCAGTTACTTTTTGTCTTGAAGGTGTGAATACCATGTGCTATGTTCGTAACAAAATTCATGTTGTTAAGAGTTCAGGCAAGATATCTTATGAATTGTTTATAGGTAGAAATCCTTGTATATAGGTTTCTTGAAGGCTTGTGGATGTTCTTGCCTAATTCTAAACATAAGAGATTATCTAGGAAAGTTTGATTCTAAGGTGGAAAAAAGGTTACTTTAGTGGTTATTCAAGTGTATATAAGGCTTATAGATTCAATAGGATAACTGGAACCATTGAGGATTCAATAAATGTCGTTTTTAAATAAAATACTCCCAATCTTAAGAGTTCTGGTGCTCCTTGGCTTTGATTTGATAACATTTGTAAAATCATTTGATCACTGTTAGCAAGAGTTTCTTGCAAAGTCATCCAAAGCAAAGAGCTCAATGGAGAATTTGCAAGATGACTCTGGAGTGGGAAATATGTTCAGAGTTAGTTCATAGGTTGAAGAAGAAAGAGTGAATGCAAATGATGGTGAAGTTCTAGTTGCAGAACAAGCTCAAGAGAAAACTGCAAACAAAAATGCAGTGCAAGATCAAGGTGGGATTGAAAATCAAGATGAAGATATCAATGAACCTGAAGCTTCAAGTGTAGTTGTAAATGAAGAAGCTGCTACATGAGAAGAAATATCCATAGATGTGAATGATTTATTCACTTCTGATGCTGCAAACCATGAACAATCCAGTGAAGCTCTTTCTAACCCTCTATTGCATGAATCTATTGAACTGAATCAAAAAAATTTGGATGATACTTTGGCAGAGGATGCAAATTAGTCTTTGAAATTTAACAAAAATCATCTGATGTCAAATATAATTGGAAATTTGCTTGAAGGGGTTAAGATAAGAAGTAAGTCGGGATAAATAAACTTATGTTTTTTTTCTTGCTTCTTGTCTCAAGTAGAAACCCAAAAATGTAGAAATGGCCTTAAATATTAATAGTTGGGGATAAGCTATGTAGGAGGGACTTCTTCATTTTAAGATGCATGAAGTAGGAATAAGGCTGTGTATAACCCTGTGCTACCATTCTAGCCTTATTCCTAACAACAATCCCTCTGTTATCCATCTTAACTTTGAAAATCCATTTGACACCTATAGCATATTTACCTACATGAATGTTAAGTAAATGAAGAGGGCACTGATTATGATGAGGTGTTTGCACCAGTTTCCAGGATTGAGGCTATAAAATTAATCTTGGCTTATGCCTCATATAAGAATTTTAAATTATACCACATGGATGTGAAATCTGCTTTCTTATATGGGAAACTAGAAAATACAGTCTATGTCTGTCAACCTCCAGGATTTGTAGACCCACACTATCTCGAAGGGGTGTTGAAGCTTGATAAACCTTGTATGTCTTATATCAGGCACCTAGAGCTTGGTATGATACATTGTCAAAGTACCTAACTAAAAATGGTTATTTTAGGGGTTCAATTGACGAGACTTTGTTCATTAAGAGAGTAAAGAATGATTCTATCTTTGTGCAGATCTATGTAGATGATATTATCTTTGGATCAACTAATGATGCTTAGGGTAAGGAGTTTGAGTCAGTGATGCATTCTAAGTTTCAGATGAGCTCTATATGACTCTCTTTTTAGGACTACAAGCTAAGCAAACTCATGCAGGCATTTTCATTATCTAGTCAAAATATGTTAAAGATATGCTTACTAAGTTTAGCTTCTTAGATTGTAAGCCCGATCCTACACTTGTAGATACCAGAGCCAAACTTTGTCCTAAATTGGAAGGAGAGGATCCAAACTCACATTTATATAGACCCATGATTGGTTGGCTAATGTATCTCACTGCTAGTAGGCATGGCATTATGTTTGGTGCATGTTTGTGTGCCATATATCAAGCCAATCATAAGGTTTCCCATCTAGTTGCCGTCAAAAGGATATTTAGATATCTTAAGGGTTAGGACTTTGGTACCCTAAGTATTCAAATTTTAAATTTTATGCATTCATTGACAGTGATTATGGAGGTTGTAATCTTAATAGGCAGTCCACCACATGAGGATGCCAGTTCTTAGTGTGACAGCCGTTTAAAATTCAGACGAATTATGTATTCTTTATCTTCGAGATAGCTGTTATTGCTCTTATTTATACTTTACTGTAAACGTGGGTGTCTCGGAATCGAAATCGGAATCAATAATTGTATCCTAATACCAAGAAAACTTATAATGAACTTGCCTAAGTTCATAGCAAAACAATCGTAAACTTTCAACGAACGCAAAACGATAACGAATACGAAAAATGAAAAAGGCTGAAAAACAGCCCGGTGTGCATCCCTAAGTACTTAGGGCGCAACACTACCCTGCAGATTCAATTTATTTTTTAAGTTGTTGAGTCACTAATGCATGGAAACTTATTGGGACAATTGTACAAACGACATAGGACCTCCAAATGGTCCAGGCCTGCACACACCAACCCTCTACTCACCTATTTAATCTCTTTCTTTCATTACATAATCACAAACACCATTTTGAATACACACACTTGAAACACGCACACTAACAAATTCTCTCTCAACTTCACCAAATCCGAGCCACTATTTCAGAGAAAATAACACCAAAAACACCTACAAATTTCATCATCTTCATTAAGGGTAGCAGGGGATTGCATTTACTTTGATCACATACATCTCTTCCATCGTTTTTCTACCGTTTTGAAGCTTAAAATCATCATCCATCCATTTTCTCTACGGTATAAACTCTTTTACCTACTTTTTTTACTCAAATAACTAATTGCATGTTGGATCAATATCCTAAAAAAGTGTTTTTATTAAGTTTCATGGTGATTTACATAAGAGAAACGAGTTTTTATAAATTATTACGTAGATTTTCGTTTTTATGGTTAAAAATCTAATAGAACTGATATTAGAAAGTATTTTAGGTTTTAATCATTTGCATGTTAAGATCCACCATTAAAATAACCATTTTCACAACAAAAACGTGTGTTGGAAAAACTGAGACAGCAAGGGCGACGCCCCTGCCCTTTACGGCGGGGCACCGTGCTTCTTACCGTTTCCAAAAATCGTTTTACATCGTTATTAATCGTCACCTTGAACTTATATACTTAGAATCTGAATAAACGAAGCTGTAATTAACAAAAAGTTGTGTTTAAGGTGACTAATTTGAGTTATAAAAAATATGTTTTGTTTTGGGAATATAAGTGAATATTGTTATAAAAATTGTAAGCGGGAAAGTGTTGAAATTTTGGAGTTAAATTTTATAGCGCGGAAGCGCTGCCCGGTTTTCGTTAGACCATAATATAACCTTCAAAACTTGGTATGTTTTAGCGCGCGTTAACATTTTCGTTGACTAACGATTGTATAACCTTATTAAACTATAATAATTACTCGAAAACATAAAATGTTCTAGGGTTCCTTTGATTCCGACGCGTTCCGACTTCTTTTACGCACACGTTTATCCTTCGCAATCCGTGAGTTACATCCCCACTATTTCTACTATTTTCATACAATTTTGGGGGAAACATGAGAAACTAAATGCTTTTAATACATGTCACACCCCGCCATCGGCGGAAACGCAGTGTGCAACTGATTGGCGATCGTCATAACACGTTAGTAAATAAAGAAATAATCTATATGAATTATATAAAATCCGTATGTCATGACGTCGCCATGTCCAAGGTAAAACCCCTTGGTACCAATTATCACCACAATGAAATAACATTCAAAATAAATCCGAAATGAACATAAAGTACGTAGGCATGCAAACCCGAAATATAAATAAATAAATGTATCAAACTCAAGCCACAATGCAATAATACTGTAAGTCTGTAGGAGTCCAATCCAGCTAGATCCTCTACTTGATCAATACCCGAAAGTAAAACTAAAAAGTCAACACAAAGGTTGAGCGAGTTCATTGAGTATGTAACAATATAGTTTAGTAAACATTTGAAAGCAAGTTTATAAAATTTAGGAAGTTTCCGAAAATAGAAATGTTTCTAAAAATAGAAAATTCTATTTTTAGTAAGTTTCCCGAAATACTAAGTTTCCAAAAATGGTAATTTATAAGCATTTGTATCTCAATTAGCAGTAGTGAATGTAAGTAAAAGAAAACATGTATCATATGCATGTATGTAAGAAATGTAATCGCAAACCCACAAGTATATGTAGTAGTAGCCACACTACTGTATGAAGACACCATTAGTACTAATGTGCACGTTCCAAGACTCCGTTAGTAAATCATCTCTACTAACGAGCACGTTTAGAAGACGCCACTAGTAGAACCTATCTACTAGTGAGCACGTTTAGAAGACTCCATTAGTAGAACATATCTACTAATGAGCACGTTTGACGCAGCCCATAATAGTAATCTCGTAATAATTTGAAAACATGCATACGTTTGTATACGTTTTATGAAATCCAATTCAAAGTAAGTTTCCAAAAATGGAAAGTTTATGAAAATAGTAATTTTCTAAAAGTGGTAAGTTTCTATAAATAGAAACTTCTATTTGTAGTAAGTTCCGAAAATAGTATCCATTTTAGTAGGTATCGTAATAATCCGTTTTCCTTAAAATAGAAATGTTTGAGTTTTACTTTCTCCCGATTAGTTTAAAACACATAAAACAGTTGAAAATAGGGGAAATGAACTCACCTCGTATAAATGGCAAATACACTACTCTAGTAGTGTGAGTGTGTGTGTATAGGATAAGTCACACGCAAGTCCCAACTAGGTATAGATCTCCCCTAAATGAGTAAGTAACAAGTCGTAAGTAATAAAGTCATTAAGTTTAAGGTCGATACACAATGTATTCAAGTTGACCCGTTTAGGAAGGTTAGGAAGGTTGTATGTTTACGGTTTAAGAATAAACTTAGAAATATCGACCAAAATTCACTGAATACATACGTTCGTTAAAACTGTTGTAACTTTAGTTTTAGGAAGAAATAAACGATGAATGTTATATGCACGAAAACTAGACTCAGAGAGATACGTCGAGGAAACTGTAATAAGTTCATTTGATTTAATTAAGACCAAGATATGATCGAAACAAAACAGGTATACAATCTGTCCAAAACCCGTTAACTTTAATATATTGTTTTATAAAACGTTTATAAAATTATTAAACGAACACTTAAACATGATTGACCATTTTATATATATGTTTAAGGACTTATTAAGCAATAATAATCCATTATACAATATAATTTAGTTTGCTAAGCGGTTACACAAATTCAAGATTTTTAATCCTAACATAAACGTTAAAACTCCGATTTGACCAATGTTCACTAATTTGCAGATTTAGAGAGTTTGAAAAGCAGTTAGACAACGAGACTAATATTTTCCGAAAATAGACTCCGAGTCCTACAATTTTGTATTAGACTTCAGTTGCTTATTCGAAGTAATAAATACTCAGTTTCAGACACGTTTACAAATTTTCAGTTTCTGAGAGTTTGAGAAACATTTAGACGACATATTATATATCCACAAAAACTAGATTTCAAGGGCTACAAAATATGTTTAGACTTCAGACTCTAATTCACGACCAATTTAAAGATATAGCACGAAGAACACATATTAACAAACTGCCAACAACCCATAATTTACTTTGTCACAACCTTTTTGCCAAAAACGTTTTTAACTCCTTTAATACCTGAGATTGATCAACCGTACCTCAAATCCTAATATTAACTTAACCATTTTCAGAATTATCGAAGGTTAACACCTGATTACCATTCAACAAAAACTTTTTTATAACCATTCCAACTATTAATTCCTATATACTAAACACGAAAGGTTTATATACTCAAAAAAATGAATCAAAGAACAAACTAACAAAGATGGAAATTAGGGTTTTGATTACATCTTACCAATACTTAATTGAATGCTTGAACGAATGGCTACTTGATGATGGAATTCAATTGGAGAAAGAAGGGGGGTTGCTGGCAAAAACGAACAAGAGGGTAAAGGGAAAAACTAATGGATCGAATACAAGGGTTTAGGGGATCGAACATATAGGTATTGTTGGGTTTGGTTTCTAGTTTGCATGGATTAAACAAAAATTCATCATGGACTAAGTTACATAAACTTTGGGCTAAACTAAAACAATAACGGGGTAGACTAGTAAAAATATAATTCTCCGTTTACGAAAGGCTCGAGAATAATATTACGAAACAAATTACGAATAACGACTCGGGATTTCTATTATTAACCGAAAAAGAAAGTTTACCCTTTCTATGATAATTAGTTATTAAACGAGTCAAGAAGGTTTAATTTGCCCAATCAAAACTTTAACGACTCGGAATTACTAGAATTACTTTATCTTTAATAAAAGAGAGTTCCCAATATCAAAAGGAGTTTATATATATCTAAAAAGGTACTTAAGAGTTCGTTACGGGAGTAACTCGTTAAGTCGTTTAGGAGCTTATCTAGTGGGTTCTATCTACTTGTGCACTTAAACTAATACGAAAACAACACATACAAATATATACACACATAACAACAGTAATATCATATATAAGCAAAGTAACAGGCAACAACATATGAAAAGTGTTTAATTTTCAGTATATTTCGGTAATGATCTACATGCATATTAGCTAACTAAGGCCGGATAGAGTGACGGTTGTCACAATACATTATATGCGTATGTTTTTACTTGCCATACTATGATTTCAATGATTGATTGTTATCTTTTCAAACGCCCCGATTGGCATCAACATTGACGTAAATTCCCGTATTTAAAACAGTAAAGGGGCCTGTCACGGTCGGACTATTGTTTAGTGGAAACATTTACATTCGTATTATATGATTGTATGTGCCTACTATCAGGGTTATAAAATTAGTGCCTACTCATTTATTGATTGTATGTGCCTACTATCAGGGTTATAAAATCAGTGCCCGTTTCTTTACACACTTTTAGCTTGTTTAAGCCGTTAGTATATGGGTATCGATACTTAGAAAATGGTCATTCCTTACTTAGGTGTCAGCTTAAGTACATATTAGTAAATCTTTTCTTAGGTGTTAGCCTAAGCACATATTAGGTGTTAGCCTAAGTGCATATTTTAGGTGTCAGCCTAAGCACATATTAGGTGTTAGCCTAGTGCATATTTTAGGTGTTAGCCTAAATTGTCCCTTACTTGGGTGTCAGCCCAAAGAATTACTAAATTGTTCCTTACTTGGGTGTCAGCCCAAAGAATTGCCGTAAACATCTTTACAAGTATTGCTATACTTGTCAATAAACATCTTTTAAAGTATTACTATACTTTGCCGAAAGCATCTTTTAAAGTATTGCGATACTTTGCCGAAACCATTTTTAGTCAAGCACTAGCAAAACTGTAACTCACTCACTACTTTTGTAGTTGGCACTTTTTCTCATGTTATCAGGAAACGAAGTGTAAGGACTTGAAATACATATCTTTTGGGCGAGTCAGGCAAGTCACGTGGTTATGAATCGGGAGAAGACCTTGTATAATATTTGGGAATATCTTTTGAAATCCTTACTTATGTATTTTGTTGTAATTAAATGTTAAATACTTGGTTATTTTGAATTTGTAAACACTTTTATATATTCTAATGACTTGAAAATCGTACGTATTTTATTATATCTCGTGTTATGATATTGATGCTCTTCGCATCCTGTGTTTCCGCTTTAGCGTGGTGTGACAGACTTGGTACCAGAGCACAAGGTTATGGTGAATACTCGTTTTCAAAATTTTCAAAACAAAAACCAAACTAGAATCAAGGCTTTTCGAAAATCACTTCACAAGCTTTTTTAAACTTTTGTGGATTAATTCCGCAAATTCATGGTTCATCACTAACTACGCGTAATTTGGCAAACTACGCCTAGTTTGGGATAAATTATGCAAGAATGGAACGTAATTTCTATTGTTAACGGTTTTCGAGTCAAAAGTTATCGGTCCCACTGATTCCCGATTCTCACGTGACTGACCCGAACGTGCACTGTCATGTTACATTTTCCTTTTTTCCCCATACTTACTCGTACCGTTTATTCGAAGTTTACGACATGTGTCGATCGTCACATTCTCATTCGCACTCGCACTCCCACTCACGGGCCGTTTACTCGAACTACTTCACTGCATCGGGGACTCAACATCACGAGACTACCGATCCCTCTGAAGAAAGCTCGATGGCGTTCACTAGCAGCCACGGTACGTCCAGTCCGAGGACTGTTCTGCCAGCCGCACCACCGGTCCCTACCGCAGCTCCACAACAGCGAGGACTGCGCATTAGATTGATTGCTCGCAAGCAGGTCACCTTTCCCGGTCGCTTACCGGATCGTATGATGGGACAAACGACTCCCGACCCAGCCAGAAGTACACCTCCTCAGATGCCACTGCACCCCAAGGACCCCTACGCGGCATCGGTAACGCCAACAGGGATCCCTACATGTGGGAGCGACTCCACGACCACTCGATGCAGCGCCCCGACGGCGCATGACCATCTCGACTATCCATGATGCCACCTAGTCAGAGGTTCACCCCGACCGAGTATCATGGACTCCGCCGAGACCTTCAGGGACTTACTGAGGAGGTTAAGCAGCAGGCTCATCTCCTGTTCCAGGTCTTAGAAATCGCTCACCGCTTATCTGAGCAGTCCCTCCGAGTCATCTCCTCAAATCAGTCTAGCATGCTTGGTAATGGGTACCCTGATGGTTGTCATACTGTTGAAGATGATCCTGGACAGGCGTCGTTAGTTCCATTTCTTTTATTATGTATTGTATCTTAGTCTAAGTTGTAATTTTCCGTACTTGTACACAACTTAAGACTCGTATTGTATTGGTGCTTCGAATTATCCTTATTGTTATGAACCTTGTAACCGAATACTATTATTATGGGATGAAATTTCTATCTTTATTTTCCCTACTTGTCTACTATGCTTGAATTGTATTATCATTCCTTGATCGCTTATCGTGCGTGCGCTATCTATCCTTCCTATAAACTATATATGTTATTGTCATTATTAATTGTTAAGATCCCTATCTCGTATTCCTATTCGTGCGTTCTAAACTAGTTTCCCTTTTTTGTTGTAGAATCATGCCTCCCAAAAGGAGCAACGCTACCATCATAGCCGAGCAGGTTGCTGCGCAGTTCAACGCAGCAATCCCAAACATGATTGCCCAGCTCTCCGCTGGGATCAACAATAATAACCACCAGGAAAAAAATGATAACCAACAACAAAACAATAACCGAAGCCAAAACGAGAACCGACTTGGCTGCAGCTCCAAGAACTTTATGGCATGCAGGCCGAAGGAATTTCATGGCACCTCCGGTGCTGTCGGACTACTCTCGTGGATCGATAGTATCGAATTGGTTCTCCATATAAGACGATGTGCTAAGGCTGAGAAGGTGGAGTACGCTTCCTGTTTACTCCATGGACGAGCCTTGTCCTGGTGGAATCTCGTGGTCCAAACCCGAGGCAGAGCCGAAGCGTATGCCCTCACATGGGAAGATTTCAAGAAACTGATAATGGAAGAGTATTGCTCAAAAAGGAAAGTGCAGAAGCTCGAGGAAGAGCTATGGAATCATAAGATGGTCGGAAACGACATCGACGCACACACCGCCCGCTTCTACAAGCTGGCCAGATTGGTACCAAGGATGGTAACCCTAGAAGAGAAACGGATCGACCGTTACATCTCCGGTCTCTCACCCAAAATCCGAGGAATGGTCATCTCTTTGGAACGATTGACGATTCAGAGCGCTGTTGTTCTTGCGCATCGTATGACAAACATCCGTCTTTCCTCTCCAGCACCTGTCAGGCGAGAGGAAAGCGAAAAGCGGAAAGCCGATCATCAACCAAGAAGAAACGACCGCAACAAGAAACACAAAACCGCCCGCGACCTTGCAATAGTTGCTGCCCCCACAACCGGACCCCGAACTTACACTGGCCCGCACCCAAAGTGTGGCAAATGCAACTTCCATCATGTTGGGAATTGCCCGGTGCGCAGAATATATAACAAAGTGGGGCACTACCCCTGGTGCTGCCCCGAGGAAACTGGTGATAACAGAAAGAAGTCAGTTTTCTACGAACGCGGAAGCGACAAAAACTTCCGAAAGTCCTGTCCCAAGTTACAAAATGCTCCACCAAATCAGGCCAAGCAAGGCCTAGGATGCGCTCTCGTAATCACTTCCGAAGAGGAAAATCCAAATGCAATGACAGGTACATTTCCATAAACGACCATTACGCATCTATATTATTCGATTCAAAAGCAGAGAGAAGCTTTGTGTCCTTAGAATTTAGACCCTCTATCAATCTAGGATCTAAAGTTCTTAAAGATAGCCTCACCATAGAGTATATTAATGGTCAATAGTTTGAAGCTAAGGACGTAATCCTAGGATGTTCAATGTGCCTAGCCAATAAGACCTTCCCCATAGAACTGAAAAATTTCGACATCATCGTCGGAATGGACTGGTTAGCTCGATCCCGAGCCGAAATTATTTGTTTCGACAAATCCATCTGATAGCCTCCCTTGAATCGATGCCTATTCGATCAGTTGCAGGGTGCAACTTACTTTTCTAAGATCGATCTCCGTTCAGGGTATCATCAGGTTCGAGTCAGTGAACCGGCATTCCTAAAACTGCTTTTCCGAACTCGTTATAGGCATTGCGAATTCCTCGTTATGCCATTCAGTCTGACCAACGCACCGGCAGTGTTCATGGATTTGATGAACATGGTGTGTAGACCATATCTGGACAAATTCAAGATCGTATTCATAGACAATATCCTAATCTATCCCCGGAACAAACAGAATCATGAACGTCACTTGAAACTCATTATGGAACTTCTTAGAGATCAGAAGTATCCACACACTTCCTGCTAATCCGAGAGAAACTCTACGATGGAAAAATTCGTCCAAGTTTATATCAACGAGATCGTCTCTCGTCATGGAACGCCTCTCTCCATCATATCCGACAGGGATAGTTGATTCACGTCCCGATTTTGGAATGTACTTCAGAAATCTCTCGGGACCCGACTAGACCTTAACACAGCCTACCATCCCCAGACCGATGGTAAGAGTGAAAGGACGATTCAAACGCTTGAGGATATTCTAAGAGCATGTGTAGTTGACTTCGGAGGAAGTTGGGAGGCTCACCTACCTTTGTTCGAATTCTCCTCAATAACAACTACCATGCTAGCATCAAGTGCGTGCAGTTCGAGGCCTTATACGGACGCAAGTGTCGGTCACCGTTTTGTTGGCTAGTAGCCGGTGAACGAAAATTAATGAGACTCGATATCGTTTAGGAGACCATTGATAAAATCATGACCATTCGGGAAAGGCTGAAGACATCACGCAGCAGACAGAAGAGCTAAGCCGACAACCGAAGGAAATCCCTCGAATTTCGGGTAGGTGATAGAGTACTCCTCCAGATATCGCCATGGAAAGGGGAAATCCGTTTTGGGAAACGCGGAAAGCTAAGCCCGAGGTACACCAGACCATTTGAGGTGATAGAATGGGTCGGCCCGATAGCTTAGCGACTCCAACTCCCTCAATAATTCTCCAGCATACATACCGTTTTCCACGTTTCACACTTGAAAAACTGCTTATCTGATGAGACCATCGTAATTCCACTGGACGAGGTCCAGATCGATAATAAACTCCATTTCATCGAAGAAGCGCTTGAGGATGTGGACCGAGAGGTCAAACAACTCAAGCAGAGTCGTATTCCTATTGTCAAAGTTCGATATAACTCCCGAAGAGGTCACGAATTCACGTGGGAACGTGAAGACCAGATTCATCGAAAATATCCGCATCTATTCAAAGACTTTTCCACTCCCGATGAGGCGAATTAATTTCGGGACGAAATTCCTTTTAACCGGGGGAGAATGTGACATCCTTCTAAAATTCAGATGAATTCTGTATTCTTTATCTTCGAGATAGCTGTTATTGCTCTTATTTATACTTTACCGTAAATATGTGTGTCTTAGAATAGAAATCGGAATCAATAGTTGAATCCTAATACGGAGAAAACTTATAATGAACTTACCTAAGTTCATAGCAAAACAATCGTAAACTTTCAACGAACGCAAATGCTTTTAAGTACTTAGGGCGCAACACTCCCCTGCAGATTCAATTTGTTTTTTAGTTGTTGAGTCACTAATGCATGAAAACTTATTGGGACAATTGTACAAACGACATAGGACCTCCAAATGGTCCAGACCTGTACACACCAACCCTCTACTCACCTCTTTAATCACTTTCTTTCATTTCATAATCACAAACACCCTTTTGCATATACACACTTGAAAAACACACACTCACAAATTCTCTCTCAACTTCACCAAATCCCGACCACTACTGCAGAGAAAATCACTCCAAAAACACCCACACATTTCGTCATCTTCATCAAGGGTAGCAAGGGATTGCGTTTACTTTGATCACATACATCACTTCCATCGTTTTTCTACCGTTTTGAAGCTAAAAATCATCATCCATCCATTTTCTCTCCGGTATAAACTCTTTTATCTACTGTTTTTACTCAAATAACTAATTGCATGTTGGATCAATCACCCAAAAATGTGTTTTTATTAAGTTTCATTGTGATTTTCATAAGAAAAACGAGTTTTTATAAATTATTACATAGATCCTCATTTTTATGGTTAAAAATCTAATAGAAACTGATATTTGAAAGTATTTTAAGGTTTTTATCATTTGCATGTTAAGATCCACCATTAAAATAACCATTTCCACAACAAAAACGAGTTTTGGAAAAACTCAGACAACAAGGGCGAAGCCCCTACACTTTTGGGCGGGGCACCGTGCTTCTGACCGTTTCCAAAAATCGTTTTAAATCGTTATTAATCGTCACCTTGAACTTATATACTTAGAATCTGAATAAACGAAGCTGTAATGAACAAATACTTGTGTTTAAGGTGACTAATTTGACTTATAAAAATTATGTTGTGTTTTGGGAATATAAGTGAATATTGTTATAAAAATTGTGAGCGGGAAAGTGTTGAAATTTTGGAGTTAAAATTTATAGCGCGGAAGCGCTGCCCGATTTTCGTTAGACCATAATATAACCTTCAAAACTTAAGCATTTTCGTTGACTAAAAATTGTATAAACTTATTAAACTATAATACTTACTCGAAAACTTGGTATGTTCTAGGGTTCCTTCGATTCCGACGCGTTCCGACTTGTTTTACGCACACGTTTATTCTTCGCAATCCGTGAGTTACATCCCCACTATTTCTACTATTTTCATCCAATTTTGGGGGAAACATGAGAAACTAAATACTTTTAATACATTATATGCGTATGTTTTTACTTTCCATACTATGATTTCAATGATTGATTGTTGTCTTTTAAAACGCCCCGATTGGCATCTACATTGACTCTTAATAGGAATATAGACAGACGTAAATTCCCGTAATTAAAACAGTAAAGGGGCCTGTCACAGTCGGACTATTGTTTAGTGCAAACATTTACATTCGTATTATATCGAGGTCAACGACCAGTTTACAATCAATAGCCTATATACGCATATACATTTTCACTTGTCACTCGATATACTTATGAACTCATTTATTGATTGTATGTGCCTACTATTAGGGTTATAAAATCAGTGCCCGTTTCTGTACACACTTTTAGCTTGTTTAAGCCGTTAGTATATGGTTATCGATACTTAGGAAATGGTCATTCCTTACTTAGGTGTCAGCCTAAGTACATATTACTAAATCCTTTCTTAGGTGTTAGCCTAAGTAAATATTAGGTGTTAGCCTAAGCACATATTAGGTGTTAGCCTAAGTGCACATTTTAGGTGTCAGCCTAAGCACATATTAGGTGTTAGCCTAAGTGCATATTTTAGGTGTTAGCCTAATTTATCCCTTACCTGGGTGTCAGCCCAAAGAATTACTAAATTTTTCCTTACTTGGGTGTCAACCCAAAGAATTGCCGTAAAAATCTTTACAAGTATTGCTATACTTTTCAGTAAACATCTTTTAAAGTATTACTATACTTTGCCGAAAGCATCTTTTAAAGTATTGCGATACTTTGTCGAAACCATTTTTAGTCAAGGACTAGCAAAACTGTAACTCACTCACTACTTTTGTAGTTGACACTTTTTCTCATGTTTTCAGGAAACGAAGTGTAAGGACTTGAAATACATATCTTTTGGGCGGGTCAGGCAAGTCACGTGGTTATGAATCAGGAGAAGACCTTGTTTAATATTTGGGAATATGTTTTGAAATCCTTACTTATGTATTTTGTTGTAATGAAATGTTAAATTTGTTATTTTGAATTTGTAAACACTTTTATATATTCTAATGACTTGAAAATCGTCCGTATTTTATTATATCTCGTATTATGATATCGATGCTCTTCACATCCCGTGTTTCCGCTTTAGCGGTGTGTGACACTTAGGAAGTAAGCTAGTTTCTGGGTAATGCAAGAAGCAAACTTCAGTATCTCAATCTTCTGTTGTAGCCGTGTATATTGCACCTACTTCTTGTTGCTCTTAAGTTTTGTGGATTCATAACCAAATGCTCGATTATGGTATCAATTTCACGAACACTCCTATTAGCATACATAATTCTGCAACCATATTCATAACTAAGAACCATGTGCATCACTCAAAAACCAAGCCTATTGAGATTAGGTTTCAGTTCATAAGAGATTGCTTTGAGAAAAAACTGATTCATTTGGTCAAGATTCATACTGATTTGCAGTTAGCGAACCTTTCTACTAAAACTTTTGACACTAGAAGGTTTATTTTTTTTAATCAATCCACTGGTCTTATGAATCTTGACCGGAACTTATTTTGTCATTTTGTACATATTCTATTTCAAAATATAAAAAGAGGGGGAGAAACTGGGAAAAAAATATGTCTTTTATGTTTTTGATTCCTGCATTTCTTTTTTGAGTCTATTACGTATTTTTGTTTTGAGTCTTTTATTTGAAAATTCAAAAATATGTATATCTGTTTGTACAGTCTTAAAACCAAAAATATATCTTTCTCTTTTTACATTTTCCATGAAAATCAAATAGAAAAGTATAAAATGATTATGAAAGGACATCCCAAAAGATTTTATAATTCAAATGTTATTGCTTTTGTATAGAAAAATTGGAAAGGAATATGTTAGGTTTAAGAATCAGAAATGAACAATGAATAGCTTGTTATTTCACCCGTTCAAGTTACATCTTGCATGTGATATCCCCTTACCTATTTATAGGCAAATGGGTATTTATATTCTTTACAAAACCTACCCTTCTAGTAACATTATTAACTAATTCTATCTTTAACAATTTAAAACATTTAATACTGTTTCTAGAAAAGATAGTACAAAAAATTATAGAAATAAAATCTATCACTCTAAGCTTCAAATCTTCAATCTTGAAATTGAGACGTTGTAGCTTATTTTTCTTGAAACTTGGGATACAACTTTGCACATTCTTCTTGCTCTTTTTGCACTTCATAGTTGCGTCTTGCTTTAATTGTTGCGAAGATAGAGTATTTGTTTTCCCGAAGCTTCAAAGTCATTTCATACTTTAAATCACTTTTCTCTTTTCCAAGCAAGCTTCAATTGATTTTTAACCAAGTTCATATTCTCTTCGTTCCATTTTCCATTTAGATTTTCCATAAGAGTTTTCTTTTGTTGATGATATTCAAAATTTCGTTGAGGACAATCCTGAGAGCGCCGGTTGAATAATGATGAAATTCCATGAATAGCATCTCCAGGTTTTCCTTAAAATACGGACTTGTTTACACAATACGTGTTTCACTAGGAATAATCTACTTGGTTCGAGAAGATTCACTTTTCTTTGACCACTCTCTAAAGCAATTTGAAAGTTGAATGTTATTGCCTCTCTGACTTGACCTCTGACAACCGACACTTTTTCCGACTCAGGTTAGTCTAGTATACTGATATCTCTTACCGTGTTTAGAAATTCTTTTAAAATAAAGTTCCTTATACTTTACTTATGTGTGATTACTACTTTTGACATGTGTCTATATCCTTATATGTGATTGATATCGTGTTAGTTTAGGTGCACAAGTAGTTATTTTCTCACTAGACAAGCTCCTAGATAACTTAACACGAAATTTACGTGTTTGAGAACTTTTCATATTTGAGTTACGTGAGTATCGTTTAACTTTTGAGAACTTCCGGTTTTGATATTACTATAACTTTATACTTATGTACTAGTCCTGAGTTACGGTTAGCTTGTGATCTCCACTTTCGAGAATCGCCGTTGCTTGTTTGCAACAAAAATCAACTTGCACCTGATGGGACCACGCCACAGTTGTACACTGGTGCGACGCAACATGAGCCCCGATCAGGAATTTCATTTCGGTTTTGAATGGCTGTGTGTCGAGTCTAAGCCATCTTGGCTAACCCCATGGTGCAGTAATAGAACCATACACTATACCTACATGAAGCCTAGCCTAACACCCTAACTAGAGCCTAATCTAACCATCACACACTGATTGTTCACCCTAACAAACCCTAATTTTCATTTTATTTCTCCCAAGCCGTCACCTCCCATTTCCTCTCCATTTCAACCGAGTTCTCTCCATCCCATTGCAGCCATTCGAGTCTCCATCTTGCTGTCATCGTTTCATCATCAAGGTATTCATTTCAAGCAAGGTATTCGTGATATTAATCTTGTGAAATGTTCTAGCCGAAAACCCTAAAACTCTTGTTTTTATTTCGGATGTTCCTTCTTTGATTCAGCCACCGATCATGATATTTAGAGCTTTGATTCATCTTGTTCATAATCTGGTCGGAATCATCATAACAAGAAGGTTTGTCATTTCGTTTTGTTAAAATTCAATTCATATGGCCGATTATACATGTATATGTGTAATAACCTTCATGTTGTTCTTAACCTAATCGGCCAATTCATGTTTTGGTATTTGGATTGTTGTTGAGAACTGATTTTTCGTTCATGATGGATCATTTCAGATTGTTGTCTATTCCTTGATCGAGTTCCAACATGTTGTAATCACTCAAATCCATCAAGTATGTATTCGTAATCCTTAGCCGATGTTTTAGTTTCATTTCTAGTTTCTGTTTTGGAACTTTGCTAATCGCTTAAACTGTTGTATTGATTCTATAATCTGGTTACGTATTGGGATGACTCAAATTCGGATTGGTGAGCTTTCATTGATCGAGTCATAATCTCTAAGCGAACTATAGCAAATCGGGTTCGTTAACTCCATCACTTCTGTCACACCCCGCTTGGAAGCGGAAACGCGAAATGTTCCAGTTATAATATCAAAATCAAGATTACAACAATATAACCGATAAACAAAACATCAAATTAAATTGATCATGCCAAATGTTACAAAATACATCAATAAGTCAAGGCGATGAGACGCCAAGTACGAATACAATTCCAAAAGAAATAAGCAAACGGATCGTCATGGAAATTACAATAAACAATATAAATTCAAATTTCCCAAAAGCAAGCGATCCGAAAATAAACTATGGCATGATCAACGGAAATCCTCAATTTCCTGCAAAGCGTTAAAACGACATCAACAACATGTTGGTGACTTATTCGCAAATTTAAAGTAAAAGTGACCCATCGACAAGTTTCAATAAACATTATAATTTCAAATACCATATCTCAAATCTTTTCATTTCAAACCATATCTTGTTTTTCAACCCTAGTGAGGATACCATGCTTAGATTAGTTATACATCGAACCTTGCCAGTCCTAAAGACGTAATTCCTAAGGCAGTGTCAACCAAAGGCAACCATAAATCAAGTACGGTCATAACATCCACACATAGATACCTACTGAGGGATGAGGGTCAGGCGATATAACCCATATAGCTATATATATGTAACCGTTGGGCACGAAGCTTAACGAGTGTATAAGACACCCAATCTAAAGCAGACCTATTCTACTAGGTAAACAAGATAATCAATAACATTCCGCATACGCAGACAGTTTTAAAATACACAACAAGATGATTAATAACATTCCGCATACGCAGACAGTTTTAAAATACCCAATAAAATGATTAATAATGTTCCGCATACGCAGACAGTTTTAAAATACGCTTTACAGCCCAAAAATAGTAAGACAAGGGCTACGAATAACTCACAGATAAAGCTTCAGCAAACAAATATCGGGTACACCAAACACAGAGCTACAACTCCACCGCCTAAGTGCCTTAAAACAATAAACAACATAGTCTCAGTATCTCTATAAGTCTAGGTCCGGTTTAGCCTTGTCGGTTAAGATTAAGTTAAATAAGATAATCCAAATATTAATAAGTTTAAATGAGGTGACGTATTTAGAAGGCGATGTTCCGCGTCAAACAGGACCGCTTGGAGAGATATCGGCATTCCACGTCATAATCGTCAATTGGGAAAGGATGATAATCCGAATCGAAAATGATTACTAGGAGTATCGGTTAATAAAATATCGTCATCAAGTTTCAATAGATCGACCAAGGTCAACGGAAACAATGTTGACTTGGTCAAAGTCAAACGCAAGGAATGTTGACTTTATAAAAGTCAAAGTCACAGATGTTGACTTATGAAAGTCAAAGGTCAATTATGTTGACTTATTAAAGTCAAAATCAATTTAAAAGTCCAATTTGACACTTTGAATAATTTGAAGTGTTTTCATACCAAAATGTTTGGAGTAAAATACCTTTTCAAAACCATTTATAAAGTTTGCCGCAAAACATATTTTGATGACTTAAAACGATGATCAAGTTGAGGCGAAGCTTTAATATATCGCAAAGAGGTTGAAAACATCCGTTTTAAGTAATATGATGATATTTTTGATTGCGTTGGCGTCCTTGAGTCCAAAGACAATATTATTGCATAATATGTTATTTTTAAGTATTTAAGCGTTTTAATGTCGTAACAAGATGTGAAATGAATTTCGGCAGCGCTTCCGCGACGTATATTATTAGTCCAAATTTTATACACTTTCCCGCTTATCAACAATTGCACTTTAAATCTCAATCATAATACATAGTACAATAATAAGTTAATTACGATACTTTCGGTTAGATTACATTTTAATATTTTTCGTTCATTCTCAATCCAAATCCGATAATATAACAAGTGTTGGTCTAGTATTTACTCCTAACCGTTTTCAAGGCTAAAACCGAATAACGATGGATAATGGAAATGAAACGAAAGATTCTCAAAGATAACAATTATACCGTTAGCACCCGCAAGATTTGACAAGAATAGAATCCGGAACCAAGGACTTCGGTGGCGTGGTACTGAGGTCAAATCCTCCTCCAAAACACAATACACTCACCGTCAATAAGGGTTCACAATATAACAAGTTTAAGGTGCAATTTTTAGCGGGTTTACAAAATTCCAGAATCTGGTCCACGACCGCGCCGCGGTGGGATGACCGCGCCGCGGTCGTCATCAGACGAACCAATTTTACAAAAATCGTTTTATGTTTGGAAAATCATCTTTTGATGCAATAAGTTTAGACATGCAGTTTATAGAATCATCAAAACACTTTCAAACAACCATTTTGTTAAGCTTTTCACCATTTAAATCAAAGATCCATATATATTTTGATAAAATCTTGATTTTCATAAATTATTTACCATCAAACTTGTTAAAAACTCATTTTCTTTAGTTAGATGATACATGCAATGTTTAAAACGTATAAAATACAGAAAGTTTAAGTTATTATACCCCAAAGAAAGTGAATATGTGAAGATCAAGCTAGATGTGATGAAGATCCTTGATGTGAGACGGTGATTTCGACCCGAAAACGAAATAACCCAAGTAAACCTCCAAATGGATGATCAAGCCTTACTCCTCTTGATGAAAACAACAATTTATTGTGATGGAATTTGGTGTTTATTTACTGGAAATCACAGCCACAAGGTGAAGGAATAAAAGGAAATGTGTGTGGTTTGTGTGTGTTTACTTCAAAAAAAAGAGAGAGAGAGAAATGATGATATGTGTGTGTGTGTGTGTGTGATTGAAATATGAAAATGAGATTGTTAGACACCATGTGATACACAAATCTGACCTAAATGTGGTGTTGACACGTTTAGGGACATGTGTCAAGTGTATGTAACATGCAAGTGATGACTCACAACTCAACAAAAACATGTATGTCCAGGGGATGACCGCGGCGCGGCCAGCTCACCGCGGCGCGCCCAGTCCATTTCCTGGATTTGCTTCGTTTTGTTCGTGTTGTCGTTAAGTATATGAATTCGTTTAGGATTCCCGATTGTTTTACAAATGAACTTAGTCAAGTTAATCATAAGTATTATTGGTATTATGATTTATTTAAAAGATAACATTTAAGTTTTGGATTCGAGACACGCACGATTTCGGTAAAAGACAACAAGCGAAAAGCACGGTTTCTCGAAGATAAAGAATACGTTAACCGACAAATTGGGCATAACCTCCTAACTTATATTCATGAGCATACTAACTATTTGGCACTTAGATAAAAATCAACTTACGTCTCAAGGGACGAATCAAAATAATCACATAAAACCCGATTCTCAATAATAAATCGTGAGTAAAACAAGCGAAACACAAGGGTCGAAATCAATTGCGAATAAAATATAAATAATAACGGTAACATAAGTACTTCAAATTGACGGGACGTCACAATGTAGGTACATATAGATTAGCCGATTCTTGGTTGTTTATGTATACATGATTACAAACTAATTTGTGATTGTTTGGATTTGGTGACAATGACTGATTTTGGCAGCTCCTAGTGTCTTGGTTTGGTTTGGTTTGCTTGAAACAATATTCGTCAAAGTTTGAAAATCAAACCATTGCAATTCGTGGTATAAAACCCTAACTTTTCTACTTTGTCTTATTCATTGTTATGAAACCTGTTGGTGAATCCTTGCGAACTGTTTTGGACTTGTTTATAACTCGTGCTATGTTGTTTGATCGTTACCTAAATCGTGTCTTTATGTTTGTAAATTTAATCGGTAGAGAACCCTAAGTTATTAGACATTTAAAAAACGGTTGGACAGTTTCCGAAATTATATATTGGTATGTCCTCTTCAGTGTTTTACTCTGTTTTGGTGTTTAATTAGACTCATTGTTTGAATATTTACAGAACTTCCCTAAAGTGAAAAATACTAATAGAGGGTCTAATCTGAATTTTTAGAACACTTTACTAGGCTTTGACAATCGAATTTGTGTAACCACTTAGACAAGTTTAAACATATTTTAAATGGTTTATTATTGGTTTATAACAGGGGTAAAAAGTCTTAAAAATGGTTAACTTGTTTACTTATAAAATATACGACTTTGAAACATGTTATAACTCAACTTATATAAAACTATACTTTTCGACAGATTACATAGTCAGTTTTGTCTTGACCATATCTTTTTGATAAGAAACTCTTTTAGGTCAAACTATTAGTGTAAAACGTAGCCCTCTGATTCTATTTTTCAAATATATCTAATTCATCGTCTAACTCTTCCTAGAACTCTAGATATTTCATTTCGAACAAACGTAGGTACTCGTTGAAAATGTTGTCGGGTTTATCTAAAGACTAAAATCGTTAATCTGATTCTTACGATTGTTACTACCTTTATCTAGGGGAGCTCTAGGTCTAGTCGGGACATTGTTGTGACCTACCTACTTTCTTACATATACACATATTCACACTGCTCGTGTTGTATCGCTTTGCACGATAAGGTGAGTTCATCGCCCCTACTTTACCATTGTTTACGTTTTTTATAAATTCGGGGAAAGTAAAGCTCAACCAAACTATTTTGAGAAAAATGATTTACGGTAAACGTATTTTTCTTCCATACTTAGTATATATGGAAAACTTACTATTTTCGGAAACATTCCATTTTTGGAATTTTACTACATATGAGAAACTTAATATAAATAGAACTTTCTATTTATAGAAACTTACTACTTTTAGAAACTTCCTATTTATGGAAACTTATTACGAACTGGATTTCATAAAACGTGTAACAAAACCTAATGCATTTTTAAAAACTTACGAGATACGGGTTATGGTTGGACTCATTGTACTTACACCCTATCTAGCTAACTTAGTACTGCCGAGGCGTACTAAGGGTAGCGTTCGGACCTGACACAGCCGATGCATGTCATACTGACATGAAGCTGCCGAGGCACGTCAAGGGATATATTCATATTCGATATTGCCGACGGGCGTATCACCTACAGGGCACTGCCAAGGCGTGTCACTGTCTGGATTGGTTGGATATGGTTACTATTTTCGATACCGCCGAGACGTATCACTCACAGCACTGCCGAGGCGTGTTACTGTTTTGATGGGTTGAAACTTGCTTTTTTTACTACTTATGCATTAGTTACACGGTTTTTAATATTCTACTGTTATGTTTGAGATTTGAACTGCGTTTGCATTTTACTTACTACTCGATGAACTCGCTCAACCTTTGTGTTGACATTTTAAGCTTTGCTCTCAGGTAATGAGCAGGCATAGGACTTGGCTTTAATAGTCGGACTCAAGCAGACTTTCTGGATTTTCATTTTCATTGTGGCATTATCTTATGACTATACTTTCATCTTGAGATTGTATTTCGGGCTTGCATGCCTTTGTATTTAAATCTTTACGTTGGTTGTTTATTGAACATATTACTTGTAGTGTTTCACTATTTTCGTGTAACAAGGATTATACTGTGAAAACCATCTAAATTTCAGGTAAAAACCGCATTCTCTATCGTTGAGTTATCTATGAATTGATCTTAACTATACTTGTATCGTAAACGGGTGTGAGTCGGAATCGAAATAGAAATCATAAAATGAATCCTAATACCAAGAAAACACTTAGTGAACTTGCCTAACTTCCTATCTAAACTAACCGTAAACTTTCAACTAACGAAAATGCTTAACGATGGAACGAACGAAAAACGAAAATTTGCTGAAACTGCCCCAAATGCGTCACATAAAGCCCTTATGCGCCCCATTCTGGGTGCAGTCCAGCAAAATTTTAGTAAACTTTCAAACTCAACTAAACGGACTCAAACCCGAGCCCAACTCTTTTGCTCCGGGTTAAACTTGTTGGAGGGCCTTTTAGAAGTCCAGTAAGCTAACATAAACACCCCCACAACACTTGGTTCATAAACACCAAACACAAACACACACAAACACACACACACACACACACACACACACACACACACACTCTCACTCTCTCTCTCTCTCTCTCTCTCTCTCTCTCTCTCTCTCTCTCTCTCTCTCTCTCTCTCTCTCTCTCTCTCTCTCTCTCTCTCTCTCCTAGATCAGATGGCAGCAAAATTTTCATTTTCGGTATAAGACGTAGTCTTGAGGTTATTACTTGAAACCGTACAAAAGAATATGTGATAAGCTAAAACTTGAGTATAAAGTTACTCATTTGACATATAAACAAACTATTAATTTTGATGAATTAGTATAATTAGTGCTATGAAAATTGTAAGGTGGGAAAGTGTTGAAAATTGGATTTAAAGATTTTGGCGCGGAAGCGCTGCCAGATTTCCGTTAGACTTAAACCCAACACTTATATTAAAAGCATTTTTGTTGACCAACGACATTATAAACTTATAAACAATCGTACTCATTCAATTTTGGTATTACTAACGGATTTTCGTGATTCCAACCCGTTTCGACCACTTTCCGCACTCGTATCATCTCTAGCAAACCGTGAGTTACAACCGCACTTTTATTTACTGTTTTTAAATAATTATTTTGGGGGAAACATGAGAACCAAACATATTTAATTGCCACACTCGGCACTCGTATGAACTTATTTTATTGCCACACTCGACACTCGTATGAACCATATTTTATTGCCACACTTGGCACTCTTATGAACTTTGATTGATCGTATAACTAACGTGACTCTTGAGGGATATATAACATGCTTCTTAAGTGACTACTACTAGTTTTAAAATAACATTAATGCCCATTTTGTAACACACACTATTAGCTTTGTTAAGCCGTTTAGTAATTATGGGTATCGATACTTAGGAAGCAATTGTTCCTTACTTAGGTGTTAGCCTAGGTATATATTAGGTGTTAGCCTAATTACATATTTAGGAGTTAGCCCAAATTGTTCCTTACTTGAGTGTTAGTTCAAGTTCATCTTACTCGATAAATCTTGGGTGTTAGTCCAAGTACTTTTTACTCGATTGATCTTGGGTGTTAGCCTAAGTACTTCTTAATCGATTAACCTTGGGTGTTAGTCCAAGTGCTTCTTAATCGATCGATCTTGGGTGTTAGTCTAAGTGCTTATTAATCGATCAATCTTGGGTGTTAGTCCAAGTGCTTATTAATCGATGAACCTTGGGTGTTAGTCCAAGTGCTTAATTCTCGATTGATCTTGGGTGTTAGTCAAAGTGCTCATTTCTCGTTTGGTATTGGGTGTTAGCTCAAGGACCTGCTACGCAACTGCTCATCTTCTCGCGAACGCTTACAGTCATGTTATATCAAGGGGTCGATGTTCGTGACATTACATTTATATCCTTTACACGCATATACATATAGAGATATATGCGGTGCCGTAAAAACATGTTTTCAACCCTTTGTTTCTGTTGAGAAAACTCTTAAAACATACTTACAAAGTACTGTTATACTTTGTCGAAACCGCTTTTAGTCAAGGACTAGTAAAACGTTAACTCACTCACTACTTTTGTAGTTGAAATTTGTTCTCATGTTTTAGGAAATGCAGTGCAAGGACGTAAGTGCATATCTCTTGTGACGGGTCAGGAAAGTCACGTGGTTATGGATTGGGAAGACTTTATTCATTTTTCTTCGGGAATGTCTTTTGTAGTTTACATATGTTCTCGTGGTTGTACTGTATTGTTTAAATACTTGGTTATCTTTGAACTTTGTAAACGTTTTATGATTTCAATGACTTAAAACCGTTTGTATTTATTATATCTCGTGTAATGATATCTTTGCTCTTCACATCTCGTGTTTCCGCTTTAGCGGGGTGTGACAGACTTGGTATCAGAGCACAAGGTTATAGTGAATACGGTTTTCAAAAAATTTGAACAAAACCAAACTATAACCAAGGCTTTCCGAAAAATCATTTCACGAGCTTTTAAACTTTAGTGGATTAATTCCGAGAATGCATGGTTCATTACTAACTACGCGTAATTTGGCCAACTACGCCTAGTTTGGAATAAACTATGCAAGAACGGAACGTAATTGCTATTGTTAACGGTTTTCGAGGCCACAGTTCTCGGTTCTACCGATTCCAGATTCCGACGCGATTGACCCGAACATGCACTGTCATATTTATATTTTCCTTCAACTATATTTACTCGTTCCATCACCACCGTCTCATTATGTCTGAATCGTCGCATTCACACTCACACTCGCACCCCGAACCGCATTCTCGACTGAGGTTTCTGACGGCGTCACCGCGTCGGGAGCTCAGCACCACGACCCTACCGACTCTTCGGAGGAGAACTCCAGGGCCATTGCCAACAGCCACGGTACATCTAGTCCGAGGACTACCCTAACTACCGTTCAACCGGTTCCCGTCGCAGCTCCACAACGACGAGGACCGAGCATCCGTATGACTGCTCTTAAGCAGGTCACCCTTCCCGGTCGCTTACCCGAATCGCATGATGGGACAGAAAACTCCCAACTCAGCCAGAGCCAGTACTCCTCAGATCCCGTTACACCCCGAGGACCCTTACGCGGCATCGGATACACCAACCATGGATTGGTACATGTGGGAGCGACTCCACGGCTACTCGATGCAGCGCCTAGACGGCACAGGACTGTCTCGACCACCGATGATGCCACCAGTCAGAGGTTTACTCCGGCCGAGTACCTCGCACTCCGCAATGACCCTCAAGGACTTACACAGGAGGCGGAGCAACATGCTCATCTTTTGTATCAGGTCTCCCACGCCGCTTACTGCCTCTCCGAGCAGCCTCTCCGAGTTGTGCTTCGACTCAATCGACATCAAGGACTGTTCACCGCCTAGTGAGCGTGTGCTCGGTTATGGGTACCTTCATAGCCGTAATCCTACGGAAGATGTTTTTAGACATGCTTCATTAGTTCTATTTTTATCTTATATATTACCTTAGTTTAAGTTGTAATTTATCATATCTATAACAACTTAAAAACTCGTATTGTATTTATGTTTCGAATTCATCCGTTATTTTCCCTTATTATCATGTCACCGACTAATATGAAACTCTATCACTATTATCTTTACTTTCTTTCATGCTTGGATTGTACTATCGTTCTATGATCATTGATTGTGCTTACGTTATCTAATCCTTCATATATGTTTCATTGTTGATTAGTCATTGCTAAAATCCTTCTCTCATATTCCTATTTGTGCGCTCTAAACTAGTTTTCCTTTTCAGTTGTAGAACTATGCCTCCCAAAAGGAGCGACGTTAACTTAATAGACGAGCGGATTGCCGTAAAAATTAACGCAACAATCCCAAACATGATCGCCCATATCACCGCCGTGATCAGCAACGGAAACCAAGAACCCAACCCTAACCTGAACCAAGATCGGAACCATAATCAGAACCAACACCAGAACGATAACCATAACCAGGGTCAAAACCTTAACCAAAACCAAGAAGGAAATCGACCTGACTGCACCTACAGGGGCTTCATGGCATGCAAGCCGAAATAATTCCACGGCACCTCCGGTGCTGTCGGACTACTCTCGTGGATCGAGAGTATTAAGTCACTCCTCCACATCAGCCGCTGTGCTGAATCTGAGAAAGTGGAGTATGCCTCTTGTGTACTCCACGAACGGGCCCTATCGTGGTGGAACCTTGTGATTCAAACCCGAGGACGAGCCGCCGCCTACGCCCTATCATGGGACGACGTCAAGAATGTCCTCATGAAGGAATACTGTTCCAAGGGCGAGATCAAGAAGCTCGAGGCAGAGCTATGGGACCATGTGATGATCGGAAACGACATCGAGACATACACTACTCGCTTTCACGAGCTCGCTCGGTTGGTTCCAAGGTTGGTAACTCCAGGAGAAAACCGGAATCGACCGTTATGTCTCCGGCCTCGTCCCAAAATCAGAGGAATGGTCATCTCGGCTGAGCCGCTAACGATACAGAGCGCGGTTGTCCTCGCTCGTTGTCTGACCAACAAGCTTCTTTCCTCTCCAGCACATGTCGAGGCGAGAGGAAAATGGTAAACGAAAAGATGATCACCAACCAAATAGAGACGGACCACAACAAGAAACCCAAGACCGCACGCAACCTTGCGTTGTTGCTTCCCACACACCCGGACTTACACCGGGCCGCACCCCAAGTGTGGCGAATGCAACTTCCATCATGTTGGGTTATAACTTAGTTGATATAGTTTAACCATAAACAATGATACCTAACGAACAAACGAAAGTAACTTAAACAGTCAGATTGACGTTAAGAAGTTACTACGGAAGAACACAAGAATAAGTTAGTGCGGCTGTTCAACGTATTACTAAAGTTACTACGGAGATGGAGTTACTACGGACAAAGTCAGAGTCAAGATAAAGTCAAGCCAAGGACACGCGGAAGACAAAACTTATCTTGCAAGTATCAAATCTAATTAGATAGAGTTATAATTAGATTAGATTTCGTTTTGTTATTTAAGTAAAGTTTCCTTAATCTAGATAATGATAGATTTAGATAAGGATAGATGTAGATTTCTAGTTTATCTAGAACGAGCCTCAAGGTCTATAAATAGATAGATCCTTGAAGAATAGAAAACACGTTGTATTGATATATTGGATTAATGCAATTGAGGCTTACAATTCGACAATAATTTGTTTATGTATTATTCATTATTATTTATTCGATAACTCGTAAAATTGAAGTGTTCATCCGCTGCTGAACTTCTTCAATAGATCTCGATCTTAATCGTTAGCAAACTTATTAGTTTATTCAGACTAATACGATCCTGACAAGTGGTATCAGAGCACAGGAGGTGCTTTAGATCCATTGATCAACGAGTTAATAATCCTCACAAGCAAGAATCATTACAACCATCATGACGGAAGTTGCGCTTGGAAAAGTTCCCATCCTAAACAGCAACGAATTCGACTTATGGAAGCTACGAATCAAGCAAGACATCCTACTGGGTGATTACACAGTATGGGATGTCATCATCAATGGCAACCAACGTCCTACAACCAAGGAGCTGATGGAGAACCAGGAATGAATGCTCGAGCACTGGTAAGTGATCTGAACGAAGGGAAAAACAAACTGAGATCAAAGCTCTCAGTATTCTTATGATTGCCATCCCCAACGAATATCAATCAATCGCAATTCGAAGAATATGAAGATGCCAAATCGCTATGGGAAGCATTGGAAAAGAGATTAAGCGGCACTAAGAATACCAAAAAGAACAAGAAAGCTCTTCTCAAACAGGAGTATGAAAACTTCAATGGCATACCCGGCGAACGAATGACTCAGACTTTTGATCGATACAAGAAGCTCACTGGAGAGATGATAAGTGCAGGAATCAAGTATGAGAAGGATGATCTAAACAGAAAGTTTATCCGAGCTCTAGGGAAGGAATGGATTGTGTATACTGTTATCTACAGACAAGGAGACGCACTGGAAGCACTAGAGTTGGATGATCTCTACAACGACCTACGAGTTTTTGAATCAGAAGTAGAAGTAGAAAAGGTTTCCAACAACAATCCCAGTATTACCAATGTTAATACTGTCCCCTTGCTACAACATCTGGAGGATCCAAACATGAATCAGCGACGAGATTACATTCAAATCGTTTATATGTAAGTGTGCTAATCCAGGTTGAAGAGGTCAAACAGATGCCTCAAGATGATTCTGATGAAATCGATCTCAAGTGGCAATCTGCTATGTTGGCTCTACGCGCAAGACGATTTTTGAATCGAACAGAAGGAGATTCAATCCACGAAACAACGAACGAATCACTTCGACAAGAGCAAAGTGAAGTGCTATGAATGTAGTGAACTAGGGCACTTCGCAAGAGATTGTCCAAACAATCAAACCACCAACAATCCACGAACCACTCAAGAGACAAATCAAAGGCACTTATGTCACAGGACATCTTTGGATTTGATGGAGCGACTTGGCTGAAGAAACAAGTCAGAATAGAGCATTGATCTCTGAAGAACAAAATCACGTAGAGAAAATACTACGGCTACTGTTCACCATGCATGCATAGCCGTTGTAACAGATACAGACATTCTAGGGGAATTAGTTGCTGCGGACGATGCTTTTCTACTGAGCTGGAGTATGTTGCGTTGGAATCCCTGCACTCAACAACAAATATTGGGATACGACTGGACAGATGATGATCAAGGAGCACCACACGAGGATGTCTCATGGCTATTGACTCACCAACTCCAGATTCAGCATCCCTTATGGCAGAGGTAAATCCCAAACTTTGCACTCCTGATGTAAAAATATAATCACTAAGTACAAAGATCATAATCAATTAATGAGTGACTCCATTAAAAACTTAGAAGAACAAAGAAGGTCAGCTCTTAGAGTAATTGATAATCTAGAAAACCAGATTAAGTCCCACAAAGTAAATGAACAAAGCTATCAAGAAAAGATCAATCTACTTGAATGGCAACAAGAGGACTTACTTCTTAAACTCAAGGTGGCTAGGGATAAGGTTAAACTTTTAGAACAAGAACACACTAAAATTGAGTTAGATGTAGGGAAGTTAGAATTTGCTTCTAAATCTGTAAACGACCTTTGCCAAAAACAAATTCATAGCAAGGTTAAGGCTGGCCTAGGATACAAAGAAGTTGCCCCTCCATTTAACCAAAACTATATCCCACCATCTTTAGATGAGCCTAGAATCCCAATCTCTCAGACACCTCCAAAAGAATCATTCAATGTTGATCCAATCAACTATGATGAAGTTCTAATAGAGGACTTAGTTGAAGAAAGTAAAGTTCATATTGTAAAGAACAAGGATATTCCATTGGAAAATCATCTACTCACAATAGAAGGAATAACTTTACCTTCTACACAAAGTTTAGTGTCTCTGCCCTCCACTAACCCCATTAAGACTGCAAAACACCTTCAGAAAGCAAAAATAAGCAAACACCTAAGGAAAACAACAAGACTTGGAACACATAGGCAAGCGAGGAAATCAAAGAAACATGAACCAGGTCAAAACCCCAAAAGGGTCAAGTTGTACAAAATACTAGGAAGGGATGTTTTATTTGGTAAACTAAATCACTATGCAAAGATCTGTTATCACAATCCACAAAATCAAGTGCAAGTGACTCAAAACCACATCATGGGGTGGATACAAGGGAAGGGTTGTCCTCTAACACCAACCTTGTTAAACAAATATCTTCAGAAAAGCAAAGTGGTAAAAACAGGAACAAAACGTCCAACAATAGAGTAGTACTGCTAGACAACCATAGTTTCTATGGCTAAGGTTAATACGGCCAAAGGTAAAGGTTAATACTGCTCGTGTTAATACTGTGAAACCTAACCGTATGAACCAGGCTCGTGTTAATACTGCCAAAAGTAACTTTGTCACTAAGGCTCCATTCACACTAAGAAACAACGACATGTCAAACCAAGTACCTACTCAAATTGTTAAATAAAAATGGTAACACCAAAATTGTCCATAACAATAAATCTTTCAAGAAAGTGTGGCAAAGGTTCAAGTAACTCAACCACCTACCCCACTGATTTTTCAAAACTTGTACAAAGGAAGGTGAGTTACTTCGATGAGATGGGCAAACCCAAGTCAACTTTGGCTTGGGTTCCTCCAGAAACTAATCTCTAACGTTAATGTGCAGGTTCAGCCAACAAAAAGAGATGAGGACAGTTGGCATGTAGATAGTGGCTGCTCCAGGCACATGACGGGCAAACATGTCCTGCCTACAGGACTTTGAAAAGTTCAACGGAGGATACGTTGCTTTTGGAGGAAATCCAAGGGAGGAAAGATTACTGGAAAGGGAACAATCAGCAATGGTACACTACACTTCAAGGATGTGTACTATGTGCAACAGCTTCATATAATTTGTTGAGTGTTTCTCAAGTTTGTGATGAGAAACACACACGATCTTCACTGCTACTGAATGCATTATAATGAAGCCGGGTATGTAATCGATGAAAGCATGATACTACTCAGAACACCAGGAGGGATAATGTTTATTGTC
>CAJVGC010000065.1:35483810-35565129 GCA_910822075.1 Senecio squalidus | reverse complement strand
AGATTTCCGTGTCATAAACTTGAAACCGGTGGACTAGAGCTGATTTCCGGATGTGGCTATATGTATTTGAACTACGGGTCCTCCCATTCTTCCTCGTCCGACTCAAATCACTATCAAATCGAAACGGGTTCTGAGATATCGGAAACGGGTTCTGAGATATCAGCTTCGGGCTGTTCTTTGTTTTCAGTTTCTTCATCCCAATACTCATATTCCCCCACCGTGTTGAATATTGCATTTACTTGTTCCTCTTGTTGATCCCTTGCTCTTTCTTCCAACTCTCTCCAACTACCATTCTAACCGTTGTTTTGCGACATCAAAATCCTGACGATCAAGTTCAAGTCGAAGATCTAGCAATTCCAAGTATTAAAAATCCCATCATTAACTGTTTTTTCATTTCAACAAAGATTTAAACCACTCTTTCAACTTTTGCTCTTCTTCTTTCTTCGGTTGATTTTCCTCATACCCAAAATCTCGTTCGTAAGATTGGTTGTTCCCCCATCCTCTATCATCATAACCAAAATACATATTGGGTCTCGGTTTCCCTTATCCGAATATCCATAATAGTTGCTATATCTCCTGTTCATCATTAATATCTACAACCTGTAATCATACTAAACAAAAACCAAAAGTGAAAAAGCACCTGAAAATAAATAAAACAAAATCTAAAAACTAAAATAGATAAAAACAAATACTTAAAACAATAAACGACAAATAAAAATTCCAATTATCAAATCCCCGGCAGCGGCGCCAAAAACTTGATGTGCGAAATCTAGTCTTCCCTTTTTGCTTTCGCTAGACGCAAACACCGGGCAGTGTACCCTTTCGTTTGTAGTATAGTTTGGGCAAGTTCGGGTTTCGAATCACAGGGACTTTCAATTGGAAAATTTCAATCGTCGTTTATGAAACAGATATAAGTAACAAAGTGGGGTTTTCTAACTTAACTAAAAGTGACAAGTATCGTTTATGATAATCAAGATATGGGAAAAACACTCGTTTGGATTGGTTCCTAGTTATCCGATTGTCACCTTGGGTTGTTTGGTTGAATTAACTTCTAATGTTATAACACGATTCCTTTCGAATACCGAGCTAACTTTAGACATCTAAAACGAAACACCGTTCCTTTCGAATACGGTAGAAACCTTAAACATCTAAGTCATTAAGCAACAAGTTTATATATTCGACTTAATCTTATAAAACTTCCTTTCGAATAGTTTCTTAGCTAAAATCAAATTCATCTTATCAAATCATTATATTATCAGTTCCTTTCGAATACTAATAATTTTAGATTAATTATAGACCGATTAACCTTTTCGTAAAACGCCTATAAGTTGTTATAAGTTCCTTTCGAATACCTACAACATGTGTTTGTCACTAACACCTTACTTACGTTTTATATAAAATGATTTTAATAATGATAATAAATCTGATTACAACTAACATTCAAGTTTTAATCTAAATGTTGGATTACTCGTTAAGATTCATTTCGAATATCCTAAACCTCAAATCAACTATAGACCGGTTGATTATTTCGTTCAATTCATCAATCAAGTTCTAAAGCTCTTTTCAGATACTAAAGGTCTTAATCAAATCATGAATATAAGTAATCTAACACTATTAAGAATTTAAACCCGAATGGTTCTTCGATTAAGCGAACATAAACATTCAACCAAAAACAATTATCCCAAAAGCTTCAATCATCTAACCTAGTTCCAATCCAAACAAGTATTATCTAACTACTCATTCATAATAGAAATTAAAGACAAATAATAATAATAAGACATGATTAAATTGAGAATAAAAGGGTAGATAGTTCAATACCAAAGAAAACAATGATTCCAATAAGTCTCCAAAATACTAAGATGATGATAACAACCGAAAGTTTGCAAGAGATTACTACTAAGATTAACCGGAAAATCACTAAGATTGATGATCTTCAATGATTAGGTAATGATTATGTGATGAATTAGGAATGATTATGAGGCTCCAAATTGATGTAAAGATATGTAAGATGATGCAAATGAGTCCCCAAAATCGTCCTTAAGAAGTACCAAGCCAAGACCTTTCAGCTGCACACTTGAATAACATTGAAAACGATATGTAACAGCTGCTGGAGGCCTAATGCGCCGCATAACACCTAGAATGCGGCGCATTCTAGGGTCAGTGGCTCCCCCTTTATGTAGATTTTTTCGTTGCGGTCATTTTGGCGCTGACCGGAGGTCTTTTCGAGTCCGTATGCTCCTGATACATCCGTTTTACTATCAGCTGCATTTTGGTCCCGAATTGATCCTTTTTCATCCCAAACATATTAAAACACCTAAAACACAAACTTTACACAAAATTAAGTAATACGAGGCTATCCATTACGTTTTTACACAAAAACATAACAAATATCGCGAAAGAATATGCATATAATTGAGCGATATCAAACCCCCCATACTTAAGCATTTGCTTGTCCCTAAGCAAATCCGACTCAAACTAACTCTAAAATTGCAACTTAAGAAAAATTAAGGAATCACGGGCTTTAACATTTAACTACATTCCGGTGTTAGAAATTAAAGATATGCGTGAAATTGCTAGATCGTAAAACCGACTACAAACATCTAAAGCTACTAAATTACTTAAGTAAACAAAAACCGCAATTTTCTAATGTTAACTCCTAATTCATCCCCTAGTTATGATATGTCTAAATAATCACCCCCTTTCCCTCACTCTCCAACCGAAGTCGAAGCGATCAGCCTTTACGGCCGACCCCTATACCGCCTTGCTTTCGGGGGAACCCTTAAAATATCACTAAGCATTTTCTTCATTTGAGTACTTCTTTCTTTTGAGAATTATTTGGTTAGTCTACATCTTTTTCTTTTCCTCTCACTTTTGTTCACTTCAAATATTATAGATATATATTTAAATTTTCTTTGAAGTGAACGGGTATAACGGGATTTGAGTCTTCGTTATAGTGAGGATCAATTTCTATTTTGTTGACGGGAAAGACCTATGGCCTTTTTCTTCGCCTCTAATTCTCCAATGGCTTAAGTGATACTAGGATTCCCCAACTACCCCCGAAAGGGTGCAAGGACTACAAGGGCTCGGTACTAAGGATATCTAGTGATTATCTAGATTTTTGATTTTTCGGGGAAACTTAAGGAACTAAAACTAGAAAACCTAAATTCTTATTTACAAGTATTTTATTAACTAAAGATGTTCCTAAACAATTTCACGTTAAAGTACCGGAATTAAGTTAAATATACAAGCCCCTATCATCTTCCCTAACTACATTTAAGCGTTTTTTTTTTTTTTTTTTTTAAAGACTCAAATGGGACAAAATGACACAACACGTAATGGATATATAAGAGGGAATATAAAATTAACAAATTTCCCGACGTCCCCCCATACTTATCTAACGCATTGTCCCGAATGCGTTTCCAAACTAGAAGAAAAATAAACTAAGGGAAATTAAAGACTAAAAATACAAAAATAAAATAAAATAAAGAAAAGAAAACAAAACCGTGCGTGTCGCTTTGATGTTGCTTGATTTCCCGACTCCACTTCGCACGTGTTGAACTTAACGTGTCAAGCGAGTCATCCAAGATAAAGAGATCGTTGGAGGCATCTAGCGCATCATTCCTTTTGACCCATTCGTCATTCCACTCCCTCGTTCCCCGATAAATTAAACAAGTCACAAATGGTCGAAAGTGGACATGTACATTTTCGGGCTCTTCTTTGAAATAACTCCTAACCGGTTTCACATATATATTCTTATGAAAATCCCAAACCGCAACATGCGTATCCCCCTCAATCTCCTCCATGATAGTTTCCCAACACTCTACTTCCTTGTTTACACCATCGCCTATTTCCCCGCTCTTTGTGGTATTTAAGTCGACATTTGAATCGAACATTCTTTCTAATCCGTCCCACGTAATATCTCCATAGTCACCAATAACTGACCCCTCCGAGATTCCTATATCCAATCCGAGGAAATCTTCCAATTCCTCATCTAAACTATTTACCCAATGCACTTTATCCCAAAATTCAGCTTCTTTTGCAAACGGTTTTGGCGGTTCGGGTTGTTCCTTCGCTTCCTCCTCTTTAAATTGTTGAAAACTTTCCGTGTCATAAACTTGAACCGGTGGACTAGTAGCTGATTCGGATGTGGCTATATGTATTTGAACTACCGGGTCCTCCCATTCTTCCTCGTCCGACTCAAAATCACTATCAAAATCGGAAACGGGTTCTGAGATATCACTGCGTCGCAGTGAGTGTGACTGCGGCGCAGTGGGTTCAGGTTCAGCTTCGGGCTCTTCTTTGTTTTCAGTTTCTTCATCCCAATACTCATATTCCCACCGTGTTGAAATTGCATTTACTTGTTCCTCTTGTTGATCCCTTGCTCTTTCTTCCAACTCCTCCAACTGCCATTCTAACCGTTGTTTTGCGACATCAAAATCCTGACGATCAAGTTCAAGTCGAAGATCTAGCAATTCCAAGTATTTAAAAATCCCATCATTAAACTGTTTTTTCATTTCAACAAAGATTTTAAACCACTCTTTCAACTTTTGCTCTTCTTCTTTCTTCGGTTGATTTTCCTCATACCAAAATTCTCGTTCGTAAGATTGGTTGTTCCCCCGTCCTCTATCATCATAACCAAAATCACATATTGGGTCTCGGTAATTTCCCTTATCCGAATATCCATAATAGTTGCTATATCTCCTGTTCATCATCTAATATCTACAACCTGTAAATCATAACTAAACAAAAACCAAAAGTGAAAAGCACCTGAAAATAAATAAAACAAAATCTAAAAACTAAAATAGATAAAAACAAATACTTAAAACAATAAACGACAAATAAAAATTCCAATTATCAAGTCCCCGGCAGCGGCGCCAAAAACTTGATGTGTGAAATCTAGTCTTCCCTTTTTGCTTTCGCTAGACCACAACACCGGGCAGTGTACCCTTTCGTTTGTAGTATAGTTTGGGCAAGTTCGGGTTCGAACACAGGGACTTTCAATTGGAAATTTCAATCGTCGTTTATGAAACAGATATAAGTAACAAAGTGGGGGTTTTCTAACTTAACTAAAAGTGACAAGTATCGTTTTATGATAAATCAAGATATGGGAAAAACACTCGTTTGGATTGGTTCCTAGTTATCCGATTGTCACCTTGGGTTGTTTGGTTGAATTAACTTCTAATGTTATAACACGATTCCTTTCGAATACCGAGCTAACTTTAGACATCTAAAACGAAACACCGTTCCTTTCGAATACGGTAGAAACCTTAAACATCTAAGTCATTAAGCAACAAGTTTATATATTCGACTTAATCTTATAAAACTTCCTTTCGAATAGTTTCTTAGCTAAAATCAAATTCATCTTATCAAATCATTATATTATCAGTTCCTTTCGAATACCAATAATTTTAGATTAATTATAGACCGATTAACCTTTTCGTAAAACGTCTATAAGTTGTTATAAGTTCCTTTCGAATACCTACAACATGTGTTTGTCACTAACACCTTACTTACGTTTTATATAAAATGATTTTGATAATGATAATAAATCTGATTACAACTAACATTCAAGTTTTAATCTAAATGTTGGATTACTCGTTAAGATTCCTTTCGAATATCCTAAACCTCAAATCAACTATAGACCGGTTGATTATTTCGTTCAATTCATCAATCAAGTTCTAAAGCTCTTTTCAGATACTAAAGTTCTTAATCAAATCATGAATATAAGTAATCTAACACTATTAAGAATTTAAACCCGAATGGTTCTTCGATTAAGCGAACATAAACATTCAACCAAAAACAATTATCCCAAAAGCTTCAATCATCTAACCTAGTTCCAATCCAAACAAGTATTATCTAACTACTCATTCATAATAGAAATTAAAGACAAATAATAATAAGACATGATTAAATTGAGAATAAAAGGGTAGATAGTTCAATACCAAAGAAAACAATGATTCCAATAAGTCTCCAAAATACTAAGATGATGATAACAACCGAAAGTTTGCAAGAGATTACTGCTAAGATTAACCGGAAAATCACTAAGATTGATGATCTTCAATGATTAGGTAATGATTATGTGATGAATTAGGAATGATTATGAGGCTCCAAATTGATGTAAAGATATGTAAGATGATGCAAATGAGTCCCCAAAATCGTCCTTAAGAAGTACCAAGCCAAGACCTTTCAGCTGCACACTTGAATAACATTGAAAACGATATGTAACAGCTGCTGGAGGCCTAATGCGCCGCATAACACCTAGAATTCGGCGCATTCTAGGGTCAGTGGCTCCCCCTTTTTGTAGATTTTTTCGTTGCGGTCATTTTGGCGCTGACCGGAGGTCTTTTCGAGTCCGTATGCTCCTGATACATCCGTTTTACTATCAACTGCATTTTGGTCCCGAATTGATCCTTTTTCATCCCAAACATATTAAAACACCTAAAACACAAACTTTACACAAAATTAAGTAATACGAGGCTATCCATTACGTTTTTACACAAAAACATAACAAATATAGCGAAAGAATATGCATATAATTGAGCGATATCAAACCCCCCATACTTAAGCATTTGCTTGTCCCTAAGCAAATCCGACTCAAACTAACTCTAAAATTGCAACTTAAGAAAAATTAAGGAATCACGGGCTTTAACATTTAACTACATTCCGGTGTTAGAAATTAAAGATATGCGTGAAATTGCTAGATCGTAAAACCGACTACAAACATCTAAAGCTACTAAATTACTTAAGTAAACAAAAACCGCAATTTTCTAATGTTAACTCCTAATTCATCCCCTAGTTATGATATGTCTAAATATTCACCCCCTTTCCCTCACTCTCCAACCGAAGTCGAAGCGATCAGCCTTTACGGCCGACCCCTATACCGCCTTGCTTTCGGGGGAACCCTTAAAATATCGCTAAGCATTTTCATCATTTGAGTACTTCTTTCTTTTGAGAATTATTTGGTTAGTCTACATCTTTTTCTTTTCCTCTCACTTTTGTTCACTTCAAATATTATAGATATATATTTAAATTTTCTTTGAAGTGAACGGGTATAACGGGATTTGAGTCTTCGTTATAGTGAGGATCAATTTCTATTTTGTTGACGGGAAAGACCTATGGCCTTTTTCTTCGCCTCTAATTCTCCAATGGGCTTAAGTGATACTAGGATTCCCCAACTACCCCCGAAAGGGTGCAAGGACTACAAGGGCTCGGTACTAAGGATATCTAGTGATTATCTAGATTTTTGATTTTTCGGGGAAACTTGAGGAACTAAAACTAGAAAACCTAAATTCTTATTTACAAGTATTTGATTAACTACAGATGTTACTACACAATTTCACGTTAATGTACCGGAATTAAGTTAAATATACAAGCCCCTATCATCTTCCCTAACTACATTTAAGCGTTTTTTTTTTTTTAAAGACTCAAATGGGACAAAATGACACAACACGTAATGGATATATAAGAGGGAATATAAAATTAACAAATTTCCCGACGTCCCCCTATACTTATCAAACGCATTGTCCCGAATGCGTTTCCAAACTAGAACAAAAATAAACTAAGGGAAATTAAAGACTAAAAATACAAAAATAAAATAAAATAAAGAAAAGAAAACAAAACCGTGCGTGTCGCTTTGATGTTGCTTGATTTCCCGACTCCACTTCGCACGTGTTGAACTTAACGTGTCAAGCGAGTCATCCAAGATAAAGAGATCGTTGGAGGCATCTAGCGCATCATTCCTTTTGACCCATTCGTCATTCCACTCCCTCGTTTCCCGATAAATTAAACAAGTCACAAATGGTCGAAAGTGGATATGAACATTTCCGGGCTCTTCTTTGAAATAACTCCTAACCGGTTTCACATATATATTCTTATAAAAATCCCAAACCGCAACATGCGTATCCCCCTCAATCTACTCCATGATAGTTTCCCAACACTCTACTTCCTTGTTTACACCATCGCCTATTTCCCCGCTCTTTGTGGTATTTAAGTCGACATTTGAATCGAACATTCTTTCTAATCCGTCCCAAGTAATATCTCCATAGTCACCAACAACTGACCCCTCCGAGATTCCTATATCCAATCCGAGGAAATCTTCCAATTCCTCATCTAAACTATCTACCCAATGCACTTTATCCCAAAATTCAGCTTCTTTTGCAAACGGTTTTGGCGGTTCGGGTTGTTCCTTCGCTTCCTCCTCTTTAAATTGTTGAAAGCTTTCCGTGTCATAAACTTGAACCGGTGGACTAGTAGCTGATTCGGATGTGGCTATATGTATTTGAACTACCGGGTCCTCCCATTCTTCCTCGTCCGACTCAAAATCACTATCAAAATCGGAAACGGGTTCTGAGATATCGGAAACGGGTTCTGAGATATCAGCTTCGGGCTCTTCTTTGTTTTCAGTTTCTTCATCCCAATACTCATATTCCCACCGTGTTGAAATTGCATTTACTTGTTCCTCTTGTTGATCCCTTGCTCTTTCTTCCAACTCCTCCAACTGCCATTCTAACCTTTGTTTTGCGACATCAAAATCCTGACGATCAAGTTCAAGTCGAAGATCTAGCAATTCCAAGTATTTAAAAATCCCATCATTAAACTGTTTTTTCATTTCAACAAAGATTTTAAACCACTCTTTCAACTTTTGCTCTTCTTCTTTCTTCGGTTGATTTTCCTCATACCAAAATTCTCGTTCGTAAGATTGGTTGTTCCCCCATCCTCTATCATCATAACCAAAATCACATATTGGGTCTCGGTAATTTCCCTTATCCGAATATCCATAATAGTTGCTATATCTCCTGTTCATCATTTAATATCTACAACCTGTAAATCATAACTAAACAAAAACCAAAAGTGAAAAGCACCTGAAAATAAATAAAACAAAATCTAAAAACTAAAATAGATAAAAACAAATACTTAAAACAATAAACGACAAATAAAAATTCCAATTATCAAATCCCCGGCAGCGGCGCCAAAAACTTGATGTGCGAAATCTAGTCTTCCCTTTTTGCTTTCGCTAGACCACAACACCGGGCAGTGTACCCTTTCGTTTGTAGTATAGTTTGGGCAAGTTCGGGTTCGAACACAGGGACTTTCAATTGGAAATTTCAATCGTCGTTTATGAAACAGATATAAGTAACAAAGTGGGGGTTTTCTAACTTAACTAAAAGTGACAAGTATCGTTTTATGATAAATCAAGATATGGGAAAAACACTCGTTTGGATTGGTTCCTAGTTATCCAATTGTCACCTTGGGTTGTTTGGTTGAATTAACTTCTAATGTTATAACACGATTCCTTTCGAATACTGAGCTAACTTTAGACATCTAAAACGAAACACCGTTCCTTTCGAATACGGTAGAAACCTTAAACATCTAAGTCATTAAGCAACAAGTTTATATATTCGACTTAATCTTATAAAACTTCCTTTCGAATAGTTTCTTAGCTAAAATCAAATTCATCTTATCAAATCATTATATTATCAGTTCCTTTCGAATACCAATAATTTTAGATTAATTATAGACCGATTAACCTTTTCGTAAAACGTCTATAAGTTGTTATAAGTTCCTTTCGAATACCTACAACATGTGTTTGTCACTAACACCTTACTTACGTTTTATATAAAATGATTTTTGATAATGATAATAAATCTGATTACAACTAACATTCAAGTTTTAATCTAAATGTTGGATTACTCGTTAAGATTCCTTTCGAATATCCTAAACCTCAAATCAACTATAGACCGGTTGATTATTTCGTTCAATTCATCAATCAAGTTCTAAAGCTCTTTTCAGATACTAAAGTTCTTAATCAAATCATGAATATAAGTAATCTAACACTATTAAGAATTTAAACCCGAATGGTTCTTCGATTAAGCGAACATAAACATTCAACCAAAAACAATTATCCCAAAAGCTTCAATCATCTAACCTAGTTCCAATCCAAACAAGTATTATCTAACTACTCATTCATAATAGAAATTAAAGACAAATAATAATAAGACATGATTAAATTGAGAATAAAAGGGTAGATAGTTCAATACCAAAGAAAACAATGATTCCAATAAGTCTCCAAAATACTAAGATGATGATAACAACCGAAAGTTTGCAAGAGATTACTGCTAAGATTAACCGGAAAATCACTAAGATTGATGATCTTCAATGATTAGGTAATGATTATGTGATGAATTAGGAATGATTATGAGGCTCCAAATTGATGTAAAGATATGTAAGATGATGCAAATGAGTCCCCAAAATCGTCCTTAAGAAGTACCAAGCCAAGACCTTTCAGCTGCACACTTGAATAACATTGAAAACGATATGTAACAGCTGCTGGAGGCCTAATGCGCCGCATAACACCTAGAATTCGGCGCATTCTAGGGTCAGTGGCTCCCCCTTTTTGTAGATTTTTTAGTTGCGGTCATTTTGGCGCTGACCGGAGGTCTTTTCGAGTCCGTATGCTCCTGATACATCCGTTTTACTATCAACTGCATTTTGGTCCCGAATTGATCCTTTTTCATCCCAAACATATTAAAGCACCTAAAACACAAACTTTACACAGAATTAAGTAATACGAGGCTATCCATTACGTTTTTACACAAAATCATAACAAATATAGCGAAAGAATATGCATATAATTGAGCGATATCAGGCTACAACAGTTGTGAGTGAAGATACTTCAGAGAGTCAAACTGAAGCAGACATTCTTCAAGAAGAAGACATTCTAGTAACCTCTGAAGATCAAGACAATGTTGTATAAGCTCAAGAACTATATAAATCAAGTTAAATTCGGGTGCACAACATCCTCCTGAAGATAACTTTGGTGCACAAGCTGATAATGAAGATAAGTCCAGTGATCCACATTTTAATTCGGGTAGTCAAGACCAAGGTGAAAATAATCCGGGTGGTTCACAAGTTAACTCGGGTGCACAAATAGACATTGAAGAAAACTCGGGTGAAGTTCAGAATAACTCCGGTGCAGAAGCTGAAAAAATAAACAATTCTGGTGTAGCACAATTCAACTCTGGTGCAGAAACTGAAGCTCATTCTGATGAACCAAGCCATGAACAACCCAGTGAAGAAACTTTCGAAACTCTATTCTTTGATGATATTGTCCCTAATCATACAAATCTTTCTACTAATATTACTGAGGAAATAAATTCATTTTTAAAAGTTCACAAGACTCATCCTCTAAGTAATATTATAGGAAATTTGTATGATGGGGTCAAGCCTAGAAGTAGTACTGGCTTAGCTAATTTGAGCTTATTTTCTTGCTTTCTGTCCCAACTTGGGCCTAAGAATGTAGATATTGCATTGACTATTAATAGTTGGTAGAAGCTATACAAGAAGAGCTATTGCAGTTTAAGGTTCATGAGGTAGGAACTTTAGTGAAGAGACCAGATGATGTGAATGTGCTAGGTGTGAAGTGGATATTTAAGGTGAAAAGGGATGATAGGGGTATTATTGTGAGGAATAAGGCTATACTTGTAGTTAAAGGTTATACTCAAGTGGAGGGTATACACTATGATGACGTCTTTTCTCCAGTTGCTAGGATAGAGGCTATTAGATTGTTTTTAACTTATGCTGCCTATAAGAACTTTAAGGTTTATCAAATGGATGTTAAATCAGCCTTTTTGTATGGAGTTCTTGAGGAGATAGTATATGTTAGTCAGCCTCCTGGTTTCTTGGATCCCCAATTCACTGATCATGTAGTCAAATTGGACAAAGCTTTGTATAGTTTACATCAAGATCCTAGAGCTTGGTATGATACATTGTCCAAATATTTGATTGAAAATGGATACCTTAGAGGGACAATTGATAAGACCTTATTTATTAAGACAGTTGGCAAGGAATATGTGCTTGTTCAGATATATGTTGATGATATCATTTTTGGCTCAACTAATGATGCATTGTGCAAAGAATTTGAATCAGTTATGCATTCCAAATTTCAGTTGAGCTCCATGCGTGATATGTCTTTCTTTCTAGGTATACATGTTAAGCAGTTGGAAAATGACATTTTTATCAATCAGTCTAAGTATGTCAAGGATATGTTAGTTAAGTTTGAATATACTGATTGTAAATCTACTTCCACTCCTGTTGACACTAGGGCCAAATTGCATCCTGATTTAGATGGTGAGAGTGTTGACCAACATTTATATAGGTCTATGATAGGTTGTTTGATGTATCTTACTGCCAGTAGACGTGATATTATGTTTGAAGTTTGTCTTTGTGTTCGGTTTCAGGCTGCTCCTAAGGTTTCCCATTTAATTGCTGTTAAGATAATCTTTAGATATCTTAAGGGACAACCTTCTTTAAGCCTTTGGTATCCTAATAATTCTAGCTTTAACTTTTATGCCTACACTGACAGTGATTATGGAGGTTGTAACTTGAATAGGAAATCTACTACAAGAGGATGCCGGTTTTTAGGAAATAGGCTAGTATCTTGGCAATGCAAGAAACAGACCTCTGGTTCTCAGTCCTCTGCTGAAGCATAATACATTGCTGCTTGTTCTTGTACTTCCCAGGTTTTATGGATTTAGAATCAGATGCTGGCCTTAAATTTATGAACACTCCTATTCACATAGACAATACTGCTTCCATGTACATAACTAAGAATCCTGTGCAACATTCAAAGAAAAAACATATTGAGATTAGACACCACTTCATAAGAGACTGCTTTGACAAATATTTAATTCATTTGATGTATCAAGATTTAATTTTCTTGTTCAGGCTATTGGTCTAATGAATCTTTATTGAGTGTTTCTTCAAATTATTTTTGTACATATCTTTTTTCATTTTTGTTCTTTTTATTTTAAAATATAAAAAGAGGGGGAGAAAATGGTTATTTTTTTTAAATGTGGCAGTCTTTCTTTTAAGTCTGGTAGTATTTTTTTTTCTGGTAGTCTTTCCTTTAAAGTCTGATAGTCTTTCATTTAAGTGTGGTAGTATTTTTTTTTTAAGTCTGGTAGTGGTGTGTAAAGATAAAACCCAAAAATATGTGTTTTCTGTCTGTATAGTTAAAACCCAAAAATATGTGATTTCAGTATGTATAGATAAAACACAAAAAGATTTCTTTTCTATTTTTTTTGTTAAGTTTTTGAGTTAGTTTTCTAGAAAATCAAATTCAAAATATGGAAAACCAAAAACAATATGAAATTTTAAAATGTTTCACAAAACAAAATTTCTAAGAAATGTGTCATAAACATAAATTCCAACATAATTTAACATACTTCAATATTTAAAGAATTTCTTGAAACCAAAAGTTTTCATAAATGCACATATTTCTATATTTGAAACCTTTAGCAATCCGTGGTTTATACATTGCATAGTGTCATTAAAATTGATAACTTTCAAATGAGAATTTAGTGATTGTCAAGTAGAAAAACAAAGTTTATAGTGATTTTGAATAATTTATTGACTTTGAGATCCTTGATGCTAACTTGATAAACGGAAAAGTCAGGTGAATAAGTTCAAATTCTTTAATAAACTAGTCTATTGTCTTCTAAGAACCTTGATGCTAACTTGATAAACGACAGAGACAGGGGAAGGAGTTGACCAATAGTACTAAGTCTAATTTTGAACAATAAAAACATTCATTTAATCTAAAATATCTTGAGATAAAAAGCAGTTTATAAGGTTGAGAAATCATATTCTTGGGACTCTCAATAACGATTGAATATTAGTCATGTGTTCATACAAATTCATTGGTTAAAATGTGTCATAGTGTGTCATAATACTGCTTTGTTTTAATGACAATAGGATATATATTCCTTATTTAAGTAAAATATTAATTTAATTTATTTATACTTGACTAAAATTGAATTCGTTTGATTGTATACCATGTCCTTTATAAATTATTAAAACCTGCAGTGTATGAATTTTTGACAAAAGATGAACTCTAATAAAAATACAGGTTTCCGCTTTTTACAAAGTATTTCATTTCTGTTGTAAATTTGCTCTTATAAACTAATTTATGAAGTCCTGGAATATAAGGCTTTTATTTTGAAATTGAATTTTTGCTTTATAAACTATTTCAAGATTAACTGATGGTTTGAAATGATTCAGTTCTAGTGTTAAGAATTTAACCCAGACAATTCTAAAGAGTTAATTTTGATTTAATTTAATTTGGGTATTAATATTTTAAGTCAGGTGTTATTTTGATTTATGTCTGGTAATATTTCTATTACATATATTTGAGTTGACTTTATTGACCATAAGTTTAAGTCGGGTCCTTTAAATTTTTAGGTGGGGTTAAAATTGATATTTTATTTAACTCTGGGATACTATTACGTAAGTCGGGTGACTTTTGGTGGGAAATTAAGTATAATATTTTCCATAATTTCTTTTTAATACTTTTAAATTTAAATAATCATTTTTAATTCATGCAATTTTGTTGGGCCAAGAAATGGAATGGATGAAGTTATGGAGTCTTATGTTTGTTGTAATAAAGATGATTTTGGTTCATGGAGGGTCCGAACTGAAATCATCAAGAATAATCCGAAGTGAAATTTTCAGTTCGGGGAACAAGTTAGTTCAGATACTCTGAACTAAATGAAGTTCCTCCGAACTGAAAATAAGCTGAAGTTTAACTTAAGTCAACAAAAGTCAACATTGAAGATACCAATTCGGAGGATGAAGACTTTGGTTCAGAACTGAAGTGAACTCCCCGAGTTGAAATTAAGATGATGATAATGTTGTAATAATTTAGTTCGTAGTGTGTATGTTTTAGATTTTGTTTATAGATAGTGTGATAGGTTGTTATCAGTTTGTTGTCTTTGAACCCGAAACTCTCTCAAAGAGGTTCCGTCGAGCTTGAGTGTCGGTTGTAACAAGCTCAATCCAAAACCTGTCACCACTATCAATGATATCTTAAACAGTTGCGCATTTTGTTTTTTTTTATCGGTTCTTTCAATTACTCAATCACAAATTCGACTTCATGTTTCCTTCATTTTGATTCCAAACTCAGGTCACGAGATTCCGCATCATGACCTGTTTCAATTCGATTCGTTGAGTGTGTGTGTGTGTGAGAAAAATGCATGACCTGTCAATTGGTATCAGAGACAGACAAATCAATTGATTGAATTCGATTGAGTCTAGTTCATCAATTTGACTTGATTCGAAAATTAGGTCAAACTATTAGTGAATCGAAGGAGTCCGAAGTGAAATTGAAGAAGTCCGAAGTGAAATTGAAGAGCTGTAATTAAGAGTCTGTTAAGATTTCAAGGTGTTCATGGTGGATCCGGTGTTACAAATATGTATTCAAAGACGGTTGGTGTATGGAGCGAAAAAACGAGTTATAAATTTGAGAAAGGGGTATGATTGAAGTAGAACGTAGCTCTAGTTCCCGTCATCAATTTGAGAAAAAGGTGTGACGTGAAGCTTCAGACTTAAAATCAGGATGACCTCATCAAGGTGTTCAACTGACAGTGAAGACAATGGAAACTGACAAAGATCATTCAGATATAGAAATGATGAAAGAATGATGACTACAAGATGATCCGAGAGTGAGTAAGAACCAAATGTTTTTAATAAAATGTGTTCTAAAACTTGATGAACTTGTAGTTAAGTTCTTAATTCGGAGGTATCTTAATGATCTACATGGATAAATCAATTGGAGACTTGATGAACCTGATTGAAATTTCTGTAAACAAGATGGAGCGCGTTTTAAAATAAATTATGGTGGATGTTGTGGCTATTCACTTTCTTGCTGGGAAAGGTCAACAAGGACAAACAATCTGAGCAGTAAGAAAAGTGAATTTGGCTACTAGTCAGGAGCTAACCATGGAAGATGGTTAAGCTATGAAGATCGAAGACTCATAGCATCATCCAAGGGGGCGATTGTTGGGCCAAGGAATGGAATGGATGAATCTATGGAGTCTTCTGTGTGTCGGAATAAAGATGATTTAAGTTCGTGGAGGGTCCGAACTTAAATCATCAAGAATAATCCGAAGTGAAATTTTCAGTTCGGGGAACAAGTTAGTTCAGATACTCTGAACTAAATGAAGTTCCTCCGAACTGAAAATAAGCTGAAGTTTAACTTAAGTCAACATTGAAGATAACAATTCGGAGGATGAAGACTTTGGTTCAGAACTGAAGTGAACTCCCCGAGTTGAAATTAAGATGATGATAATGTTGTAATAATTTAGTTCGTAGTGTGTCTGTTTTAGATTTTGTCTATAAATAGTGTGATAGGTTGTTATCAGTTTGTTGTCTTTGAACCCGAAACTCTCTCAAAGAGGTTCCGTCGAGCTTGAATGTCGTTTGTAACAAGCTCGATCCACAACCTGCCACCAATATCAATGAAATCTTAAACAGTTGCGCTTTTTTTTTTGTTTATCGGTTCTTTCAATTACTTAATCACAACTTCGACTTCATGTTTCCTTTATTTTGATTGCAAACTCAGGTCATGAGATTCCGCATCATGACCTGTTTCAATTCGATTCGCTGAGTGTGTGTGTGAGCAAAATGCAGGACGTGTCAAACTTGCATCTCTTATCCATATCAGAATTTCTAATCTCAATAAAAGGTTTCGTTCTTTATTCTCTTTGGCGATTCTTTTTAGAGCTGTTCCATGGATGTTTAGTGCTTCTAAGTTAGTTTTTGAGCGTTATTCTGTTATTAGTATTGCTTTTCCCCTGTTCTCTGATTTTATTAAGGTATTTTCAGTTATTATTATATTTTGAATATGCTTTTATTCTTATATTTGAATACTGATGTTATGTGACTAATTTTAGATGACTTTTCCTTATAAACCCAAGCACAATGTGGCAACATTCATTGATATGGGTCATTCTGAGGTTGATGAAGACTGGAAGTTGATTATGGGATTTTTGATAAACTCAAACATTAGATTTTCCATCTCAGAGCGCCTAGTGCTATACAGAGACATTCTTCAGAAATTCTGGCAGAATGGAAGGTTTTTTTTCATCAATGGATTGAGGACAATGTCATCAATGTCCAAATGGAAGAGGTTATAGTTACTGAAGAAGTAGTAAGGAGAGTCTTGCAGTTTGTTGATGCTGAAGGTGTAGAAAGATTGGATATGGAGGAAATCAAGAATGTATGTAGATAGATTGGTTATGAAGGAAATTTTCCAAAAAGTATGGTAAAGAAGACCAGGGTCTCATTCAACTGGAGATACCTAATCCATGTTCTAGTATGTTTCATTTCTGGAAGATCAGGAGGGTTTGATAAGATGAATCAAACATTAGCATGTGCTTTGTTTGTATGATCACTCAAAGACGATTTAACTTCTCTGGGTTTATTATGGATTGCATGCAATGGATGGCAGAAGGAAGTTCCTAGAAGTTCCTCCTATACCCAAGATTCCTTCAGATTATTCCGCAGTCCGAGGTTCAGGGACTTGTGCTTAAAGGTCCTACTTTAAAAGAGGAGAACATGAATTGGAAGATAATGAATAACATGATAAAGTCCTTCCCTAAAGCAAAAGTAGTATTTTCTGGGCGTTTCACTCCATTCTTCCCACCCATGATCAAACAGGAAAGAGTAGCTATTCAGACATTCTTAGAGCTATAAGGCCAATGGGGAGAAAATTTCTAACAAGAAGAACAACCCCACCAACAGGAAGAACAACAAAAAACAGAACAACAACAACAACAAGATAATCAACCTGAATCACCCAGTAATTCCTATTCCTTCCCCTCCTCCTCAATCACCTGTTGCAGATCAACCTCAAAGGAGTGGTGAAGGAGGTGATTGGTATTATTTAATTGAAGAGAGTCAAGCTTTGCCTAATCTGTCTGCTTCTCAAGCTGTTTCTTCTTCTGTTCCACCTCCTGGTGTGCAAAAATCTGCTTCCTCTAGCACTCCTATTCAAGTATACACCTCAAAAAATCAAGGGGGAGCAGGGATTGGTATGTTGACAATCCTGGAGCTAACAAGGAAAAATGAAGCTTTGGAGCAGTTGGTGAGAAAACAGAGATCAATGATAATTACTCTGAGGTGTAAGCAGGCTACAAATTCAATTATCATGGATCATTTGAGGAACAAATGCAAGAATTCTCTTCATATGGATGATGCAGCCAAAATAGGGGGAGATAAAACTACTGAATCAGAATGAATGTTGAAACAGAAGGAACTACAGTAAGGGTTGAAAGTAGTGAGAGCTTGAATGAAGAAGCTGACGTAGATTTGTCAATTGTTGGAAAAATAATGGAGAATTTGAAGGAGGTTGGAAGTGTTAAAGGGAAAGAGAAAATCACAGAGTATACGTCTAGTGAAGATTTATTCAGGTCGGGTGAAGGAGAGAACAAGTCCGATGAAGAAAAGGATAAATCAGGTGAAGTGGAATTTAAGTCGGGTGAAGGGGAAGTTAAGTATGGTGAAGTGGAAGTTAAATCGGGTGAAGACAAAGATAACTTTGGTGATGATGAGGATGTAAATACAGAGAAAAATGTAAAGAAGTTCAGAGTTGTGGACCAGTTTGGAGAGACCATAGACCAGGAGATGTTTGAAAAGCATTATGCAGGTCTGTATGAAGGTATATTTGATGTTAATGCTGAAGAGACATTCATTGTGTATATTAAGGAGAGAAGTTGTAACACTTGGATCTTTAACCACACAATTTTTGTTTTATACATAAACACATTACCACGTTACGTGTTCTTGACTATTTACATAACTTAAAACAAACAAAAGTTATGGTTTCACTTCTACTTAAAACAACATCCAAAATGTTTAGAGCGGAAGCTCGATACAAAAGATTTCAAATTATGTTAAGGTCCCCGTATGATCTTTATAAGCTTGCCTTGCCCAACTAGAGATCCTTTCTACCTACAAACATAACAATCAATAAAACAAGTTAGCGTTATGCTAGTGAATATACTTAGTCCTGTTTTAAATACTTCTCCAAGATTACATAAAGTCTTATCATTTCTTCTCATCCAACTATATATAGTTGGTCCTCACTTTTCTCCGACTACTAAAAGTCATTTACATACCCTCGCGGTACACATATAGGTAACTCTACTCATTTCCGACTATAAAAGCCGATTCTATAATTTATTGACATGTAAATGTCTTCTCCATTCTTCTCTAACATAATAATAGGTTAGAGTATCATTCCATTACTTAAATTACCTTAAAATTCACTAAAAACTGGTCTAAGTATTGAATGCAACGCATTCGGACCCCTATGCGACGCATTCGACACAACAAAAATCAACATAGGACACGGAGCTCAGAATGCGGCGCATTCGAGCTCCATGCGGCGCATTCTGGGCCGGTCCTGGCTGATTTTCGTTTTTCAAACGTTTCCTGCACTTATACGTTAGTTTATGATGTTTCTAACTCCCATTCCCGCTAACAACTTATAGATATGAATAAATAACATACTCATGAACTACAAAAGAGTTGATATACATACTTAAACATATTACATGATGAAAAATGGGTTTCGTATACTCACCTTGACGTCTAAGTACTTTTGCTACTCTTTCGTTGCTTCCCCTTTTCCTTTGTCTTTTAAATCTGAGTTTATAAGACCAAAAACACTAAAGTTTTCAATACTCATAACAACATAACTAACTACTTTGTTACACATTCTTTTTCTAAAATCTTAACATTACTTGCTTACTTCTTTTCTACCCATCATGCCACCTTTGGGGTCTTTTGACCCGTTAAGCTTTTATACTTACTTAGGTGCATTTCTAACTATCATCTACATTTTACATAACAACAATACATATATAAAATGGTCATTTTCTTTTATTTAACAAATTTCTACCCATTGCCACTCCTTAGGTCTTTTGACCCGTTTGGCAATTGCTAAATGGGAAATTTACATTATCATACTAATTTTTCATTCATAGAACTAGAGCATATAATTCTATCATCAATTTAACATACACAAATGCTCAATTTAACAATTCTCATGATTATCCCCAAATAAATAAGAAAACCTAATTTCATCAATTAAGTATTTCTACTTCTAATTAAGCATTCTAATTAAAACTACATCTCATATAACAAGCTCAAATTCATCAATTAATACCAAATATATACATAAATTTACCTTCTCCACTCCAATGCCAATTTAGCTAAATTTCTCTATCCTCTACTCTTGATTCTTTATAACTTCACAAATCTTAACACCAATTTGAGGAAATTGAAATTGATCTTAGCTTAGTTTCAACACCCACACTCAAACACCCACAATTAACTTAGAAAATTTCTTCAATTGACACCTCATTGCCTTACTTATCAAAATTTCGAATTTACACTATTAGTCCCTCAACTTTTCAAGTTTTAATAATTTACAAAATTTACTAATATTGTTAACCATATAAGTCCTTTCTAACCACAACTAACTATTTTTCTTACCATTCTAGTCCTTTATATATAAAACTTCTAAATAAATATAAATATAAAACATATTTATTATAAATAAGTAAATGCTTACGGAATATTTTAATTTCCGAGAACCGGGATGTTACAAATCTTCCCTCCTTCTAAAGATTTCGTCCCCGAAATCTATTCTTCAAACAATTTGGGATAAAATTTCTTCATTTCATTCTCCGGCTCCCAAGAAAACTCCGACCCCTTTCTATGTTTCCATTGAATTTTAACCATATTAATTTGCTTGTTTCTAAGTTGCTTTATTTTCCGATCGAGAATAGCTACCGGTTCCTCAACATAGTTCAACTTTTCGTCAATTTCGATATCATCTATTGGAACAAACGATGTTTCATCCGCAAGACACTTCCTTAAGTTGGACACATGGAATGTAGGGTGTATCTTACTTAAAATTTCGGGCAATTCTAATCGGTAAGAAACTTTTCCGATTCTCTTTAAAATTTTAAATGGTCCAATAAACCTTGGGCTTAACTTTCCTCTCTTTCTAAATCGAATTACTCCTCTCCATGGGGAAACTTTCAACATCACAAAATCACCAACTCCCAATTCTATTCGTCTTCGTCTTTTATCGGCATAACTCTTTTGTCGATCTTGAGCCATCTTAAGTCTTTCTCTAATTTGATCTATCTTTTCCGTTGTAATTTGTACAATTTCTTTCTCTCCCAATTCTCGTTGTCCAACTTCACCCCAACATATTGGCGTTCTACACTTTCTTCCATACAACATTGTATAAGGTGCACAATCTATACTCGCTTGATATCTATTGTTGTATGCAAATTCTACTAACGGTAAATGATCATCCCAATTACCCCCAAAATCTATTACACACGCACGGAGTAAATCAACCAATGTTTGAATTGTTCTTTCACTTTGCCCATCGGTTTGAGGATGATAAGCCGTGCCAATATTAACTTTCACCCCTAATTCTTCTTGGAAACCTCTCCAAAAGTGAGAAGTAAAACGTGTATCTCTATCCGACACTATTGAAATCGGAACTCCGTGTATTACTACAATTTCTTTCAAAAACATTTCCGCCATTCTCTCCGATGAAATAGCTTCCCTAATTGGTAAGAAATGAGCACTCTTAGTCAATCTATCTACGATCACCCAAATAGCATCATTCTTTCTTCTAGACTTTGGTAATTTCGTCACCAAATCCATAGTAATATTCTCCCATTTCCAAATTGGTATTTCCAATGGTTGTATTTTTCCATAAGGCTTTTGGTGTTCCGCTTTAACTTGTAAACATGTTAAGCATTTTTCTACATATTTCACTATATCTCTTTTCATACCCGGCCACCAATAGTCTTCATTAAGATCTCTATACATTTTCGTACTACCGGGATGAATAGAATATCTTGACTTATGAGCTCCGTCTAGCAAAACCTTCTTACAATCCGATGTATTAGGAATCCAAACTCTTCCAAATCTGGTCTTTAAACCTCGACTATCTTCCATTAGATTTTGTACTTGACCCACAATTCTTTCTCTTTTCCAAATTTCCTCTTTAATTGCTTCCGTTTGAGCTTCTTTAACCGAATCAAAGAAATTAGCATTAATAATTAAAGCTAAGGAGTAAAGTTTCATTTCCGGTTGTGAACTCTTTCTACTTAACGCATCCGCAACGACATTTGCTTTTCCGGGGTGGTATCGAATATCACAATCATAATCTTTCAATAAATCTAACCATCTACGTTGTCTCATACTAAGATCATTTTGAGTAAAGAAATATTGCAAACTTTTATGATCCGTATAAATCGTACACCTTTCTCCATAGAGGTAATGCCTCCATATCTTTAAAGCAAACACAACCGCTGCTAACTCCAAATCTCGTACCGGGTATTTCTTTTCATTTTCTTTCAACTGTCTCGAAGCATAAGCAATAACCCTTCCATGTTGCATCAAAACACATCATAAACCGGTATATGAAGCATCACTATAAACAACTAAATCTTTCGTTCCATCCTGCAAAACTAACACCGGCCCTTCACTTAGTTTCTTCTTTAACATATGGAAGGCTTCTTCTTGTTTTTCTTTCCATTCAAACTTCTTATTCTTTCTAGTTAACTCGGTTAAGCTCGAAGCTATTTTAGAAAAATCTTGAATAAATCTTCGATAATACCCCGCAAAACCAAGAAAACTACGGATTTCCTTCACACTTTTCGGAGAATTCCACTTAACAATTGATTCAATTTTCTCCGGATCTACTTTTATACCTTCTACATTTACTACATGACCCAAAAATTGAACTTCTTCTAACCAAAATTCACATTTAGAAAATTTTGCATATAATTTTTCTCGTCTAAGGATCTCCAACAATTGTCGCAAATGATCCGCATGTTCTTCTTTACTCTTTGAATATATTAGAATATCATCAATAAAGACTATAACAGATTTATCTATCATCGTTCTACAAACTCTATTAATCAAATCCATAATAGCTGCGGGGGCATTTGTTAAACCAAAAGGCATCACCAAAAACTCATAATGACCATATCTCGTGCGAAAAGCTGTTTTCGGTACATCTTCTTCCTTTATTTTTAATTGATGGTAACCCGACCTTAAATCTACCTTTGAAAAGAATTTATCCCCTTGCAATTGATCAAACAAATCATCTATTCTCGGTAACGGGTATGTATTCTTGACTGTTAACTTATTAATTTCTCGATAATCTATACACATACGCATACTACCATCTTTCTTTTTCACAAATAAAATCGGTGCGCCCCACGGAGAAGAACTGGGACGGATAAAACCCTTATCTAACAACTCTTGTAACTGACTCATTAATTCTTTCATTTCGGCTGGAGCTAATCTATATGGAGCCTTTGCTACAGGAGCAGCACCGGGAATCAATTCTATTCTAAACTCTACTTCTCTTTCTGGTGGCAAACCCGGAAGATCTTCAGGAAATACATCTACATATTCATTTACTACATCTACATCTTTTTAAATCTTTCTTATCTTTCTTTTTATCTATCACATACGCAAGATATGCTTGACAACCCCGGGACATATATTTTCTGGCTTTCATTAAAGAACAAACTGAAATTTCTCCACTTCTTTTCTCCCCGTAAATGATAACTTCTTTTCCTTCTAAATCAGTAACTTTAATAATTTTAATCTTACAGAAGATAATAACATTATTCTTCTCTAACCAATCCATACCGACTATAACATCAAACTCTCCCATTACCATTGGAATCAAATCTATCGTAAATTTTGTTGATTCTATCTCTAATTGATTATCATGATAAACATCGGACACAAGAACGATTCTATTATCTGCCACTTCTACTTTTAAAGGATATTCTAACTTACTAAGGGGCTTAGAAAACTTCTTACAAAATTTACTTGATACAAAAGATTTATTTGCTCCCGAATCAAACAACACATAAGCAGGTTGAGAGTTTACAATAAAAATACCTGAAACGACATCAGTCGATTCTTTGGCTTCTACGGTTGTGATTTGAAAGGCACGACCACGGCTTTTATTATCTTCAGTCTTCCTTCCACTACTTCCCCCTTCAAGAAGTAAAGGGGCTTTCGGTCCCACCAATAACCTTTGATTCCGAGGCAACTTTGGGCATTCATTTTTAAGATGCCCCGGGTCCTTACAGTAGTAGCAAATCCTTATCGGATTAGGACATTCACTACTAATATGACGCAACCCATCTGACCAAATTTACATTCTCCCGGATGATTCTTACCACACTTTCTACAACTATAATCTCTTCTTGATGACTCTTTCTTTTCAAATCTTCTTCCCGAACTTCTACCCTTTTGTTCAGATCTTTGCTTTTTATACGGTTCTTGTACATATTCCACCTTGCGTTTCTTCTTCTCTTCTTCAGTTCTATTTGCAAGTTCTAACTCTCTCCTTCTTGGTGCTTCAATCATATCTTCAAAAGTCTGAGGATTATAAGTGGAAACATGCTCTTTGATGTCGGGACTCAAACAACACATGTAGCGATCCATCTTCATTCTTTCACTTACAATATATTCTGGACAAAACCCTGCTCTATCTAGAAATTCATTAGTAATCTCATTCACGGTTTTACTTCCTTGTTGTAATGACAAAAACTCTCGGGTAATCTTGTTCACTACCGAAGGTGGACAATAGTACTCCATGAATCTCTTCTTGAAATCTCCCCACGTCATCTTCACAATCCCTTGAGCCGGGAATAACCTCACTATAGACTCCCACCAACTTTTTGCTTGATTTCGGAGTAGATTTGATGCATAAATAACCTTATCTCTATCCGCACACTTGCAAGTAAAGAGTGCACCTTCTACCTCCATAATCTACCGCATGCTAACAATAAGATTAATCTCTCCAAGAAAAATAGGGGGATTACAGCTTGCAAAATCTTTATACGTACATCCCTTCTTATAACCTTCCGTAGGTTCTTCTTGATGATCAGAATGATCATCTTCACTTCCTGAATCCTCCTTCTCTTTACGTTTCAATTCTTTCTCCGCAAGCACGCGGTCTATCTTCTCGTCAATTATCTCCACAACATCTTCTCTAACCCGTTTAATAATAAACGGTATTGCTTTCTCAAAGGCTTGACTAATCTCCTTAGCCACAATCGTTTGCATATCCTATTCCTTATGACCGTCATCACGATGACTATCTCCTCCTTCCATTTCTACCAACTGAAATTTAATTCTGTTAACAATAACATATAAAACTATAATCCATACACAATTATAGTTTATATGTCATATACATACTTTCTAACTTTCTTTACCCCTTGTCCTTAATACACTTCAATCATATTGGATACACATAATATGCCCAAAATTAGCGTTGGCCAGACGTTAATTTTAAACATATTAACTCTTGTACATCCAATACTATCAATGCATATTGAAGGCTAAGGCATTCTATTCTTTCTCAACAATTAATCTTTCTTACTCTTATATCTTCCGCAAGGCAAGCTTCTTCCCCCTTACAAAGCCTCAGCTTGGGTTTAAGTATCAACCGAGATACCCAACCCACACAAGCCAAGGCTCTAATACCAACTTGTAACACTTGGATCTTTAAACACACAATTTTTGTTTATACATAAACACATTACCACGTTACGTGTTCTTGACTATTTACATAACTTAAAACAAACAAAAGTTATGGTTTCACTTCTACTTAAAACAACATCCAAAATGTTTAGAGCGGAAGCTCGATACAAAAGATCTTTATAAGCTTGCCTTGCCCAACTAGAGATCCTTTCTACCTACAAACATAACAATCAATAAAACAAGTTAGCGTTATGCTAGTGAATATACTTAGTCCCGTTTTAAATACTTCTCCAAGATTACATAAAGTCTTATCATTTCTTCTCATCCAACTATATATAGTTGGTCCTCACTTTTCTCCGACTACTAAAAGTCATTTACATACCCTCGCGGTACACATATAGGTAACTCTACTCATTTCCGACTATAAAAGCCGATTCTATAATTTATTGACATGTAAATGTCTTCTCCATTCTTCTCTAACATAATAATAGGTTAGAGTATCATTCCATTACTTAAATTACCTTAAAATTCACTAAAAACTGGTCTAAGTATTGAATGCAACGCATTCGGACCCCTATGCGACGCATTCGACACAACAAAAATCAACATAGGACACGGAGCTCAGAATGCGGCGCATTCGAGCTCCATGCGGCGCATTCTGGGCCTGTCCTGGCTGATTTTTGTTTTTCAAACGTTTCTTGCACTTATACGTTAGTTTATGATGTTTCTAACTCCCATTCCCGCTAACAACTTATAGATATGAATAAATAACATACTCATGAACTTCAAAAGAGTTGATATACATACTTAAACATATTACATGATGAAAAATGGGCTTCGTATACTCACCTTGACGTCTAAGTACTTTTGCTACTCTTTCGTTGCTTCCCCTTTTCCTTTGTCTTTTAAATCTGAGTTTATAAGACCAAAAACACTAAAGTTTTCAATACTCATAACAACATAACTAACTACTTTGTTACACATTCTTTTTCTAAAATCTTAACATTACTTGCTTACTTCTTTTCTACCCATCATGCCACCTTTGGGGTCTTTTGACCCGTTAAGCTTTTATACTTACTTAGGTGCATTTCTAACTATCATCTACATTATACATAACAACAATACATATATAAAATGGTCATTTTCTTTTATTTAACAAATTTTAGGTCTTTTGACCCGTTTGGCAATTGCTAAATGGGAAATTTACATTATCATACTAATTTTTCATTCATAGAACTAGAGCATATAATTCTATCATCAATTTAACATACACAAATGCTCAATTTAACAATTCTCATGATTATCCCCAAATAAATAAGAAAACCTAATTTCATCAATTAAGTATTTCTACTTCTAATTAAGCATTCTAATTAAAACTACATCTCATATAACAAGCTCAAATTCATCAATTAATACCAAATATATACATAAATTTACCTTCTCCACTCCAATGCCAATTTAGCTAAATTTCTCTATCCTCCACTCTTGATTCTTTATAACTTCACAAATCTTAACACTAATTTGGAAATTGAAATTGATCTTAGCTTAGTTTCAACACCCACACTCAAACACCCACAATTAGCTTAGAAAAATTCTGCAATTGACACCTCATTGCCTTACTCATCAAAATTTCGAATTTACACCTTTAGTCCCTCAACTTCTCAAGTTTTACTAATTTACAAAATTTACTAATATTGTTAACCATATAAGTCCTTTATAACCACAACTAACTATTTTCTTACCATTCTAGTCCTTTATATATAAAACTTCTAAATAAATATAAATATAAAATATATTTATTATAAATAAGTAAATGCTTACGGAATATTTTAATTTCCGAGAACCGGGTTGTTACAGAAATCCTCAGTCTATTCATGCTTATGATATCAATTACTAGTGGAATGAGGAGCTAGGAGGAGAAAACGTGGAAAAGGTGATTATATAAATTGACAGTGATAAAGAGGAGGATGATAGTATAAATGTGACAGTGAAGGAAGATGAAGTAGAGAAGATAACTGAAGAAATCCCTGAAACTGGTGCTAGTAATGTCAAACATGGAGGAAGGGTTAAAAGTAGAGATGTGAAATCTTCAACTCTGGTTCCTTCAAAGGTGGTTAGTTTGAAGAGGAAATTGATTGGGTACAAAAAAGTGTTTTCAGAGAAGAAGTACAAACTCTGTCTAAAGAATTATCTAGTAACAGTTGGTGGATTGTCACCAAGGTCAGTTGGACAATTGAAAGTTGAAACATTGGAGAAAAACTGGCTTGATGTTCAAACCAAAGTGATGGTGAGGGATATGAAATTAAAGAGGGAGAAGAAGATTGAGGAGGAGTTGGTTAAAAGACAAGCAGAAAGGGTTACTGAGAATGTTGATTTGAATGCTGTGAGTCCAAGAGTAGAAGAAACAGAAGCTCCAGTTGTTCCTCATGTACAAACTGGTGAGGGATCTTCTTCAAAGACTGTTGATCCAAGTCAGATAGTTATATTGAAGTCTCTTGTTAAGAAGCAGAGTCGAGATGTACAGTCAAAGACTAAGGTGAAGCAAGAAGATGTTCCTTTTGCTAAATATATGGAGAAGGAATCCTTGATTGCTAAGTCTCCTCAACATAAGGATCAAGTTCCTGCTCAACCTTCACAATCCATTTTGCCAGAGGAATACTATGTTGATGACCCTGCAGTAACTGCCATGATTAAAGAAATATCTCAATGGATAGATGAGACTGCAGCTGATGGAGGAGATCTAGTGTGACAACCGTCACTTTTTCTGTCTCAAGTTAGTCTAGTATGCCTGTAGCTCATTACCGACTCTTATCAAAAACTTTTTATAAAGTTGCTTTATACTACGTTGATGTGTGATAGTTATGATTTCATGTTTGCTTCATTTATACATTGTTGGATATGTATAGTACTCTAGGTGCACAAGTAAGTAAACCCCGCTAGATGAGCTTCTACGAAACTTAACGAATTAATCCCGAACAAACTTATGATTATATTTTAAAGTATGTAAACTCTGTTTGATATTGAGAACTCTCATTTATTAAATATAAAATAATGCTAGTAATCCCGAGTCATATTTACATATTTGGGTGTGTTAATTCTCGAGTCACAAGTCTATAAACGAGAAGTTAACTACTATTACTATTTTGAGACTCACTTGCTATTTCAGGAAACTTTCTATAAATAGAAACTGCTTTTTATAGAAACTTACTATTTTCGGAAATCATTTAGACTGTTTTACTTAAATAACTCAGTGAACTCGCTCAACCTTTGTGTTGACATTTTAAGCTTTGTTTTCAGGTAATGAGCAGGCATAGGACTTGGATGTAGGAGTCGGAATCTAGATGACCTTAAGATATCTTTGCATTGTGGACATTTTATATTTATACATTTGAATTTCATTTCGGGATTGCACGCCCAAGTATTCTTTCATTCGTTGATATTCACATTTGAACTTTCTTACTTGTAGTGTGTGACGATTTTCGTGTACCAAGGTTTAAACCTTGAGTATGGCGACGTCATAACAATACATTGTTTATTTATTCATATAGATTATATTCTTTATATTACTGTTGTGTTATGACGATCGCCAATCATGTTGCACCCTGCGTTCCGCCAATGGCGGGGTGTGACAGATTGGTATCAGAGCACATGGTTATAGAGAACTAGGTGGTTTGACCTAGACTATAACTAGGTGTCCTTCATATAGATTCTTTCTAGGATCTTTTGCTATTTCATATCGTCTCACTACTCGTACCTATCGACTTATCGTCTAAGGAAGACGGCGAACTGCAACGACTTACGACGCTGAAAGAATTTTTATTCACTTTTCATTTCCTTAAAATCTCATTTCTTGTTGTAATCGAATCCGACTTAAATTCTTATACTTCTACTTAAATAAAATGTAAGCGTTACCATTATGATAATGAATACGAAAAGCAGACTTGTATGTCTATCTTTGGGTGCCTCATCTAGTTGCAGAATTGGAATCATTCTCTTATTCATTTACGACTCCACCCCTCACTTAAAATTTCTATTTTGTTTCATTTCGATTTCTTGATCTTCGTAATTTCGGAATTCTATTCTACCGTACGTGACATTTTCGTGGAAGAACTTTCGTGCAGATTTGAAGATGTGAAGTTGAAGACTCGCTTATCCTATTTTGAAGAAGGTGTTATATTTTTCACTTATATCGATCTCTATATCCTTGAACCCTTTTCAATCATTATTATATTATCACAAAATCGATATACGTTTGTACTCAGCAAATTGTTTAAACCAAATACTAAGAGATTGTATCTATCCTTTCGGTTGCTTCATTGTTTCTAAATTCGAGGAGAAGTATTAATTCTCGCCACATTCTTTCGTAAGGATTCTCGTATTGACACTCGGAGATAAACATCCTAATTGGTAACTAATTTATGTCTCAGCAGCAAAACGTCTATTTTTCTCCTATCTCTGTTCGTTTTCAAATTTTGGTGCCTTCAACAAAATTGTTCCAAATGTCGGAATCTAACTACCATGCGGAAATCAGACCCTAAAAAATTTCACAATCTATGCTAACCTACTCAAATGAAATCGTTGTCTAAACGTTCTTTTTCGAGCACCACTCCAAACTCTGTTATCTAATCTCGAGTTGGTCAGAACTAACTCACCTGAACTTGTGTTCTCTCAAGCTATGGATGGAATTGATTTCGAAGTTGTACGACGTACTCTCTAAACTGGATTCTTCTACCCCTTTTTCATAATCACTTTATTTGTGAAACTCACTCAAACCGAAGCTAGTTCCTGATGATGCGAATGTATCGTTTTCGCCCCAAAAGTTTACTCGTGATGTATTCGTCTCCGAGGAGATACGCTATCCGATTCTATATATTTACCAATCATTTGATAATTGTTGATCTCGGAACCATGTGAGGTTTCCACATACTACTACCACTGATACTGGTCGAGTACATTTATAGAAAGGCAGTATCTTCTGAAACCATCTGGAGTTGTGAACTAGTTGATTTTGTTATCAGTCAGTCTATACAAACCGGTAAAACTCTTTTCACTATTTTCTCAATCCAATCAGATATTCTCTAAGACGATGCCCTTGTCAACTCTATCATATTCTCAATTACTTCAAACAATTGCTATTTATTTCACTTCGGTTGCAGAAGAAGATTTTACTTTGATTTATACCTATCCGCTTTCAATCCGTTTGTGATCTTCCACACGTTCTTTCGGTGAGACATATATTCTAGCACGAGAAGGATTTGAATTTCCAAACTTCATTATATCCGATTTCGTATGCTTTAAGCATATCCCTCCTTGGTTGCATCAGCAATTTTCCATGAGCGTTCTACAACAACTAGCTTTCCTTGTTAAAATTCATTCCTAAACTCTTTATCATCGTAGTTCTTATCGAAACCTCGAATTGACTTTAGATGCGACTTGAGACAGAAGACGATGACATCTGACGACTATTCCTTTATCACGTATGATTCTCGAAACCTTTACGGGAATTTATTTTGATACGTACCCACGAGGAGAGTAACCATTATCAGTTGAAACTCAATAGCTCGTACCTCATTGATACCCATATGACTTTCATTTAGTACTGAAACCTTGAACCGACATTGCTCTGTGTCTTAGACTTATGATATCTCGATATAAATTGCAAGCATATTGTACATTAAAACACTAATTCATTTCATTATCCTGAATTCGCTGTTTTGACAGCTTTTCATGTCCACCTCGATGTAACTTGGAGATTTCCGAATGTAGATAATACTTGCAGCGATTTTCTTTCCTGATATAAGTCGCTTGAATCTTATGATCCATGATACTGTGTAGACGCATCCAACATGTAAACTTTTCTATTAGTGCATTCATATATGTTACTGAAATTTTACAATGACACCAAACGCGGTATAGACTTCTGGAATTGATTCGATTTACGCACTACACAACACTCATCCTAATGCAACTCGTATGATACAACGTCCCCTACAAACCTACTCTTATTACTTCCTGTTTGTGACACAGACTTGAGACATTCTTTGACGAGGATTTCTTCCTCAACTACTACTATTCAATCTAACTATATACTCAACTCTCTGATGATTCAAAACTCGTTCCAATGACTTCGTTTTCCTTAATCTCCGCTTTGTTGATCTTAATTGTAATTCGATACTTCATATTTAGTGATAATTACTCGCAGATAATGATAGGAATTCTCTTGTGTCTGATCAACATAAGAGGAAACTGGTTGTTATACGCGATCTGATAAAACCTTTCAATCTCTATTTTAATTTGCAAATTTTCGAGTAGCTTTTCTCTTTCAACGCCCTTTCGTATTTCTTATGAAATTATTTCACTATTATATCGATTACGTGAGATTCTTTTGTGACCAACGATTTTGTTCCTTAACCGTGACCCGTGACTTCTATTGTTGAATGTGTTTCAACAATTAAGGGTTACATATCAAATTCTACAAACGATACTTAATGACGAGTTTTAAGTTATGTCTGGCCAACATAATGGAGAACTTATCGTTACCATGTATCTACATGATTTCATACTCTCTGTTGAACTGAATTTTGTACATTATTATATGATTGATCATAAGCACTTACACAAACTATCCATGAACTGTTATGGTAATGTGAACGTACATGTAGAATGTGTTTATAATTACACGTAATTATAAATATATTCTAACGCGTATCTGTTCCCGTATCGGACGGAAATTCAAACTATTCTAATCAGTGTGTAGATTCATGACGCACTTCATGAGCGAATCTTGAGGATTTGCGGTACGAAACCCCCCCTTACATACCCATTTCGATAATACTTCTGTTAATAATAATACCACTTGAATTTCGGGACGAAATTCTTTTAAGAGGGGGATACTGTGACAACCGTCACTTTTTCTGTCTCAAGTTAGTCTAGTATGCCTGTAGCTCATTACCGACTCTTATCAAAAACTTTTTATAAAGTTGCTTTATACTACGTTGATGTGTGATAGTTATGATTTCATGTTTGCTTCATTTATACATTGTTGGATATGTATAGTACTCTAGGTGCACAAGTAAGTAAACCCCGCTAGATGAGCTTCTACGAAACTTAACGAATTAATCCCGAACAAATTTATGATTATATTTTAAAGTATGTAAACTCTGTTTGATATTGAGAACTCTCATTTATTAAATATAAACTAATGCTAGTAATCCCGAGTCATATTTACATATTTGGGTGTGTTAATTCTCGAGTCACAAGTCTAAAAACGAGAAGTTAACTATTATTACTTTAGCCCGTTTTATTTAATTTTTAATTACAAACCCAACCCAATTATTATAGTTTAAACCCATACATAACAAATATTAAACCTAAAGCTAATTAAACTAAAAATCTGATTAGGAACGACAACCTTTACAACATGACTTGTATAAATGTTTTTAAATACCAAACGATCTCGTAATATTACCAACACTTCCAGATAAATCATTTTACATATAGACAAGGAATTCATGTTTTAAAATCTCCATTTATACGCTTTTAAGACATACAACAAGTGAACACAAATCCGGATATATAAAAAAAACCAATACCAAAATACAGTTTAGACCAATGTTCACGAAAAACTAGTTCTAGGGAGTTTGACATTGAATTAGACAATGAGACCACTGCCATTTGAAAGCTAACTCAAAATGCTACCTCGTAGACACTGGATTCAAGTAAAAAGACCTTTTTATGAATGAGATATGACATCATGAACACCGACTAAAATTCTGTCCAAATTCATAAATTATTTTAAAATTATTTATGAATTTGGACAGAATTTTAGTCGGTGTTCATGATGTCATATCTCATTCATAAAAAGGTCTTTTTACTTGAATCCATTGTCTACGAGGTAGTATTTTGAGTTAGCTTTCAAATGGCAGTGGTCTCATTGTCTAATTCAATGTCAAACTCCCTAGAACTAGTTTTTCGTGAACATTGGTCTAAACTGTATTTTGGTATTGGTTTTTTTTATATATCCGGATTTGTGTTCACTTGTTGTATATCTTAAAAGCGTATAAATGGAGATTTTAAAACATGAATTCCTTGTCTATATGTAAAATGATTTATCTGGAAGTGTTGGTAATATTACGAGATCGTTTGGTATTTAAAAACATTTATACAAGTCATGTTGTAAAGGTTGTCGTTCCTAATCAGATTTTTAGTTTTGTGTTCGTGATGTCATAAGTTGCTCTCAGCTTCGTATTGTTAAAGATATCTAAATAAAAGTTGTAGTTCTTTGAGTTATCTTTCAAGCCCCAGTAATCTCAATGTCTAATTCGAAGTATAAGTTGGTCAAATCATGAAAATGCTAATGTTGGTCTAATCTGAAGTCTGACACGGTTTCGTTAGGATTCAACAACTTCATTTGTGTAACGATCTAGCAAACTTTTACGTAATGTGGAATTGAATACTTATTTTTCATAACAGGTCTTATATATTCAAAAAGGGATTTACTCATCTAAAAGTCCGTTGGTTGGCTCGTAATCGTTTTAAAACTCAATATACAAATGTTACAAAAGTTTATATTTTTGGACAGATTATATAACCCGTTTTACTTGGACCATATCTTTGTGATAACTTATTCAATTTTGGCAAATCCAGGGTCCTTAATGTACCCATCTGAGTCTTCTTTTCGTATATATAAGATTCGTCATCTAATTCCTTTTCAAACTCAATATATGACAACTTTAGTGAACGTATATACTTGCTGAATTTTTAACCTTCATGTCTACATCTAACGAATAATACCTCGGGTGCAAGTTAAATAAAATGGTTATTTAGAAATCTTAAAACTTACATTAAACGGGATTAAAACTTGAAACCTAATTTCTCACGATACTTTACTTATACGGATTTTAGGGAAGCTCATTATCTAGTCGGGAGGCTAAGCTTGTGACCTACATGCACACAAACACATATACTCATACTACTTGAGTAGTGTATATTTTGCTATACTTACGAGGTGAGTTCATTGCCCCTATGTTTTTACTGTTTTCACTTATTTGTGCAAAATTTGGGGGAGAAAAAGCTTACCTAAACTACTTTTCTTAATGAAATGTTTTGAGAAACAAATCAATTACTAAAGTGTAACGAAAACCTAATGCATACAAAACTGTTTTCAAACGAGATGGTTGACATACTGTGACTACATGCGTAGTGACACCCCCCCCCCCCCCCTATATACACTACATACATACACACTAGTAGAGTAGACATACTAGTGACAGACAGACCATGGTGCCAAAGGGCTAAATGGTCACTACATGAGTAGTCTTACTGTGTGGACCGTTCCCCACCGATCCGTAAGACATTACAGTCAGTTAACGGAACTACTGACACACACTTCCTATCGGTTAAGGTAACTACCGATACAATCAGTAATGGATTTTACTGATGTTGCTACTATTTTACTTACTTATGCATTGGTTACACTGTTTGAACTGCTACTACTATTTTGAGATTACTTGCGTTAAACTAAACTTTCCATATTTAAAAACTTTCTATTTTGGAAACCTTTTATACTTGGAGACTTACTATAATTAGAAACTTCTAATTATAGAAACTTACTATTTTCGGAAATCATTTAGACTGTTTTACTTAAATAACTCAGTGAACTCGCTCAACCTTTGTGTTGACATTTTAAGCTTTGTTTTCAGGTAATGAGCAGGCATAGGACTTGGATGTAGGAGTCGGAATCTAGATGACCTTAAGATATCTTTGCATTGTGGACATTTTATATTTATACATTTGAATTTCATTTCGGGATTGCACGCCCAAGTATTCTTTCATTCGTTGATATTCACATTTGAACTTTCTTACTTGTAGTGTGTGACGATTTTCGTGTACCAAGGTTTAAACCTTGAGTATGGCGACGTCATAACAATACATTGTTTATTTATTCATATAGATTATATTCTTTATATTACTGTTGTGTTATGACGATCGCCAATCATGTTGCACCCTGCGTTCCGCCAATGGCGGGGTGTGACATCTAGATCAGTATGGATTTCCTTTTGATGATGCTGATAATTTTGTTCAAGGTAAGGGCAGTGCTTCAGGATCAAGGATAAATAATGTGTCCCACGAGGAGTTGAGGCCAGAGAGGGAAGAATTGATGAATATAAACTAAGGTATTCTTCCACCCATTGTTGGTTGGAGGTTTGATCACTACAATGGAGCTATTGTTATAAAAAAGAAAGAGTAGAAGAGGAACAATGACTCAATCCTTCAACACAACTGAAAAACTAATGAGAATATATGTGGAAGATGCCAAACAATTATGTCAGTTGAAGATGGTAAATCATGGTCAGTATGCACATGATTATGAGTATGAGAGATTTATCCATGAATATGCAAGACAGAGTTTGCAAACTTTGGTAAGAAGTTCTTAGCTAAAAGAAAGAGAACGACAATGTACATTGCTCCCATGAAGAGAACCAAAGTTGTGCATCAAAAGGAAAAGATTCTAAGAGGGTGGGTTGACTATGTCAGTGATGAGTATGTGCTAAACAGAGAAGATGTAGAAGAACAGAGGCTCTATGAAATGGATAATATCAGAGAGGTCACTAATGAAGATATTATTACTCTGTTCAACCTTCCAATTGAGAAATTGCAACCTGATGACAAAGAAGGAAGAATGGCATTAGAATGTGTTGCTTGGGAAATTGATAAAATCAAAAGAGGTACAAGGGAAGGGAGGTAGAATCTGATGATGGATTGGAAGATGGGAAGGGAGCTTAAACTAGCAAGATGAAGATTTTGGAAGCATCATCCAAGGGGGAGATTGTTGGAGCATAGAAGTGTGATGGTGAAGCTTCCAAAGATCTGAGTTATAGTGTAGAGTAGTAGATTTTTAGTTCGGGTGAACATTGTCCATCACCCGAACTATATAATAAAGTTTAATCTTAGGAAGACTTTAGGTCGGGTGAAATAACTCTTTACCAGATTTAAGTTCAAGTTCACCCGAACTAAAGTTAAATGAGTTGTAAATTATTAGTTCACCCGAAGTTTTGTTTAAATAAACATAAGGGTGTTTGTAATGTAATAGTTAGGTAGAATAGCCTATAAATAGTTGAGAAAGCAATGCAGAATGTGAGAGTTTGGTAAATCATTTACTCTGTAACAGACTTTCCCGCCAATTAAAGGCTTTGAAATAATATCACTCAAATCGTTGAAAAGTTGTTCTTAATCTGTTTAGCTTTGATCAATAACATGTTATTCCGCGACTAGTTATAGAAACCTTACATAGATTGTGTGAGATTTGAGGATTTACAAGACCTGACAATTAACATAATCAACTACGAATTAAATGATTGTTAATGTAGATACATTGGAAATAATAAGAGTATAAATACTCATACCATGGTCATCTTCCAGGGCATGCTATCTTACTACACACACATATTCACACATTCTTTGCGTTCATAAGCAGAGCCATCACCCTCTTCAATATTGGCCACCTTAGGCTCGTTAAGAGATTGATGGGTTTGCACTGATATCCAGGAGATCCAAGGTTAAATCCCAAACATTCCCATCCGTGTTTGACTATCTTTTGATCAAACATTGGCGCCATCCGTGGGACACGTTTTATACAACGGTGTTTCATCTTTTCTCTCATATTTCTCGTTTCATTCTTTGACCTCACCAGCAGTTTACTTTTTCTCATAGAAGGAGTCAACTCTCCGATCATTTCATCAGTCCCAAATGTGACCACCACGATCGCAACCATATTAGTTGAAGTAACCACCCTACCCACACCCATCTCTTCCTAGATACCTCACCTGATCAACCTAGACCTCCCACCAGAGTCGGAATTCATAGGTGAACAAGGGATCCCATATATAGGAGGAACTCTGTTGGGTTATGAAAAGTATGGATGAAGCTATGAAACCTTCAAAGTGTATGTTCAAGATCAAAATGTTTAAGTCGGGTGAGCTAAGTTCATCACCCGACTTAAACATAGAAAGTCATCCAGTGAAGAATTTAACTCGGGTGAACATGTTACCTCACTAGAGTTAACTGAAGTAAATCAGAGTTAAATTTAAATTGAAGAATAAGTTAGCCAACACAAGTCAACATTGAATATTATAACTTGGGTGATGAAGACTTTACTTCTGAGTTAAAGTGAACAACTCTAGAGTTAAAATTAAGATGAAGACTTAGTTGTTATTAGTATAATTGATTGTAAGGATGTCAATAAATAGTGTGACGTGTGAGTGTAGTCAGTTCTCCTTGAACTCGGACTCATGTGAGTACTATAGAGCTTCAACATTTTGTAAACGGCTATTCCCTCCAAAATCACACTATCAATGATATCTTTACATTCTCTTTCAATTAACCAATTCTCAATACAATTACTTTTAAGATTCACTCAAATTGAGAGATTCCGCATCTCAATTTGATCATCCAATTCACTGATTTAGTGTTGTCCTGGTAAAAATCCTGTCAAGGTCTGAATATACCAACTTCCAAGATTGGACACTACCTGAATCGGGTCCTACCAGACTGTACCACTCCACCACCACAAGGAAAATGGCGACCACTAGGGAAACTGGAGTGGGAACATTTAGTTCGTCGATGGGAAATCTGTTCACCATGCCAAACCCTTTCAGTATGCCAACAGGAAATGTGTTAGGCCAAACCCATTAAGCATCACCACACCGAGCGACAAGTTCTCACTTAGATGGAGTGAATGCTGCTAGACAATCCATGCCAGCCGCCCAACCAGCAGCCACCCAAGCAAGCGTTGAAGACCCAGTCGCGTAAATACTAAGAAGATTGGCTCAAACATCTCAGCCACCTCCACCAACAAGTCCGCGAGCAACAACATATGTGTTTTCCTAGCTCCTCTCAGCTTTGCAACCAACTCCCCTACCAGTGATAACACCTCCACCTACTGTGGACCCATTGGTGACACAACTACTGTAGCAATTAAGGAAACAAACCGCATCAGCACCGCCACCCCCAACCTCGGGCCCAACACAAGGTCTACTCCAAATTTTACAGGCTTTAGCAGGCTAACAACGAGGGACAACGTCCATGCCCATCTCGGTGATGAGTTCCAAATTCTGTGATTGGGTGGCCATATATCCAAGCCTTGAAAAACAGAAGGTCCTATCCATTGTGGGGACTTATGACGGAACCCGAGAGCTAGTTGACCATTTTAATTTTTTTGAGCAGGGCATCATGATAATAAAAATGGGTAGATCCGGTGGCGTGCCACAAGTTTCCTGGTACGTTGCATGGATTTGCATGGGATTGGTTCACATATTTGCCAACCAGAAGCATCGGCGATTTCGAAGATCCGGAAAGGAAATTTATTTATCACTTTTTTAACTAGAAGAAACAACGAGTTACTCATTTGGAAGCACAATTGCTTCGACAGAAGGAATGGGTACAGGATATCATACGCAACATGAATGTCGGAAGATCAACAGCTAAGAGCCAACCTTCAAGGAAGCCAAAGACTGTTCATATGGCTACCATATATATAAGTAAACAATAACACTAAGAAGAGGGATTCTCAAGAATAGAGCTTGGGGAGGATTGACATCTGGTTGTTCCGATAGTCAACGAGATGATCGTCGAGATAACAGACGTGATGACATGAACTCCAGGTGACACCAAATTTCCGACAAAGGTGTGGCTGAACCTAAACTAAGAAAGATACCTAAGGAGATTTTACAGACATAAAAGGTAAGCAGTACTTTTAAACCTCCACCCCAAATGCCAGTAAATTTTGGGAATTCAATGAAGACAACGGTCACGATACGAATGCATGTCGAGAAATCAAGGCATAAATTCGACAGGCACTAGACGAAGGAAAACTTGCACATCTTATCTCGGGTGCTCGCCAACAGGCTGATAAGAAACCAGAAAAGAAAACTTATAATTGGCAGAAGAGGAAACTATTGAACATCCTGGCCAGCCAAAGGGGCAAGTTCTCATGGTCCAAGATGCCACAAAAGCTAGTGATGAAAATGCCTTAGATGAATAGGGTGAAAAATATGTTTTATGTCTTTGTCTATTGTTATCTTTTGAATAGTCCTACATCCATGTATGGTATGCCATACTCCAAATGGTGGAATTTTTTAATATTTTTAATACACATTTGTTTTTTACTAAACTGCGTACTATCACTTGCATCCTAAATAATATTTGGGATAATAATAGCACAAAAGTGGAACCCATGACAATACATGTCCAAGCCAAAACGTGCATATACATATTCATCTTTTTACCTACCTGGAAAAGGCAAGCACTTCCCACTAGGGAGTGACATCACTCGCGAGTAAACAAAATATAGTTTAACCAACAATGTCAAAGGCACAAAATAAATCCAACTGGATATATATTGAATTTGGTTAAGTTTTATTGGACTGATCACCCAATAAATTCTTACTAAATACCAAAGATTTTCTCGGACACGGTTTTGACGCCCGATCCTTTTTTGTCCGTCGACCACATCGCTCGACCAAGGAAACCACTCGCTCGAACTCCTTGATCGACGACAAGACCACCCACCCGGGATTACTTTGTAGCTTATCAAGCTTCCCGGTGTTAGGGCATACCCAAGATCCCAAGCTTCCAAGCTTCTAAGCTGCCTAAGTTCTAGATACTGGAGTTATCTGTTCCAGCAATGCCCAACCTTTGAAATATTGGACATTACCCACCAGGTAGGTAAACACAAACAGTTTTTTCAAGCACAACGTTATATTCAAGGAATCACATATAATTCCATGGAATAAATAAAAACTACTACGGGTTGTCAAAATTTTTTATAAAACAAAAAAGGTTCATATATCACGAGGAATCCAAATATAAATAACCAAAAAGAAATATTCTGACTCGAGTTTTCTTCACCATTTAGTGGTAGTCAATTTAACTATTTATTCAACTTCTTGGTGGTCCATAAGTTGTTTTGATGACTTTCTCCTTTCTTTAATCTCAGCTTTGTTGATTGTGTACTGTGAGTCGATGTTACACATTAAGTGGTGGCCATTCGCAAGTAATGATAGGAATTCTTTTGTGTCTGATCAACATAAAGAGGAAACTTATTGTTATACGCGATCTGGGATAACTTTTCAACTTCAATATTGGTTCGCAAGACTTTGTGTAGCATTTCGCGTCCTACTCTTGTTCGTGTTAATTATGATTTTACTTCACCTTACTCTCGATTATCCGATGATTCTTTAATGACCAACAACTTTTTATTCGTTAACCGTGACTCGTGACTTTTATTGTTGAATGTGTTTCAACAATTAAGTGTTACATATCGAAAACTATCAATCATACTTAATGATGAGTTTAAAGTTATGTCTGGCCAACATAATGGAGAACTTATCGTTTATGAAGTATCTACATGATTTCATACTCTCTGTTGAACTGAACTCCATGCACGATTACACAATTGATTTAAAGCGCTTATGCAGCTACCCATGACCTGCTATGGTAATGTGAACATATATGTAAGATGTGTTTATAATTAGACGTAATTATAATATATCGTAACGTGTATATGTTCCAGCATCGAACAGAAAACTCAAACTACTCTAAGTTGTGTCTGTGTTCATGACACATTTCATAATCGAATATGGAGGAAATGATGTTCTATTGAATCCCATCCAACTCACTCATGGTTTGACAGCCTGTGATGAGCTAAAACTTATTTTGTTGCTTAACCGTTTCGATGATTCACCTGTCCGCAGGTATACCACTTGAATTTCGGGACGCAATTCTCTTAAGTTGGGGATACTGTGACAACCGTAAGCTTTTTCCGTCTCAAGTTAGTCTAGTATGCCTGTAGCTCATTACCGACTTTTATTAAAAACTTTTTATAAAGTTGCTTTATACTATGTTCATGTGTGATAGTTATATTTTCATGTGTGTTTCATTTATACATTGTTGGATATGTATAGTACTCTAGGTGTACAAGTAAGCAGACCCCGCTAGATGAGCTTCTACGAAACTTAATGAATTAATCCCATAACAAATTTTGATTAAAGATAAACTAATGTTATATGTTTAAGTTTTGTTCCGCATATAACTTTCGCATTCGGGAATGTTCTACGACAGTTTTTCAACCCGAGAAAGTTTTATATATACTAAGTCATAGGTTTTAGACTTTCTAATTCAGGATAATCTTAGTATGTGTGAGTCATAGAAATAATCTAGTCCGTGTTAATTTCTCTAGTTTTGTTCTAGTATCATAAAAATTGTAAACACTTGGTTAGCTAGCGTTGGTCTAACAGGGAGATTTTCTAAATCACGGGCTATTAGTTGGTCCATATAGAACATATGTAATCCAAGTACCCATCAAATAAGTCAAACCCGCCACCCCTTGGATCCATATTCGGCTAAAAGAAACAACGAGCCGATCTAATTTTCTTTCTAGCCGACCTAAACTAAAACCCTAATATGGAAATTGATCCCTGGTTCTTTTCTTCTCTTGTCGATCTCCTATACCAAGCATCCATGAGTTTCTTCTTATCTGCCATAGTCGAGCAACAACTAGTGCAAGAGGTCAAGGAATCGTTCTCTTCATATACAATTCATAAGTTATTACCCTCTTGGGTTCGTTCCTTGCAACCGAAAGTTGGTATCATCATCTTGATTGTATGGGTAAAAATCTAGTCTGGTGTTTATTTATTAATCTTTATGTTTAGTATTTGTTTTACTGGTATTTATGTTTTTGTATTGGTCCGGGTGTGTAATGGGTAAAGATAACGTTTAGGGTTTGGTAAATACGTGTTGGTTTATTCTTTGATTGATATTCTAATGTTGATTATAAGTTTTTTTTTGAAAACTTAAAGGTTAAACTTAAATCTTTAGAATTATGTAAAATGAGGTTATTGATTATGATGTCCTGATGGCTATCGATGAGTTCAGATTATTATAAAAACGATTTCAAATAGGTTATTGCGTTTTTGGATTGCTAATGTTTGCTGGGCAGATTATTTCACTGTTTTGTAATGGCCTTAACTTGATGATAAATTACTCAAAATGATCGAGTCCTAGGTATTGAAATCGTAGTCTATTTTCCAAAAATGTAAGGCTCGTGGGCTAGTTCATCACCAAACTCTCTGAAACTGACTTTTAGTGAGAAGGGGTCTAAACTGCGATTTGGCGTTGGTTTCTATATCCGAATTTGAGCTCACTTCTTGTGTGGCTTAAAAGTGTAAAATTGGATATTGTAAAACATGTAATCTTTTTTATATGTCAAATGCATGATCTGGAGGTGTTGGTAACTTTACGCGATTGTTTGGTATTTAAAAACATTCATACGAGTCATGATGTAAAAGCTACTGTTCTATGTTCATAAGGTCATAAGCTACTCTCATGTCTGTATTGTTAATAGACATCTAAACCAACGCTGTAGCTCTCGGAGTTTATTTTCTGAAAATATAAGCCTCCTTAACTAATTCTGTGTCAAACTCACAAAACTGTAAGTTAGTGAGCGGGGGTCAAAAAAATCTTCAAACGATATTGTTAGGTTCTTACAACTTGAAAATGTGTAAAGATTTAGCAAACTTAATGATATTGTAAAACTGATTATTATAAATTCATAACATGTCTAATATATCACCAAAAAGGGTCTATATCATTTGTGTACTCGTTGAATTCCTCAAACTTGTTTTAAAACTCAACTTATGAAAATTGATATTTTAGACAGATTTCATAACCTGTATGTAACGATCTTAACTCTGTCATAAATAACTCAATTTTGGCATATCCAGGTCCCTCAGTGTAGCCCTAGGAGTCTACTTTCCGAGGGTATAAGATTCACCGTCTAACTCTTTCTCAAACTGAAGTTATGGCAGTTTTAGTAGTTGGGAGTACTTGGTGGTCGTTTGGCCATAACGACTAAAATTAGTGATTACTAAAACGAGTTTAAACGAATCGAATTGGTTAATCAGATTTCTTTGATAATTAGTAAAACGAGATTAAAATATCGAAAATATAATTACCCACGATTCCTTTTACACTTATTTAGGGTAGCTCATCATCTAGTCGGGACTTAGCTTGTGACCTACCGTTTATACACACATTTACACTACTTGAGTAGTGTCGCTTGATTTCTATTTCGAGGTGAGTTCATTGCCCAATCTTTACTGTTTTACATGTTTTAACAAAACCGGGGGAAGTAAAGCTCAACCAAACGGATTTTACAAACGGTTATTCACTTACTATAAATAGATAAAACTATTTATGGAAACCTTTTTATTTTCGGAAACTTGCTATGTTTGGAAATTTACTATATTTGGAAATGACTATAAAAAGATAAATCTATTTATAGAAACCTTCTATATTTGGATAATCATAAAATGTGTAACATAAACCTAACGCATTTTTCAAAACTTATACGAGATATGGGTTGTGGTTAATGTTATCAAGCTAACTTGGTACTGCTGAGGCGTGCCAAAGGTAGCGTTCGGACCTGACACAGCCGATGCGTGTCACGTTGACTTGACGTTGGCCGAGGTGCGCCAAAGGAAACATTCGGATTCGATATTGCCGACGGGAGTATCACTTACAGGGCACTGCCGATGGGTGTCACTGTCTCGATTGGATATGATTGTTGTTTCGATACTTTCGAGGCGTATCAATGATAGGACACTGCCGATGCGTGTCACTTTTCGGATGGATGAGATTGATTATTTTCGTACTACTTATGCATTAGTTACACATATTTACATACTCTGTTGTTGTGATTGATATTTGGATTGTTTACTGCATTTTTACTTACTACTCGATGAAATTGCTCAAGTTTATGTTGACTTTTAAGCTTTACTTTCAGGTAATGAGCCGGCATATAATTTAACTTGGGACAGGACTCTAGAAGACTTAGACTTGCATTGCATTGTGTCTTGTTTAGACATTTTTATTCTTTGATTATTCGGGCTTGCATGCCTAAGTACTTCCTATTTTATTGTTTGGTTGATTGACGAACTTGTGTTCCAAGGGATTTTACCTTGGACATGGCGACGTCATGACATACCATTGTTTATTTATCATATAGACTATCTTTATTTACTACTGTGTTATGACGATCGCCAATCGGCCACACCCTGTGTTTCCGCCACATGCGGGGTGTGACAAAGTAAGTCAAATCCGCACTAGGATTCTTTTTCTGCAAATTCTTGCTAGCCAAATGTTTCCCAAGCACACAAGAAGCTTGATTAAATTTCTTTATTACGCTCATCACGTCATCATTTTCTAACACACATTTGAACAAGCCAGGAAGATCGGAAACCAAATCTTTCCTACCCTGCACAACCAACTCGAGCTAAGCACACAAAGAAACTAAAGTCTCATGCTCCAAATCCAGATCCTTCTTTGCTTGGGCAAAATCCACCGTGCATTGTGCCAATTTGCATTGCTGCGCCCCGACACTTTCAACCAAATCCTTTATCTCTTTTTTCTCAGTCTCATACTCAGAATCTTTGCCCTATCAGTTACCAATTCTTTTTCAATAGTTAACCTCACTGACTTCTCAGACTTCAACCTGTCTTCAACTTTACCCAATTACACCCCTAACTCAGCACAAGTATCTTTCACATGCTCATGGTCACTAGTCACACGTTTCTTGGCTAGAACATACCCCATGATCCCATTAAATAAACCCAATTCAGCTGAATCAACCAGTTGGGTAGTACTTTGTGTCTTTGATTGAACCACACGCTTGGGAGGCACCATGTGGTCCAAGTAATTCCTCACAGATTGCACAGATATCCCATCATCCTCAACCACAAAATCCCAGGTGGGCACAAACCTCTGTCGAACAGCATCTAATGGAAATGAGGTCACCACTTGGCTGTTAGAAGCTGGAACAGTAGCAAATTGAAAGCTGAGTGATTGACTCATTATATCCGGACGACTTGAGTTAAAACCTTCCATGGACCCTGTACTCTGACTAGTACCTGATGAGTGGGTAGATCCAAATATAGAATGTACCTCAAAAAGACGCTGGTTATTCCCATATGACGTGATGGTACCATATGAAGATGTAGTGGGAAAGGAAATCTTTTGTAACTTGGGCATAGACCCACCACCTTCATCATATAGATTTCAAGCATGTCTTTTTCCCGACATCATATCCCTACCATCCAAACACGGATCAGGGAGACGCTCAGACCCTAGCATATCCTCATCTCCTACAAAAAATACACCCCACGATAATAAGATGCTTATCAATTACAAGAAAGTACAACACATAGATGTCTTACTTACCATCATCAAAGTCCATGGGTCTATCATCTACCTCTCCGTGCTCCTCAATATCTGCATAAATAATGTTTTGGCCAATAACCAATACATATAATATATATAGATATTCGATATAACACATATCCTGAACGTCAGGATGATCGGCTAACGCATCACTTCCCTCTTCAGATGCAGGTTCGGGTATAACATCTGTAGCTTATCGAATATATTTCGGCATGACAACCCCCGCATCTTCATAAACCTGACGTTAATCACTCAAAGGATAGTTCTCGACACCGTAGTCTGGGTCTTCTACCATAACATCCAACAAACTCATCGCTGCAAAAGCAAAACAAATATTAGTCTATTACCAAATATATTTATATCAAAACAAAATAATTACGCACGTAATTTCTTAGGTTTTCTGAAAAACATATTCGACAACCCGGCCTCCCAGCTTTGACTATTACCAAACAACACAAGGATGGGCTCTTTAAAAACCATAAACCTAACATACATATCCTTTATGTGAGAGAAGGCTAGTTCCATGGCAAGGGTGAGAGATGATTTTTTATTCAGCTTTATGTCCACATCGCCACTCCAGTGAAAGAGTAATGAGCTCCAACGTTTAAACATGGCCTTATCCACAAAAACATAATCATGTCTCCAATTCTTAATACTACTAGGTGGATCATTGAAAAGTTTTTTTTTCACATCCTTCTCCCTCATCTGCTCAACAGTATACCAGTCTCTTGACTTATGAAACCTAAAAAACCTCCTAAATAGCTCCACTTAACAATTATTTTTCATGCTCACCAACAACATCTCGAACATTCAGATCTTCGCAACACCAATTAGATGCATCTGAGCATATCATATCTTATAATAAAGTAAAACCTTCGCATAAAAGGGGGTGGGTGGAAGCCTAACATTGGAATGAGTCAAGTACGGAATATAAACAACTACTTTGCCTACAAGGGGGTTATGGGCAAGATCAGAGGGGGATGGACGAATAATATTGTATTTCCTAAGGCATGGATATGATTTCACTAAACCATCAATTGGATGTTTACTAAAGCGACCAACACAGTCCCTAACATCCTTCGGGAGCAATGGGTGTGAAGAAAGAAGTTTTTTTTTCTGCTGTGGTGATTCTTCTATTTTAAAAAGCTACAAATATTTTACAAAAATAAAATTATTTAAGACATATCCACTAACCAAGTCGCAGAAAGGTTGAATGAGGATAAGGAAGAAGTACCAGGTTAATCAGCAGTCTGCATGAAGGTACCTGCAAAACAAAAACAGTTCAATTTAAAAAAAGAAAAACATCTCGGTGCAACAACCCCGCTAGCCACCTCTCCTGCTGAGCTCCACCATCAGCCTACGGATGAAAGTACCCCGCTGGCGGGTGGAATTTCCATCCGACAGGTAGATTTTCCCAGCCGACAGGTAGATTTTCCCAGCCGGCGAATTGAAGTTCCTAACCTGCGGCTGGCTTGTACCCCAATATCATGATCGAACCGAAAAAAAAGACGGGTGTCGATTGAGTCACCGGGAAAAAGCAGGAAAGAAAACTGAGAAATTAGGCTTCAAAACAAACTGATTTTAAAACCTAATTGGGGCATGATAGTGTTAGTAGGTTGAATCCTATATTTTTAGGACCAAAACCCTACAAACATAAAAAAGGCCTTAGCCCGATAAAGCCAGATAAAGATAAAGCCCGATACACAAACAATAGTCCGTCATCAGGAAAATGACCCTGCGGCCAAAGCCCTGTGACCGGGCAAAAGCACCCGATGACTATGCCCCATATCGAGCTAAAATTTCATGGAGGTCATTGATGTCTGGGTAACGTAATCCACCCCGCTTTCAAGCTTCCAAGCGTCCACGCTTTCACACTTCCAAGTTTCCAAGCAATCGTTTAGTTCAAATCATTTGTAATGCCCGCAGTAACTAGAACATTATATTTGAATAAATGACACACAAGTTAGAACATCATTACCATAATCAATTACGACTTGAATGATTGTTAATGTAGATATGTTGGTATTACTGAGAGCATAAATACTCATACCCTCGTCATCTTCCGGGGCATGCTATCTTACTTACACACACATATTCACACATTCTCTGCGTTCATAACTAGAGCTATCACCCTCTTCATTCTTGGTCACCTCAGGCTCGTTAAGAGCTTGATAGGTTTATCAAAGCTTAAACGTCACTCAAACTTTTCCTTCTGTGTTTGACAATCTTTAATTTGATCAAACATTAGACAATTAGAATTGGACGAAAAGAGTAAAACATTAACACGTAATAGGCATTGGATAAAAAATTATGTTATTGTAATGTAATGACACAATATAAAACAACAGATAAACCATATCATTTCAATTTTTACCTCCAACTTTTAAACCGAACACATATTCTTATCAGCTAATCTACAACTTTGAAATAAATGACAACAAGTGGAATAAACTTGAAGAAGACCAAAGCAATGTATTTAACGATAAAAGTAGTCCAAAATGTGTTAATAGTCCATAAATCTTTGTTCATCATGTTATCCTAGAAATCATATCAGATATGAAAAATGAACGAAAACATGATCATGAACAAAAGATCACAAAAATATAAATAGAAAGCAAACATGGGCCATATCTAGTTTCCACTAGAATTAAAATTCTACAACAAAACAAAGAATTTGCACACTACGTTGGTTTTTTCTTAAAAATAAAAATTTACAACTAAAGTTTTTATTCTGTCCATAACATGTTACTAATTTGGCAACTTTAATGGAAAATCATATCCAATTTACTCTCTTCAAATACTGTAATCAAAGTTAAATTATTTATAGAAAAGAATTGGATATTACTAAAGTAGACTGTCATATAATACAGGCAGTGTATCTGATTGTATGAAGTATAGATCTAGTAAGTCCGGATCGAACTCAGGGAACGTGTATTTAAATTCGTTATTTCAAATAATTGATTCAACTAATAAAAATAAATAGATAAAGGGGGACGTTTTAGTTCTATCATAACGTATTTCGTTAAGTAAATAACTAAAGAAAAATATTAATCAATTAACTAAATGGATTATGAATGAAAAGATGTTTGGAATAGTTTTAAAGATGTAATCGGATATTTTAAAAGCAGAGTTCACTTGGATTTAACGTTTCACATGAATTATGAATTATAAGCCTATTTTCAGTTGGTTTAACTCCGATTTCTCAATTAACTAGACTTCTTATTAGAGTCGTCTAATCCTACAATATTAAGGAAAAATGGTAGGATCAATTTTCGTACATTAAGAGCTATCTTAGATTTATCCACCAAAAATTTTGCATTTAATTCATTATTGTTATCAATTAAATCTATCGACTACAAATTAACTAAAGTCTCAAATTATTCGAATATGATATAATTGTCTTGTTCGTTTGAATTATTAGGTTACTATTATTCTTAGCCCGTATCAATAGAGTTTCAAGCTATAATTATTTAACAAGTTAAACAATCAGAAATAACTAATAAAACTATATGAACGCTAGTTATGACAAAGCTTTATCAATCACGCTAAGTAGTTAACCAAATATATTCAAGTAAACAAGGATCACAATTAAACGATAACAATAACGGAAAAAAATTACTTCAACATAAAACTTAATGATTCATAATAACAAGCTAGACAATCCAAGCAAACACTTTATTGAATTAGTTTATAATGGAAAGCAAGATCTCAGCAAAACATGTAATAAACAAGGTCATGTTTGAGTACGAATTAAACTAGAAAAGAAAAACCAAAGTACTAATCTTCAAACACGAATTACGGATGTTAATCGTGGCTTCTAACGTGATCGAATGCTTCTAAGCTCCTCCTTGCAGCTCTTCTGGTCGAAAAGTGTATGAAAAAGTGGAAAAGGAGATACCAAATTAGTAACCTAGAATTTTGTTTATATAGCAATCCTGGCAGGAATCTCAACCTGCGTTTGGACTATAAATCTCCTAATACAATTCAAATGTCAGTCGGTCGCTAACTTCCCGAATCTACTACCTAGCCGGCGGCTGGGTCTTCAGACTTTCTGATATCGCTCAATTATATACATGTTTATTCACGATATTTGTTATGTTTTTAATCTAAAACGTTATGGATATGTCCCGTTATACTTACATTTTGTGTAAAATTATATATTTAGATAATAAGCATTGGAATGGAGGAATTAACGTCGCAGTGGTGTATGACTGCGGCGCAGTTGGGGAATTTCAGGCAGTTTTGTTTGTTTGAGTTAAGGTAATCAAGGAGTGGTATTTGGAGAGTTGTTTTTTTCTCTAGGCTATTATTACTGCACAATGGGAGACAAAATCATATATAACCACCACCATTAACTAACACCATTACCATACTATCATTTTCCATAACACAAAACATACAATAATCGATTCTTGGATCATCTTGAAGCCTTGGAGAAGAAATTCTATTGGCAAAATCACCATTGAAGAATCAATGATCATTCCAATTGTCTATTCATTCACTCTTTTCATTTCAATTTGGGTATTTTAGACATTGACATTTCATCAAACACTTGGTATCCTGTTCAACTTTTCTTATAAGTCATGTTTAATTTCAATTATGCGTAGCTAATTTCATAATCGTTTGCTTGGATATGTGATCGTATGTTTTGATTGATTTTGAGTATGAAATTGTTTGATAGATGTGTGTTTGGTTAATTGGGGATCCATTTGGGTTTAAAATTCAATCATATTATTAGCTTACATATATTCTTTATTGGTATATAACTTGGGTATTTGAAAAGAACTCGAGAATTTGTTAAAATACTGAACGAAATATTCAACCGGTCTTTAGTTGATATAGTTTCGGTATTCGAAAGGAATCGATAATAGTAATCGAAATAATTAAGTTTAAACACGAGTGCTAGTTTATAAAATAAGAGATATCGGTTTATTAACTAGTAAACTATTCGAAAGGAAGTTTAAAGATTAATTCTCACACATCGGCTTGAATCTTTATGCATAATTATTTGGGGTGTTAACCATATTCGAAAGGAGTTGTTATACGGTTGGGTAATTAAAGAAATCCGATATTCGAAGGGAACTTGGTTTTACAAAAGAAGTAAATCAACATTTCGTACTTAGAAAAGATCATACATTTGTGAACGGTTGAAGCAAACGTATTTCTAATCTTGATTACTAAAACAATTCTTAAAACGGTATTTGTTAGTTATAATACCAACCCCCACTTGTTACTTGTTCATTTTTGCAACTTAAACTTTTAATTTACATTAGTCCTGTGTTCGAACCCGAAATTGCCAAAACTATACAACAACTGACAAGGGTACGCTGCCCGGAGTTGTGGTCTAATGAAAGCATTTGGGAAGACTAGATTTTGCACATCAAGTTTTTGGCGCTGTCGGGGACTAGATAATTGAGAGTTTAGTTATTCGTTTTTCTTTTGTATGTTGATTGTATAGATTTAAATGTATTTTCTTGTTTTGTTTTGATTTTCAGATTTTGTTAGGTGGTGGATGAACGAGATCTAAAGGGAACCACGTAGTTAGTCCACTTTCCGATATGAAGAAGATTTTAAGGAAACAAGGTGTGAAGGTGGTTCTATTTTCTGAAGGTGAATCTTCCGAGGAGGAGGAAATCGTGTTGGAAAGTGTTATGGAAGAAGGAGATAACGGAGGGGGTGACGGGGAAGGCATTTTGAACCACAATGACCCGACGGTTAACCCATTTGACATTCCGATGATCAATCGGAACCAAATAGTTCCGCTCACTCAAGGGTCGGAAATTGTCACACCAAATTTAGGAGATGACTTTTCCGTTAAAAGTACATCACTTGAAGATGGTACAAGAGACTTCATTTGATGGAAATTCAAAGGCCAACCTGCATAAGCATATAGCTACTTTCATGGAGATTTGAAAAATGTTTAAGTATGGTGTTGGAATGGAGGAGGGTGTAATGCTTAGCTTGTCCCCATCATCTCTAAGGGTAGAAGCTAAGACGTGGTTCAACGAGTTGGATCAGGATTCAGTCGAGACATGGGAAGAGTTGAGGGAATTATTTGTGACTCATTTCTTTCCGCCCATCTTGGGTAGAAAGTTGCTGAACCAAATTCGGAGTTTTCAACAATGGGATAACGAAACTATCACGGATGCTTGGATTAAGCTTAAGGAACTTTTAAGGAGTTACCATGGTGACGAGTTGAATCGAGAGCAAGTAATAGACATTTTCTATTACGGGTTGGATAATCGTTCTCAACACGATTTAGATTTGGCGGGTGGTGGAAATTTCCTATACAAATCAGCCAATGATGCGTATAGGATGATGGAAGATCAAGTGCAAACGGGAATTGCTAGAGATAGAGTAAATAGGAATAGGAATGTTCGGGGAACAGTAGCAAAAGTGGAAGGTGGTAGTGGAAGCTCGAATGGGTCATTTGGAAAGAGATGTCCATATGGTGAGAAATGGTTGCGGAAAATTAGGTGGTCCACATTACTCGGAGGATTGTGAATCAGATACGGAGGATCTTAATTAAGCACACTATGGTTATCAAAACCGTGTTAACTATCAAAACCTACAACAAGGAGGAGGTAATTATGGGTATAATGATCAAAACCGAGGGTAAAGAAATGATGGTCAATATCAGCAACATAATCAAAAATCGAGGAATGACGAAGAGGATTCAAGTTTTTTTGATCCGATGAAAGATTTTATCCATACACAAAAGGCGAGGAACGATGGACTAGTATCTTCGATAAAGTTGTCAAATGATAAGCTTGAGCAAGGATAGAGGAACAATCAAGCGGGAATGCAAGATTTGGAACGGAGGTTTGAGCGGCTAAATGATAGGTTTGCAAATCAGCCAACGGGTCAAATACCGAGTTATACCCAACCAAACCCGAGAAACCCAAACAATCAAAACAACCAAGGTGGTCAATCTAGTCAAGGCTCAAGGTATCAAACACCTAATCAAAGGAACGAGCAAGTAAACGCAATTTATACACGATCGGGTTTCAGCTACGGGGACGAAGAGGAGCAAAACGAAAATGAAAATATGGCTGATCCGGACACCACTGCGCCGCAGTCAAGCCCAGTCCAACACAGTGGGGGATCAAACAACCAGTTTTTGTTTGACAATCAGTTGGGTGCGACGCAGTCAAGTCCACTGCGCTGCGGTGAGACCCCAAACCCCGAAAATGACCAAGAAGTTGAGATAGAGGTGGAGGATCAAGTGGGGGATGAACCAAATGTCCAAAGTGAAGATGGGGCACCAAAACCGACCACAACTACACAAAAGAAAGTGTACAAGCCGGGAATCCCTTACCCTCAACTCTTGAGGAAGGAGAAGATGAAAGAACAATACGGTAAATTCTTAGACTTGATTAAATCCGTTCATGTTAATGTGCCTTTGGTGGATGTGATTGCAAGTTTGCCTAATTATGGTAAGTTCATCAAGGAACTTGTGAGCGAGAAAGGGAAGTCAATGGAGGATCAAGCGACTTACTTGAACGCGTGACGAGTCGAGCTAAAGACTCATGGTAAAAAAACAAACTCTTTACGGGTGGCAACCCGAGTTTGCTTATCTTTTCTTTTCTTTTACTTTGGTATTGTTTGATTTTATTTTTAGTTTCTAGTTTGGAACACATTTCGGGACAATGTGTGAATTAAGTATAGGGGGGAAGTCTCGGGAAAGTTGCTAGTTTAGTAATCCCTCTCGTATCCATCATGTTTTTATTTTGTCCCATTTGAGTCTAATAAAATAAATAAATAAATAAAAAGCGCTTGAATGTAGTTTAGGGGAAAATGACAGGGGCGTGTATATTTAAAAACATTCCGGTAATTCAACGTGAAATTGTTAGGAACATCTCTTGGTAGTAAAATACTTGTAAATAAGAGTTTAGGTTTTCCGACTTTAGTTCCTTAAATTTCCCCGAAAAATCTAAAATCCTGATTACCGCTAGATATCATTAGTACCGAGCCATATTAGTACTTGCACCCTCTCGGGGATAGTTGGGGAAACTTAGATATCACTTATTCCCGAAAAGAGTTAGAGGCGAAGAAAAAGGCCATAGGTCCTTCCCTTCAACAAATTACACTCATCCTCAGTATAACGAAAAATCAAATCCCGTTACAAAAACGTTCATTTCAAAGAAAATATAAATCAAATCTTTAGTATTAGAAGTGAACAAAAGTAAGAGTCAAGCAAAATGCGAAAACTAACAAAAAATTCTCAAAGGAAATAGATTATGTGATATTGGAGTATCCCCGAAAGCATATGCATAAGGGTCGGCCCAATGGTAGGCTGATAGCTCCAACTTAGGTTAGTGAGTTAGGGAAAATGGGTGGTTATTTGGACAAATCTAAACTAGGGGTTAGAATGGGAATTATCTTTAAAAAATTGGGGTTTTTTGTTTACTTAAGTAATTTGGAAGCATCGGATGTTCGTAGTCAGTTTATGATCTTGCAATTTCACGCAAATCTTTAATTATTAATGTCATAATGTCTTTAAATATATGAGCCTATGATTCCTTGACTTTTCTTAAATTGTTTAATAAAAAAATGAGTTAGATTTTATGTCGAATTTGCTTGAGGGCAAGCAAATGGTTAAGTATGGGGGGTTTGATATCGCTCAATTATGTACATTTTTATTCGTGATATTTATTATATTTTTAATCTAAAACGTGATGGATATGCCCCGTTATACTTATATTTTGTGTAAGAGTATGTATTTAGATAATAAGCATTGGAATGGAGGAATTAACGTCAAGATGTGCAAAACAACATGAGAAAAAGGAGAAAAAGACAAAAGGGTGTGGTCTGGACCACCACTGCGTCGCAATGGTGTATGACTGCGACGCAGTTGGGGAATTTCGGGCAGTTTTGTTTGTTTGAGTTAAGGCAATCAAGGAGGGGTATTTGGAGAGTTTTTTTTTTCTCTTGGCTATTATTATTGCACAAGGGGAGACGAAATCATGTATAACCACCACCATTATCACCCACCATTACCATACCATACCATCATTTTTCATAAAACAACGCATACAACAATCGATTCTTGGATCATCTTGAAGCCTTGAAGAAGAAATTCTAATGGCAAAATCACCATTGAAGAATCAAGGATCATTCCAATTGTCTATTCATTCACTCTTTTCATTTCAATTTGGGTATTTTAGACATTGGCATTTCATCAAACACTTGGTATCATGTTCAACTTTTCTTATGATTCATGTTTAATTTCAATTATGCGTAGCTAATTTCATAATCGTTTGCTTGGATATGTCCATCTAAGGTGTATCGAGTAACAGGACTCCAGTTCCACCGATCGACTCCATCTAAGGTGTATCGAATAACTAGATGTGAAGTCAGAAACCAATTCTCCTATGAAAGAGTATGCCAAGTAGTAACTCAGTACACATACCAAAACCATTTGGAGCCTCGAGGTCATAATACCTCCAAAATAAAGTAACCAACTGTCCTCCATAAATGGCACGACCGGGCTTCGCACCCTTCATCACATTAGCCAAGTACTTGGCTATAAAAAGCAGTACGTTGACGTTCCAACCCCGAAAAATGGCTCCAAGAAGAAACAACTCCTAAGAATGGATTTTCTCCAAATCGGACATACGAGAAGTAAGTCTCAACACAAGCATCGCACACATAACTCTCACACGAGGATTTTGCAATCGAGTCAAGCAAATACGCGTACCATCACCGAAAATACCATCGCCAAGTTCCGTCCAAATATTAACATTATCCGCTAAAGTAATCTCTTTAATAAAATCCTTCAAATAACCTTCAAAATCGGGGTTCTGAAGCTCCCCATGCTGAAATAATCCCAATGCGAACCTAAAATGAACCAAATACATACGCCTTAACTCTCCGCCCAAACAAAAACTAATGCTTAAAGCATTAATATCCATCAGCCGATGATCTAAGTTAAAGGAACTAATAACCTCCTAAGTAGTCTCAATATAGATTGGTTCCCGAATCCGAAAAAATGGGACCAAGCATGTGATACAAATCCCTGATACACACTTCTCGTCATAAATTCAATTTCCTCTCGACCCGCGAAAAACTGTTCACTCCGAATTCTATCAAATACACCCCAATCAACAAGTCGTTGTGAAAAAACGGGTTGTGTCAAATTATTTGTGAACCGTCTCCGAATATTAGCCCTTCTCGCAGCACTCAAACCCTGTGTCAAATCAATATTAAACCGTTCGTGCGTAATGTCAAAAGGTGGAATTCCATCAACCTGTTGAACGGGTGGAACTACCTCACCTTCAGAACTCATAATCTGTATAGAAACACTTTATAATCAATAAAGAATACTAGACAAATATTAACGTGAAACGTTACGCGCAAAAATCGGCCGAAAATAGCGAAATTATAAACTGCCAGAAAGTCAGGCGCCAAATTCCTATATCATACATGTACTCTTAACATTTTATTATCATCATTTATCATCCACATTCATCAATATCCTTGTCCAAATATCACAATTTTCACCATTTAACAACTTAAAACTTAAACACATAAATTAGCTAAATTGCGAATAGAATTTGAAAACATTCATCAAATATTGTCTAACAATCTTAAACAATCAACAAATTGAAATTAAAGTTCAATAATTAAGCTTATATCAAAAATCCTCAAATTTCTCATTTAAAACCCTAAACCAAAATTAAACCATTAAATTCAAAAATTAAGCATCTCATAATCACACAAATCATCTAAGGATGTAATCCTAATTTGCATAATTACTAATGAAAATTTAATAGAATCAAAAACCCCCAATTCGATTTCATGAAGAACAATCAATGAAATTTAAAAATTAGAGTTCAGGAAACATACCGTGGTGTTGGAAGTAAGATTAAAGAATGAAAAATAGCAAAAAGTGATGAAATCGCCGGTTATATTACACACCCGTCGGTTGTGTTCTGGTTGTGTGTGTTTTTGAATTGTGTGGTGACAAATGAGAAAAGATAAGATGTTTTAAAACATAAGCCAGCCGCCAGCCGCCCCCTGGGAAGTGGACCAGGGGCAAGCTGGTTTGATCAGCAGGTCTTTAATTTCTCGTTTTATTCATTTTAACCGTACTAACCTCGATGTCGACTTACCATACTCCTTTCAGAACATTATTAAAGAGTACATGATTCAAAATGGAACAAATTAAACTAAAAATAAAACAAAAATGTAGTTTTCAAATTTTTTGGCCTTTTTAAATTTTTCTAGTGTTTTTGTAGTTTCATCTTTTGTGCCAAGAAAGAAAACACATGTATATCTTGTGAAATCATCGGTAATAACCAAAAAATAAGACTTTTTTCCTAGACTCATCACATGTTTTGCACGAAAAAGGTCCATGTGCAATAAGTACAGACTTGAGAGATTTGAATTTGTATCTTTGATTTTATGTGAAGAATTATGTTTATCCTTCAGACATGCAACACAGTGATTATTGCATGTGATTCTTTTTGAGGTAAACCCCTTACAAGATCATTTTTCACCAGGATATTCATGTTTTTAAAATTTATATGACACATTTTCCTGTGCCACAATGATGATTCATCAAGTGATGCTTTTGAAATAAAACAATTTTCTTTAGTTTCTGAATCATTATTTCACATGTCTAAACAATATACATTATCTTTCCTTGGTGTTCTTAGTAAAATCATGCTTTCATAAACAACTTCAAACTTAGGATCAAGAATGATAGATTCAGTGTTTGTAAAAAGAACTTTATTTCTTTTATCACACACTTGAGAGACACTTACTAGGTTATACATTAATTCTTTAAGAAAGAATACATTTTCAAAAGTAACCTTACCATTGCTGATTAATCCTCTACCTGTAATCTTACCACCTCTTGAATTTCCTCCAAATGAAACATAGCCTCCATCATATTCAACAAAGTTTTAAAGCTTCAGCTTGTTGCATACATTGTGCCTAGAGCAGCCACTATTCACATTCCATGAATCTTCTTTTTTCATACATGGCTTGCTCTGCACATGAGAAAGATATTAGTTTCTTTTAGGAACCCACGCCAAAGTAGTATTGGGTTTACCTTTTTCATTTACACAATCAAATCTTTTAAAATGATATGCAGGTCTCCTGGTCTTTTCATACAGATAATTACTACTGTCAGAGTTACTATTGATGTAATTTCCATTGTTTCTACTAGCAATATTATTTTCTTTGAAGTTTGGTTTTTGATATTTTCTGTTATAATTTCTTCTACTCTCAAACTTCTGAGCAGTTCTACCAAACCTAGGTGGTGAGTTTGAGCCATTCCTATTAAATCCAATTCCATTTCGGTTATTTCTATTGTTATAGAAACACTCTTGAGTTAAATGGTTTGTTTTCCACACATAAGACATCTTTTAAAAACATTTTGACCCTTTTGTTGAATGACACGTTAATTCTAGTTCCTTACATTGCCTCTTACAGGTATTGTATGTTCCTTTTTACTCATGCAGTTGCATTTCTTGACATGTTGTCTTTTTCCAATATACACATGTGGTCTTTTTTTAAGATTTTGGTGAAAATTATGACCTTGATTAGATTTAAAAGCATAATTTTTGTGTTTTGGGACAGTTTTTTCTTTACTTTTCTCAGTGACTTAGGTTGTGTTAGAGGAATCTTTCTTATCATGGGATATGCATTAGCATTATTATTAACATCAATTTCTTCCTCACTAAATTCTTCACTAGAATCTAGACTAGGAGGAATGTAATTGTTGTTAAAAGGTGGTGCCACATTATTGTACCCAATCCCATTCTTGCTATTACCTTGCACTTGTGATTTTAGAATTTGATTAACAGTTTTGAAGCATTCTCATACTTTGTGATTGTTTAATATGATCATTCTCAATTTTTATTTCCTTAAATTGTTCTTCTACTTTAATCACCTTAGCTAATGCATTATCCTTTTCCCATTTCACAACTGCTAGTTCCTCTTGATATTTAATTTAATTCTTAACATACGCTTACACTTGTTGTTCAAAATTAGAAATTATTTTAGACAACTCCTTTCTTCTTTCCTCTAACTTATGTAAAGATTCACACAAAAGTTTATTATGTTCTCTATAATCCCTAACTTGTTTAATGCATGTAGAAGACCAAAGTTTAGATAATACCTTAGTTGGGATGTCATCTTCTTGAACATCAGCCATTAGAGCTTGATTGGTTATTTCTTCATTAGCTTAAAAGCTCCAGTCAAACCCTAGTCCATCCTGAGTAACCAAAGTAGTACAATTGGATGACCTTCCTTGATATTTTTTGCTTAATCCTGCTGGATTGTTGTGATTTGATTGCTTTTGATTGTCATCTTTGTTAGTATTTGGACTTTTCCTAGCAAAATGTCCAAGTTTCTTGCATTCAAAACACCTCACTTTGCTTTTATCAAACCCAATATTACCACTTCTACGAACAGAAAAGTTGTTTCTACCAGTCCTTTGAATAAACCTTCTGGTTCTCACACTTAACATAGCAAACTGTCACTTCAATTACATCTCCTCCAGATAATCAGCATTAACTTGCTCCAAGTCTTCAATTACTAGTCCAGAATTTTCATGACTAGCAAAGAAAGTTTCCCTCACACTTTGATCTGAGTTTCCAGTTTGCTTCCCTTTTGTTTCTTTAGATACAAACCCAAATTCTGATCATGACCCAGCTCCCATAGTAGTAACAAATGCAACATTCTGAGTTGAGTAGCTTGATGGTCTTTTAGCATTTACTTCAGGTTCAAAAACACGTAACTCATTGTAGAGTTCATCAATCTCCATGGTGTCAACAGTATATCCTTGTCTATACCTTACAATATACATAGTCCACTCTTCTCCTACGTTCTGTTCTCGAGTTTTTTTAAGGGAAGAAAGGAAAGGAAAACAAAGGATTCTAAAGTAAGTCGTGTTCTCGAGTTTTCTTTAAAGAAAGAAAGTAAAAGACAGGAAGGGAAAATTCAATACATTTTGTTTTAAAAACTTTCCTCCCATATTTGGGATGATTTGGAAGGAAACCTTCCTTTCTCTTCCTTTCTTTTCTTTTCTTTCAAAAATTAACTCGAAAACACAGCGCTAGAGATCTGAGAAATTTCCTATTGATATAATCTTGAGCAGTATTCACTCCCATACTAGATAGCTCTCCAATCAGCTTATTGAATATGTCACCTTTGAGATAGTGTGTATCCTTTTACAGAAATGCAGTTTTCAAATTTTTTCTTTAGAAAGTCTTTCTAATTTCTCCTTGTACTTGCTATTCCACCAAATCGTTTCTCCAAAGCTTCCCATAACAGCTTAACATCAGTAAAAATTCTAAACCAATGTTGGTATTCATTAGGTATAGCTAAAAGCAAAGTGCTTCAATCTTGACATTCATTATGTATATCCCTTCTTTCTTGATCAGTGGTTGGTGGTTCAGATGAACCTGCTGCTTTAGATTTGACGTCTGGTCCAGGGAGTGCAACATATTTAGCACCATTCTTAACTAGTTGCCACATAGAGTAATTGCGTTGAACCATGTATTGATACATACGACTTTTCCACATATCATAGTTTGATGATGTGAGTACTGGAACTCTATGTTCTTGAACGCTTTCATTGAGATCAGACATCTTAGACCTGTTTGTGAAATCTTGTTAAACGCCTTGTAGATCTCACATCTAGAGAAACCTTGTGCTCTGATACCACTTGTCAGGATCTGTCGATACTAGGTTTGTATGAAACAAAACGATGTAGATCTAGATCTATCAAAGAAGTTGCAACGGATCAACACTTTGATATTACAAGGTTTTGTGAATAACATTTTATGTATATGAATATGAATACACGATTAAGAACACAAGATTTCCACCGACAACCTCAATCTATTGGAATTAGGGTTTCGTAATAGACGTACATTTACAACGATATAAGGATCTATATTTATAGACCTTGAGGCTAACTAACTCTAGACATAATCTGGTTATAATATCTAATCGAATCTACTTTGTAATTATCTAAATCGGTTACGTATATATATCTTCTAATAAAACGTAACTAACATTATCAGCTCAGCATTAATAACCTCCAGTAGAACTCCCATTCAATCTATGCAACAACAGTAGTAATAGTGATGACCAGTAATAACTTGACTAGTGACCAGTAGTGACTATATTCACCAGTAGTAATAGTTACCGGTAGTAACTTGACCAGTGACCAGTTGTAACCATCTCCACCAGTAGTAATACACTATAACCCAACACATTGTAACTTTGGAAGCTTCCTCCAACTTGCTTTTATTTGTCACAAGATCCTTCAAATACTTCGCATACTTTGGCATAGAGAAATTGCCTCAATAAAAGGGATGTTGATATGATATTGTTTCATGTTATCGAGAAATTTGTGGTATGTCACAGTTTCTTTATCGTTCTTCAATGCAGTTGGATATGGAATAGCGAGAGTATACTCCTTAACCACCGGTGTGGTTTGCGATTTCGTGGTGGCAAAAGGCTGATTTTTATTCGAGATCAGAGGCTCAGCCGCTGGCTGACGTTTCCCACCCGTCGCCCCAGTAGTTGCAGTTGCGAGCTGGTTTGTAACAAGAGCTGTTTTTTTTTGTTGTTTCAGCACTCTCGTACTCTTCTTCCTCGTTAAACTGCCTAGAATTAGGAAAAACTTCGATAGTAACAACTGTAAAAGACGAGTTAAGAACTTTGCCAATTCGGGTGGTAATTGCTTTCACATGATCTCGGGGATTTGTTTCGGTAAAGCTTGGTAGATGTCCCATAAATCTTTCTTGTACTACTTTCGCCAATTTTCCCATGGTGCCTTCAAGTTGTTTGATGGAGGCACTCTGATTTCGAAGGATGGAATCCGTGTCATCCATTCTTTTAATCGTCTTTTGCATAAACTGATTACTTGTATTCATCATTTGATTATTCTCGGTAATGACTTGTTTCATTAATTCATGCAAATCTTTCCTAAACGGTTTATGCCCACTTGAATTCCCTTGATTTTTGTTGTAAGGCTTGCGATATCCATTGTTGTCTACTCCTTGACGATAATTGTTGTTATTTCCATGGTAATCTCCGTACATTACCTCTTCATTAACTTCTTCTTCCTCCTTGGGACAATCTTTCGTCAAGTGATATCCGTTACATATTTCACAACCGACTTGAATAACATGAACTTTCTCTTTTAACTCTTTTGATGTCCCGTCCCATGCTATCCAATTTAGTGGTAATTGCAGTGAGACCGTCTTTTTTATCCGCTAATTTCCTCCTACCTTTGTTGGGTGGAGAAATTGACTGGATGAAGCTATGGAGTGTGGAAGAGTTGTTTGAATAAAGACGATTTTAGTTCGTGGAGGGTCCGAACTAAAATCAAGAATAATCCGAAGTGAAGATTTCATTTCGGGGAACATGTTAGTTCAGATACTCCAAACTGACTGAAGTTCCTCCGAACTGAATTCAAGCTGAAGAATAACTTAAGTCAACTCAAGTCAACGTTGAAGATATTAACTCGGAGGCTGAAGACTTTAACTCCGAATTGAAGTGAACTCCCCGAGTTAAAATTAAGATGATGACATGTTATTTTTATTTAATTTGTAGTGTTTAGATTTTGTCTATAAATAGTGTGATAGGTTTTTAGAAATTGTTGTCTTTGAACCCGGACTCTGATTGAGTACCGTTGAGCTTAAAAATGTCAGCTGAAACAGCTCGATCCAAAACCAGTTCACACTATCAATGAAATCTTAAACAGTTACACATATTGTTCTATCAGTTTCTGCTTTTGATTCAACTCAGGTCATGAGATTCCGCATCATGACATGTTTCAATTCGATTCACTAAGTGTAGAGAGGAAATTCAGGACCTGTCAACTTTTACCATCGTCTTCCCACAATTTCGAATGCTTAGCATGGCCTTCAATGGCGGCCCAAGCATCCGCATGAATTGTCTATGGAATCTTTCCTTGGGAATCAAATTAACTTCGAGTTTGATGATCAACTCCCTTGTAAAGTGTCTTGATCACTTGTGAATTGTTGAGATCATGTTGAGGACATTTGTGTAACATGTCCTTGAAACGCTCCCACGCTTGGTAAATGGACTCGTCAATATATTGGGTGAAAGCTCTTATCTAATTAATCATCTTGGAAGTCTTTGAAGGTGGACAATAATTCTTCAAAAACTTAGCCCTCAAATCGTTCCATGTTGTGATTGAGTTTGCAGGTTCATTTCCAATCCATTTTTTTGCATGTCCCTTGAGTGTCATTGGAAACAATCGCAACATAAAATTATCCTTTATTACACCAGGAATAATGTAAGCATCAACAATACTTATGATCTTTTCCACATGAACATTAGCATCTTTGGTTTCTTCACAATTGAAAGGAGTTTCTCAAAGTTCTTTGAGAAATTGTCCTTTCAATTAGAACTCAGCTCCTCGAGTAATAGCTGGATTGGGTATGTCTGTTGCAGCATTCGGAGTATGAGCATAATACTCCTCCATAGTAATCTGATCAATGTTGACTGCCATTTCGTTGTCTGATTCTTTGGAAGATTCAGATCCTGCTTTGGAAGCTTTCTTTTCTTCTTTTTCCTCTTCTGAAATTATATTTTCTTCGTCGTTTGAAGGTGGCATAAAATCAGATCCAAAGCTTTGGTTTTTACGAACTTCAAAACTGTTTAATGGTTGAGGTGTTGCATCAAACAATCTTTGTCTAGCTCAAAAAACTCTCTTCGGTTCATCGAAAGGTTCTACAAGATTCAGATTTGATCTCTGGGTCATGCACTACCTGAAAGAACATGAAAGAATATGTCAGTAACACGTGACAATTGAAAATTAAACGAAACAAGGAAGTAAAACGTCAATTAAACAATTGTAGTGGGTCAGGCGGTGGCTTATTTATTGAAGCCGACGGCTGGTTATGTTCAGTCTTCGGTTTGGGACTTTCATCCGGCGGTTGACCAGGTCTGGTTGAAAATTTCTGCAAAATTGTAACCTTAAACACCCGATTAGTCGAATAAACAATTATCACGTAAATAACAGTAAAAGTAACTTTCAAAAAGACGAATCTTTCCAAAAGGATGGAATAAATAAAAATCTAAAATTACGAATAAAAAAATAGCAACCGTTCCCCGGAAGCGGGGCCAAAAACTTGATGTGTAAAATCTGAGTTAAATTATTTATAGAAAAGAATTGGATATCACTAAAGTAGACTATCACACAATACAGGCAGTGTACCTGATCTTATGGTACTATAAATCTAGTAAAACCGGATCGAACTCAGGTAACGTGTATTTAAACTCGTTATTTCAAGTAATTAATTAAACTAATATAAATAAATACACAAAGGCGGACTCTTTAGTTCTGAGAGAACGTATTTCGATAAGTAAATAACTTAAGCAAAATAATAATCAATTAACTAAATGAATTGTGAATGAAAAGATGTTTGGAATAGTTTTAAAGATGTAATCAAATATTTTAAAAGTAGTGTTCACTTAGATTTAACGTTTCTCTTGAATTATGAATTATAAGCCTATGTTGCGAGTTTTTGACTGTGATTTCTCAATTAACTAGATTTCCTATTAGAGTCGTCTAATCCTACAATATTAAGGAAATATGGTACGATCAATTTTCGTACATCAAGAACTATCTTAGATTTATCCACCTTAAATTGTGCATTTAATTCACTATTGTTATCATTTTAATCTACCGACTACGAATTAACTAAAGTCTCAATTATTCGAATATGATATAATTGTCTTGTTCATTTGAATTATTAGGTTACTATTATTCTTAGCCTATATCAATTAAGTTCCAAGCTATAATTATTTAACTAGTTAAACAATCATAAATAACTAATAAACCTATATGAACGTTAGTTATTACATAGATTTATCAATCACGCTAAGTAGTTAACCTAATATTTTCATTTAAACAAGGATCACGATTAAACGATAACAATAACGGAAAAACTAATTACTTTAACATAAAACTTAATGATTCATAATAACAAGCTAGACAATCCAAGCAAACACTTTATTGAATTAGTTCATAATGAAAAGAAAGATCTCAGCAAAACAAGTAGTAAACAAGGTTATGTTAAGTATGAACTAAACTAGAAAAGAAAAACCAAAGTACTAATATTTCAACCCAAATTACGTATGTTAATCATGGCTTCTAACGTGATCGAATGTTTCTAAACTCCTCCTTGTAGCTCTTCTGGTCGAAAAGTGTATGAAAAAGTGGAAAAAGAGATACCAAATTCGTAACATAGAAGTTTTTTTATATAGCAATCCTGGCAGGCCTCTCAGTCGGCGGCTGAACTATAAGTCTCCTAAAACAATTCAAATTTCAGCCGGTGGGCTAACTTTTAGAGTCTTCTACCCAGCTGTGGTCAGCTTGCGGCTCGGTCTTCAGAGTTTCACCGTTTTCGCTCGTTTTCTTCCGTATTCAATCGGTTTCAGCTCCTTTTTACTCCATAATCCAAGTTTGACTCTAATCTGCATTTATGAAAAAAAAACACTACCTAAATCATAATAAAATATGAAAAGAAGAGTATAAATGAGAAATATGAATAAGAAAATGTCAATTATTTTAAGCATATCAGTAGGCTAGCACCACAAGTTCTTTTATTATATATACATGATAAACCAAAAGAATAACAAACATAGGTCTTACGTCAAGCGATAAGACAACGTCTTCCGTAACAAGTGGCACGGGTATCTGGTTAGCTTTTTTTTCTTTCTTTTTTGGTAGTTTACAAATTTACAAAATTCTTTAGCAATTTCGATATTATACTAAATGGCCCTTTCATTAATCCAAATTTATTTATTTTTATAAATGTTTAATTTTTAAATATACATTATACGTTTATATTAACATGTTATTTTGATTCTAAATAGCCCTTCATTAATCCAAATATAATTACGCTTTAAATGCTAATTTTTTTTCTTAATTGATTCTCTTATTATTATACTATCGTTGGTTAGTTTTTTCAAAATGTTTATTTTAGAGCTTTCCTTTTGTTTTTCGAATACCTTTTTCATCTTTTGTTTTTGGTTACCTGGTTTTCTAACTTTGTTTTTTTATCACTATGTATATTTTAACTCTTTATGTATTCCTGAATAATTTTTCTTAATGTAAATTTCTAATATCCGCCGCAACGCGCAGACATAAATATCTCGTTATAATTAATTAGGCACTACTTAATTTTCTAAAAGAGGTTCTTCAAATGAAGGGCATAACGAACTTATTAATTTAAACCGGTAATCATGGTATGTGGTTTAATATTTGTCGTTTATTTGTTTAAAAATAATATATTTGTTACAGAGAGAGTAAACGGATTTTTCTGCCAGTTGAGCTGTAATCGAAATCTTCTCAAGGGTAGACGTGAAATTGGTGCTAGGGTTCGAGGGAAGAAGGGGCTTAAGCACGACAAATGTCGTACATTTGAGTGGGATTGGGTAGGGTGGATTATAAAGCTAGGGGCTTAGGGTATTTAAGGTGATAGTGAGTCATCTAAAAGATTTGGCATTTGAACAACCTCATTTTGAGGCTTTGAAACTCTTACGCTTTCTATCGTATTTGTTTTATCTTTTGTTTACATATCGTTTCAAATGTACTATAGAGACATGGAAAAGTAAACCCTATATTATAGAAAATTATTGGAGCATAAAGGATTGGTGACTGAAGCTTCCAAAGATCTTTGTCATATTGTATAATGTTAGATATTTAGTTCGGGTGAACATTGTTCATCATCCGAACTAAATCTTAGATTGTAATATCAGGAAGACTTAGGTCGTGATAGTGTTAGTAGGTGATGGCTTATATTTATAGCCTATCAAACCTAACATTTGGGTTCGGCCCACTGAGCCTCAATCTGACAAAAGGACCAGAGCCCGGAAAGTGAGCCCGACACCCAGAAGCCCCGTGTCCGGGCACAATGGCCCCGTGTCCGGGAACCAGGCCCCGTGTCCGGGCACAATGGCCCAGTGTCCGGGAACCAGGCCCCGTGTCCGGGCACAATGGCCCCGTTTCCGGGAACCAGGCCCCGTGTCCGGGCTCAATGGCCCTGTGTCCGGGAACCAGACCCCGTGTCCGGGCACATTGGCCCCGTGTCCGGGAACCAGGCCCCGTGTCCGGGAACCAGACCCCGTGTCCGGGCACAATGGCCCCGTGTCCGGGAATCCGACCCCTTGTCCGGGCAAAATGGCCCCATGTTCGGGAATCCGGCCCCGTGTCCGGGAAGTTGACCCCGGCACCCGAGAACAGGTTCCGTGTCCGGGCAAAATGGCCCCGTGTCCGGGAATCCAACCCCGTGTCCGGGAATTTGGCCCCTGCACCCGAGACCAGGCCCCGTGTCCGGGCAAAATGGCTACGTGTCCGGGAATCTGGCCCCGTGTCCGGGAATCCGGCCCCGTGTCCGGGAATTTGGCCCCGGCACCCGAGCCTTGGCCCCGTGTCCGGCACCATGGCCCGGTGTTTGGGAGTTTATCCCCGACACCATGGCCCGGTGTCCGACACTCGTAGCCCGGCATCCGGCACTCGTGGTCCGATGTTCGGCACTTGGTAGCACTTACGCCTAGGCTGTCACTAATGCTTTTGGCCCGGCACTCCAGAGCCAATACTTATACCTTGTATATAATAAGTATCGTATTCCTTCAAACCAACACTCATGCCTTGGGATTCATCTCATAGTATCATACTCCTAACATCCTACCAGTCAGACACTCAATCCTAATCCTTGAGTGTAACCGTCAAAGCATTAACAAGGTTATATAATGATATGGACGTTACATGTATCTTTAATACACGTTGGAATCCTATTGATGAGTCATAAAGGGTCATCATGGTCATATGTTGTTAATACCTGGTAGTGTTGGGTATAAATACTCCACACTTCAGGTTTTGGAGGGCAGCTTCATCATCTTCCTCACATATTCACTGACCGGAATACTTAATCATATTCCGCCAAGCTCTTCCGATCAATCTCTTGTCCACCTTAGACTCGCCAAGAGTCTGTTAGGTTTGCACTGCTTGAGCAGGAGGTCAAGAGAGTGATCAATCTAACCCAAGTTACTGAGCCTGTCAATCCTTGCTCTAACATTGGCGCCATCCGTAGGACACGTTTTAGCAACGGTGTTTTATCTTCATTTCCATATTTTCACAAATTTTTTCTTTAATTCGTTACTTTTTTCATCATGGAAGACATGAATTCTTCACCAATAATTTCCTCAGTACCAGAAGTAACTACCACAACACCACCCCCAATGACTACTGTAACCCCTTCCCCAGTGACTGTTGTGACCACATCCCAAACTGAAGGGAGTACCACCCTGATACCAACGATTGTTTCGTCACCTCGTGCATTTGTTTCATTGTCTATTCCATCCATTCCATTCATACCAGACATGGAGACAGACATGGTGTTTGAGAGAGGTCCTATGGGGAGGACAGGCAGGCACGGATATTCCGCCTTGGAGGATTGGACACTAGGGGATTCAGGCCCTGCCCGTCTGTATCGATCAACAACCACTCGACCTTTGTATTCTACAAGGGTGTCCGGAGCTAGTGCATCTGCCATACCAACGCCAAACGTGTCAAGTTTTCAGATCCCCATGTCACGTACCTCAACACTGCACGAAGAAGCCGCTGAAGCCTCTAGGCAGGCTGTCCCAGAACTTCATGGCTTTGAAGCCCCTAGGCAGCCTGCCTCGGCGGGATCCCAACCCGGCACTCAAGGAACGGGAGAGGACCCAAGCATGGGAACGCAGAGAAGGACATTTCAGAATATCCAAGGAGCAGCATCAGTCCCGGCACCAACCTCATCTAATCACCTCCTGGCTCAACTATTGGAATCCCTGCAGCCAGCACCACCACAGGTAATCCCCCAACAATCCGAAACAGAGGTCCTGTTAACACAGTTGGCGGATCGCCTGAGGCAGAACGCGCCGACACCTCAAAATCCCAATCAAGAGTTATTACGACTGTTGCAGCAACTAGAAGAAGGAGAAATGTCAAGAGAAGCTATTATGCCTGTATCAATAGTAAGTTCGAAATTTTGTGACTGGGTGTCAAGATATCCGATGCCAGAAAAGCAGAAGGTCCCCTCCATTGTAGGAACTTATGACGGAACAAGAGATCCAGAAGACCATATGGCCTTGTTTGATCAGGCCATCATGACAGAAAATGGGTAGACCCGGTAGCCTGTAAAATGTTTCCAGGAACATTGCAAGGGTTTGCAAGAGATTGGTTTGCTGGCCTTCCAGAAAGGAGCATTAGGGACTTTGCTGATCTAAAGGCAAAGTTTGTGTATCAATTCTTTCAGCAAAAGAAACAACGCAGGACACATCTGGAGGCCCACCTAATCAGGCAGAAGGAAAGGGAAGCTTTGTGAGACTTCATCCTGTGGTACACGCAGGAATGCCAAAAGATCCCAGGTTTGCCAGAAAGCCAACAAATTTCAGGTTTCACCTTTTCCCTCTTGCCTGGTCAGTTGCAGGAAAAACTTGCAAAAAGGACTCCCGCCACCTTGAAGGAAGCCACAGATAGAGCCTATGACTTCTTAAGATAAAGGGAAACTGTCTATTTGGCAAGAGGAGTGGCTGGAAATAAGGACAAGCTTTGGAACGGTGGGTCAGCGTCAGGTAGACAGGACCAACAACGGGAAGATAGGCGAAATGACAGACATGATGACAGAGGCAACCGAAGGTTTAGCCCTTATGACAAAACTGCATCCGAGCCATTTCTCAACAAGACCCCGAAAGAGATCCTGCAGACAGAGCGTGTAGGCTCTACTTTTAAACCTCCACCACAAATGCCACACAGGTCTGGTACAAAAAACATGAACATGTACAGTGAATTTCACGAGGACCATGGACATGACACCAATGCCTGTCGGGAATTGAAAGGAGAGATAAGAAGGGCGCTGGACGAAGGGAAGTTAGAACACCTAGTGCCAGCTGCCAGACAACAAACCAACAGGACCCCAACCTAGAAAACGTATGCCTGGCAAAAGAGGGGGGAGAATACTGAACGACCGGGACCGCCAGAAGGTCACATCCTTATGATTGAAGATCAGACATACATAGACTAAACCTAGATCAAGGTCTGATAAATTTTTATTCTATGTTTTCCTGTTTTGTCAAAATTTAATCTTGTTTTCTGTCAAGGACATGGATACCATGCCTTATAATAAAACGTTTGGTCTGATATTATCCCAATTATGCACTGCATTATCTTTCTATTTTATGAACGTTGTTCAAACATCACAAGCATAAGGCCAAATAAGACACTCATGTCTAAGCCAAAACATGTGAACACGTCTTTTCATCTACTTGAGAAAAGATAAGCACTTCTCATAGGGAATCGACATACCTCGCGAGTAATACAAATAAACGGTTAACCAAATAATGCATCACTGATGTAATATGCTTAAATAGCAAACAAATCATAAGATAAATATCCAACGGATAAACATTTATTATTAAAAAGAAACCACTCATAGAGCCAAGCAAAATATCCAAACCATAAAGCTTATAAAGCTGATATTCATAACAAAAAGGGAAAAATGTTCAAACATATAAAAAAGAGCAAACACTACACTGGTGGCATAGACACTGGTGGTGTAACAATAGCAAAAAGATCATCAATAGAAATGTCCAAGTCTTGGACAATGCGCTCCAGGATAAGAAAATTTTTCTTTTCAAACAAAGCATTAGCACCTCGCATCTGACTTTGCGCCAAAGGATCAAGAAAGGGTAGAACTGCATAAGTTAACATAAGTTAACTATTATTTTGTCACATGTTTAATAAATTTTTAAACTATGTCTTTTAGTAATTTTATCTTATAATTTACAACTTTCAAACATTAGATTCTTTTTGTTGCATAAACTTAAAAGTCTAAACAATAAAATACAATGTGTAGGTTTATTATAACTAAAACAAGTCTAGATTCATAAAGACCTTTTGATTTCACATCATTTAACCTACTAATAAATTATTTTTATCACCATTACTTACAAATTTATTCATCATTTATTTATAAACTAATGACCATTTTTATTAAGAGACTATCCATTATCTTTTTGTTACAATCTCAAAGAAACTCTTAAATTTTCACACTCTTCCCCATCAATTTCTAGCCCCAAAATTATTCCATCCTTTGATTACTAAATTGCAAAGGATTTTGATTCACTTTGATGGAAAAACAAGGTTGTTGTGATGTCTAAATGTTAAGGTAATATTTCAATCTTTTTCCTCTACATTCTTAAAAGTATATGATCATTTTATAAACTCTAAAATTCTTAAGTGAAAACCTCAAACAAGAAAATAAAATTCATGTCTAAACTTGGTTTAATATTACATACTTTTTGTTGTCAAAATATAGGGTAAATGATGGGAGTTTTAATCACACTAATAACTTTTGAATAATATAAATAATCACTTTGGAATCATATATTAATCTAAGAAATAAAGGATATTACATACTACCTATTTGAATGTGTTTTGTGCTCATACTTTTATATATGTTAGATTTGGTTCGTTTATCGCATTCGTTCGGTGGTTCTTTCGTTTTTGCAAGTATTTTGTTTGGAAATAAGGTACGGATATTCCGAGTCTCTTTTAATTATGTTTCTTTTGTTCGTATTATCGTTGGTACGTATATTCTATACATTATATGTATATTTGGTGTCATATTTCAATTGATTATTATTGTGAATATTTTTACGTATGCTCGATACATTTATATGTATATTTGTTGTCTTCGTTCGATTGATTATTTTGATTGTTCCAATATTCTTAACTTTCTTTTTAGTATTCATTTTATTCGTATATTGTTCATTCGATATCTTATGTATCTTATTTTGATTCATTGCTTCCTTATGCGTATTTTCATAATTCTCTTGATATATATGTTTCTTTGATCATTTGTACGTATATATTATCTTTCAATAAGTATTATGTTATTCGTAATATGTTTGCACATATGTCTATCTTATACATTCTTTTTATTTGAAACTCACCTTATTGTTTTGCCTCTTCCTTCGATACATGTTTCTTGTGATTATTGATACAAATTCACCGTTCTTCTCGTATGTATGTCTTTTGACCGTTTGAACAAATTTCCTATAAGTCTCTTTGAAAATCTCGTTGAATGTTTTGATATATTATTGGTATGACATGTATGTTTGCATAAAAGTTTGTTTAAGTTTTGTTTTGAAATCATATTATTTTATATTGATCATTTGGTGTACTAACGAGAATTTGTGATCATGTGTAGATTTGGAAATGACTAAACTAAAAGTATTTTATGTGTCAAAACCGTGTCTCAAAAACCCCTACCGAAACAGCCCCGAGATAGTCCCGAAATAGTCCCGAATCAGCCTTGAAAATGTCCCAAAACTTCCCCGTAAAAGTCTCGAAGGAACTCGGTAAAGTACACGTGTGATTGTGGTAATTGGTACGGTAATTCGTATAAAGTGTCATTCATTCCATGTGGCTTTACATGTACCGATAAGGACCCGTTAAGTTATTATTTCGTAAATAGATTGATAATGTTGTCATGGTGACTCGTGACAAGATTAGAACGAACGGTTAGGTAGACAAGTGATTTTCAAAATAAATAAATGTCACATTATATAATATTTTATGTTTGTGGTTAAACTACTTTACGTGCATTATAAATAACTTTTTAAACATATTTTGGAGTCTATTAATCACTTTCAAAATATGTAAAAGTATTTTGAAATTTGTAACATATAAGTCGGTTAAAACGGTTTTGTAAGATATGCCTAAGAGTAACCTATCCATGGAGGTCCCATGGGCGCGTTATTGTGACACCAATAATGTGGCATCGCCCGTAGCGGTGTATTTTGCTATATCTACGGCGTCTCTTTTTGTTTACCCGGATTGTGGTAAGGTGCACTAAGTATTATTTGTTATAAGAGGCGTACGGATCGATCCTAGGAACTTTGAGTGTTTGATGGTGGACGTTTATCGTAGTGTCATCGAAACGTTTGCACCTTTTGGAAAGACTAGTGGTATGTGTTACCCTAGGATTTCATTTAATATTTGTTACCTATTTGTTTGACTCTTGGTGCATTATTTTACAAAATTTGGCTTTCTAAAATATGAATATATGTTTGTATTACTTTGATATACTTGACGTTGGGTATTGTGGACATATTACATATTTGTAATTTGCTTTGAAAATAAGTTTGGTTTGAAAATAAGTTTTGTCTTGTAACTTTGTATTTTTAAATAAGTTTTGTATTTACTTATTATGCATGTCATACCTATTCCGTGTCATTTGTATATATCTGTTCACTGAGCATTCACTCAGCCGTTTTCTTTTTCTTTCTTTCTTAAACGGTAGGTACTCAGTGGCTCTTGGGAATGGGAATCGAGCGTGAGAGATTAAGGATATAGAACCCTTTCCATAGACTATTTAATCTTGATTAGTCCCTCGTTTGGAATATTGTCTTTTGAATATTTGATTTTTTCTTTGATTAAGTTAACGCCCTTTTGCCTTTTAAGTTCCTTTCGATATCATTTTGTATGCTTTGTAAGTTGGGGCGTTACAGATAGTCATCAAAAAAAAGCTAGGCTGGTAGCTCAAGGCAACACTCAGGAAGAGGGGATATATTATGAAGAAGACTTTGTTCCAGTTGCAAGAATAGAAGCAATAAGACCTTTTCTTGCCTTTGCATCCTTCATGGGCTTCAAACTTTTTCAAATGAATGTGGATAGTGCTTTCCTCTACGAGTGATAGAAGAAGAAGTATATGTCAGACAGCCATCAGGCTTTAAGGACCCTCAAAATCCTCACTTGGTATACAAATTGGACAAAGCTCTCTATGGGCTTCATTAAGAACCAAGAGCATGGTATGATACTCTTTATGACTATCTGATATCGCATATTTATATGTTTATTTCTATGCGATATTTGGTCATTTTCGTATTTAATCATGATAGATAGGATAGGTTTTTGCATTTAATCGTGTGGAAAAGTTGTTTTTTCTATTTTATAGGTTTATATGATTGGGAAGTGGAAATGGTGGAAGAAATGAGCTTAAAAGACGAAAAATAGTGAAATATGACAAGGAGAACGACGCACTACCACCTCCACCGTTTTGATCATAACTTCTTCATACGATATCCGATTTAGGTGATTCAAATTGGAGAATAAAGAAGAAAGAGAGAGCTACATTTTGCAAAAATTAAAATATGGGAAAAAATCCTCAGTGCTGCGCACCTATGGAAGTGGTGCTGCGCACCTACCAGATAATCATGAGAAATTTTAGTTTGAGTCGAATACGTTTTCCGCTTTGCTTTTGCTTATAAATACAAGATCAAAACGTCCAGAAAATACATAATTATCATTCTAAAAGTCCTGGAGCTGGTTAAACACGTTTAGAAGAAAGGATTAAAGCTAGGAAGATCTCTTTTCGGCTAACGGTGATTACGACACGTTCGGCAGAATTTCTTCGTTTGTTCTTTTCTCTTTTAGACTATTTTTCCAGTATGATTTTCATAACTTTATTTGCTGTTTTATACTTGAACATGAGTAGCTAAATTTCCATTATGCTTGTTTGAACCACGGATCATATTTGAAGTTTATTTATCGTTATCGATTGTTTATGTTTTTGTGTTTAATCGTTGATCCTTAATTGCTTAAATTTTAGTATATTATCAGAGTTGTTTATATATAATTTGTTTAATCAACATTCTAGGTATTCGGGAGGAATCTAGATAAATTAGATAGGTTGTACGAAGTAATCGGTCGGTCTATAATCGATTTGAAATTATTAAGATTCGGGAGGACTTAGTAATCACAACTTGGGTAATTAAATTTAAGTGAGTAAGTCTATTTGTTAAGATTCGGAAGGACTTGATAATTAGAGGAGTTATTCGGGAGGAAACTCTATAAGATTAAATCACTAAAAACGGACTTGTTGCTTATTGCTTGGTTATTAATAGTTATTACTGTATTCGGGAGGAACGGGGTAATTAAAGATAATTAAAGTTAGTGAAAGATTCGGGAGGACTTTTATTATATCTTAGAAGTTTTGAAAACAATTGTGACAACCGTCAAAATTCAGGTACTTGTTCAATTAATTAAATCAGTTCGAAACGTTAGTTACTCTTTTATCGCGTTCGCTTTATCCTAGTTCGTAACTTTTGAGTCTATACCTTGTCGGAACTAGTGTCGGAATAACTTCTGGAATCAAATTATAAGTCCTAATACCAAGAAAACACCCATTGAACTTTCCTAAGTTCATAACTTATCATAATTAAGAACTTTCAATTAACAAAAAGGTCCAACGAAGCAAAAACGTAGAAACGAAAATTTGAAAAAGGCTGAAAAATGCCCCGGTGCGCCGCACCTAGTGTTGAGGTGCGCAGCACCTCGCGCCAAAATTCAAAATAATTACAATTTTAGTCCTTGCCTCGTTTTTACACCACCACCACCCAAACCAACCAATTAAAAACGACCCTCTACTGCAAATTAACAGTCCCAAGAGCAGATTATCATCACCTAGTCTTTTCCATTTCATTTTCATTTTTCAAAATAGAAAAACACACACACACACTTATTCTCTCTAGCTTCTCTCTAACTTCTCTCTAAAAACACAACCATTCCAGTGATTTCCAGTGACTTAAACACCATTTCAATCCATACAAATCGTTCTAATCAACTAGAGAAGCAAGGGGGTGTTGTTATTTTGAAAAAGGACTAGTCTTGTAAAGATTTTTGGGAGCTAAAATCCGACCAAAACTCATCATCCGAGCTTTTCCTTCGGTAGATTTCTTTATTTTTACTATCTCTATACAAATATTCAATTGCATGTAAGATCTAACGGTTGAAAATGTATTTTTACACAAATCTATGACTTTTTATGGTCAAAAACGTTTTTAACCGAAATAACCTTTAGATCCACGGATTTGTAACCAAAAATGTTTTATAAACTGTTAAAAAGATGTTTTAATAAGTTTAAACCAGTTGCATGTCGAAATCTATGGGTAAAAAGACGTTTTTAGCAAAGAAATCACAAAACGGTGAAGAACAGCAAGGAGGTGCGCCGCACCCCCAGACAGGTGTCGCGCACCGGGCTGCTGTTCTTCCCAAAAATCGTCGTTTTGTCCGTTTAAAACTTATGTATACGTTCTGGACTTGTTCTAACATTATTGTGGGACTGAGACAAATAAAAATAAGTATAAAGGTGACTTATATTGGACTATTTGAACTATAATGAGCTATAAATAAATGATATTGTGTTTTAGGTGATTTGTGAGCGGAAGTGATGGTACAATTTTTGGGCATGAAATTTGGGCGCGGAAGCGCTGCCCAAATTTCCTTAGAAATTGTAAATCACTTCAGCGAGCAAAAGCACTTAAGATATAATAATCAAAAACGTTAAATCGGACTTTTGGACAAAAACGTGACAATTACCTTTCCGGACTATTTCTAACTATACTTAACCTTGACACTTAAAGTTTAATAAAGTTTATCTATGTTATTATATAAGAACATAATAATATAACAACTAATTAAACTATCTTGGTAATTAATAGGCAATCCGTGATTCCCGGCTCACATATTCCGACCGAGTTTCCAAGTTCTCGTTCTCTTCGCAATCCGTGAGTTACAACCCCTCGTTTTATATATTTTACATGAATTTGGGGGAAACATAAGATTAATTGCATTTTTAAGCCTTATGAAACAAATTGCAATATATCAAACTTTGACTTTTGACTTATCAAACTTTGACTTTTGACTTATCAAACTTTGACTTTTGACTTATTAAACTTTGACTTTTGACTTATTAAACTTTGACATTTGGATCGTACTCGGACTTATTTGAACGACTATTTGAACTCTTATGCGTAATTTATTTGACTTTACTTAGACTTATTGGTCGCTCTCTTTTGACTAAACTGATTATTGATGCTTGTATACGTACCAACCCTTGATGGAACTATAACACGATCTTAAGTGATGGACGTACGACTCTCTCGATTTTAAAATAAAGTTTACTTAGTGCCCGACTGTTTTAGACTTAGACTTTCACACTGTTAACTACTTAGCCGTATAGTAATTATGGGTATCGATACTTAGGAAAGAACCGTTCCTTGCTTAGATGGCAGTCTAAGTACATATTACTAAGTTCTGAATAACTTTCCGTTTGAGAGGCGGGAAGTTGGGGCCGTTCACGGTTGGATAATCGGATTAGTGTGAACACTTAAGTTATAGATGCCAAGAGGTTGATACAAGAAAATCTAATTAGTTACTTACGCATAAACTTATAAGATTTTAGCGTTTGATATACGCTTCTTCTATTTGACTAAATTTGACTATATTTGGTCTTTACAAACTTAGGGCACCAGTCCGCCCATTACTTGGACTTTAAAGTATATAAACTATAAGCGACTTTTCTCCGCTAATCTACTTTATGGAAACTATTACTTTATATACTTTATTTACATTTTGACGTACTATTTAAACTGTAACTCACTCACTACGTTTTCGTAGTTGACACTTTATCTTATGTTTCAGGAAATTAGTGTAAGCACGAGGTGCATGGCATGGACGGGTCGAGGCGGTTGTGTGAGAACCTTTTTGGGAAAAGACATGGCCAGTTATTTTGGGAATCTTTAATGAACTTTTAATTGTGTATCAATGTACTAAATTATCGTGTCTTGGATGGATTGTAAATACTTTTATTTTAATTAATGACTTGATTACCGTTATGTTTTATATGACCTGTGTAATGATTTTCCAGCTCTTCACATTCCGTGTTTCCGCTTTAGCGGGGTGTGACAGACTTGGTATCAGAGCACAGGTTATAGAGAAAAACGGTTTTAAAAATTTTTCAAAAGTTTTCGAAAACAAACTATAACCAAGACTTTTAGAAAATAATTATGGGTCTAAACTTTAGAGAATTAATTTCGCAATTGCATATTTATTTTCAACTACGCATGGCCTGATCACCCATGCCTAGTTCAAAAGAGATTATGCAAGGACGGAACGTAATTACTAATGTTAACGGTTTTGAGTCAAAATTCCCGGTACTGTCTTTTCCCGATTCTCACGCGACTGACCCGTACATGCATTTCATTACACATTTCCCTATTCATTTCTTTGTGTCTTCTAGTACTCACGAAACTCATTGTTCACAGATTCGTCATGTCTCACTCTTCGCGATCGCTTTCACCGTCGCACTCTCAGTCTCGCTCCTTGCCTAGAGCAGCGTCGCCTTCCGAGGGCCGTACCGCTTCGGAGAGCCAACGACACCAGACCACTGATCCTACGGAGGACACCTCCATGGCCATTTCGAGCAGCATCGGGTCCAGCCCGAGGGTTGTGCTACCGCCCTCTCCTCCGGTACCCGTTGCCGCCACACTCCACTACCGAGGCCCACGTACCAGGTTGACCGCGCGAAAGCAGGTCATCCTCCCGGGCCGTTTGCCAGAGAGGATGGCTGCCCGTCAAGAGGGACCGTCCCAGCCTGCCCCGTCAAACCTGCCGTTTGGTCACCCTCCAGAGGTTCCACGGAACCCTACCATGGACCACTACTCATGGGAAAGACAGTTCGAGCGCGAAGAAATGCAGCGCGCCAGAGACGCTGAGGCCGCGAGGCAGAGGATGCCTCCTACCCTTCAACCTCCCCCACCGGCCGCATTCCTCCATCTGCACCGTGAAGTGCGGGGATTGGCTCAGGAGACCCAGAACCAGGGACACCTCATCAGTGAGGTTACCGACTCCGCAGAACGGTTGTCGGAGCAGGCGTTGCGATTCATCGCATCGACCCGAGCTACGGCCCGCACTGTGCAGCGCCTCATTGGTATGTGCCTGGTGCTGGGCACGTTGATTGTGGTTATAGCAGCTAAGATGTTTCTGGACAGGCGCCATTAGTTATTTCTTCATTGAATTGTACTTAGTCTAGTCGTAATTTTCTCTCTGTACACGACATAGACTTTATTATTCTTCTTTTATGTATTGTGACGATATTTTCTCAGTTGAGTACTTGTACCAACTTTATTATTATTAGTAGAAATTCATGTCTTTTGTCTTTGTGCGTGTCGTATTTTGTGAATCTTGTGCTTGTTATGATCATTATAATTCTATCTCCTAAATTCTAATCTTGCGTGTACTACTTGATCAGTCATTTCAATCTCGTGCTATAACTATCTATGGTGACTTGAATTATATTCTTATCACTTTCCATTCGTGCGTTCTAAACTAAATCTGTTCTTCTGATTGTAGAATCATGGCTCCTCGCACCAATGCTAGCATCATCGCCGAGCAAGTTGCTGAACAGCTGAACGCGGCTATGCCCAACATGATCGCGCATATCACCGCCGGAATCAACGCCAATGTCAACAACCACCAGCAGCAACAGCAACAACAGCAGCAGCAGCAGAACAATCAAAACCAGAATCAGAACCAGGACCAGCACCCGAACCCTCCTCCATGTAACTACAAGAGCTTCATCGCGTGCAAGCCAAAAGAGTTCCACGGCACAACTGGTGTTGTAGGACTAGTCCAGTGGTTCGAGAGCATCGGATCGGTCTTACACATCAGCCGATGTGCTGAGGCGAACAAGGTGGAGTACGCGTCCTGCGTATTCCATGGTCGAGCTCTTTCATGGTGGAACACTGTAGTCCAAACCCGAGGACGAGACAATGCCTATTCCCTTCCCTGGAACACCTTCAAGAACTTGCTTATCGAAGAATACTGCCCGAGAGGGGAAATTAAGAAGCTCGAGGCTGAGTTGTGGGACCACAAGATGGTCGGGAATGATATTGAGAAATACACTACCCGGTTCCACGAACTCGCCCGACTGGTTCCAAGGCTGGTAACCCCTGAGGAGAACCGGATCGACCTGTACATCTCTGGTCTAGTTCCGGAAATCCGAGGTATGGTCATGGCAGCCGAGCCTCAGACCCTCCAGAGTGCAATCATCTTGGCCCATCGTCTTACCAGCAACCTCCTCACCGCCCCTGGATCCTCCACGAAGGAGTCAGGTGAGAAGAGAAAGGCTGAGTCCACCCCGAGAAGAAGCGACCGCAACAAGAAGAAGACCCGAAACTATGCCCTGACTGCTTCACCCGCACCTGCACCGCCAGCTAAATCTGGGTCTTACACCGGGTCACACCCGAAGTGCAACAAGTGTAACCTCTATCATCTGGGGAACTGCCCCTTATGCCTCAAGTGCCAAAAGCCGGGACACTTCGCCAAGTACTGCCCTGACAAGGCAACTGCTCCAGCCCCGAAACGGTCATGCTATGAGTGTGGAAGCGACCAGCATCTCCGCAATACCTGCCCTAAGCTCAATCGGACTCCACAGAATCAAGGAGGGCAAGGTAGGGGTCGCGCTTTCGGACTAACGGCTGAGGAAGCACGTCAGGACCCCAACGCAGTTACTGGTACGTTTTCCCTCAACAATCATTTTGCTTCCGTACTATTCGACTCAGGAGCCGAAAGAAGTTTCATTTCCTTAGAATTTAGACCCCTCATAGAATTAGAATCTAAAGTTCTTGAGGATAGTTTTACCGTTGAATATGCTAACGGCCAAGAATTTGAAGCTAAGGACATAATTCTAGGATGTTCGCTATGCCTATCTGACAAAACCTTCCCCATTGATCTAATTCCTATCGAGCTTTCAAGTTTTGACATTATTGTTGGGATGGACTGGCTATCTCGCTTTCGAGCGGAAATCATTTGTTTCGATAAGCTTATTCGTATCCCTCTTTCGGAAAAAGAGACTCTCGTCGTTCAGGGAGACAAGCCTGGACGACAACTCCGCATCGTATCTTCCATCAAAATGCGCAAGTACCTTCAGAGGAACTATGACGCATTTCTTGCCCATGTCGTCGAGCGTAAACCTTCTGAGATTCGACTCCAAGATATTCCCGTGGTCAAGGATCATCCCGAAGTCTTTCCCGAGGATTTGCCAGGGCTACCACCTAATCGACAAGTGGAATTCCGAATAGACCTCATTCCTGGCGCAACACCGGTTGCCAAGACACCGTACCGTCTGGCACCACCCGAAATGCTAGAACTGTCGAAACAGTTGCAGGAACTCCTAGACCATGGTCTTATTCGTCCAAGTTCGTCCCCCTGGGGAGCCCCTATCCTCTTCGTCAAAAAGAAAGACGGATCCTTCCGCATGTGCATAGACTATCGAGAGCTGAACAAGCTGACCGTCAAGAACCGATACCCTCTTCCGAGGATAGATGACCTCTTTGACCAGTTGCAGGGTGCAACTTACTTCTCCAAGATCGACCTCCGTTCAGGTTATCACCAAGTTCGTGTCAGCGAGTCCGATATCCCGAAAACCGCTTTTCGCACCCGATACGGCCATTACGAATTTCTAGTCATGCCTTTTGGTCTGACCAACGCACCAGCAGTGTTCATGGACTTGATGAACAGAGAGTGTAGGCCATACCTAGACAAGTTCGTGATCGTATTCATAGACGACATTCTCATTTACTCGAGAAACAAGGAAGAACACGCGAAGCACCTTAAACTCATCTTAGAACTCCTCCGAGAACAGAAGTTGTACGCCAAATTCTCGAAGTGTGAATTCTGGCTCCGAGAGGTACATTTCCTTGGTCACGTGGTCAACCAAGAAGGGATTCATGTAGATCCAGCCAAATCGAAGCGATTGAGAAA
>CAJVGC010000065.1:35308982-35483708 GCA_910822075.1 Senecio squalidus | reverse complement strand
TTTTAAAACCTTACCATACATTACAATTTCTAGTCCATACTCCCACACTACCCTAATAAACTTTATAATAACCGAAATCAACAATCCAAACCACGTTATACCCATTAATACCCTAATTTCCTTATAAAACCTAGATTTCTTCCGGTACGAGTTAGAATCACGGTTTAGGTGGGTATATTCATGTTTCATAATCCCGTAGGTCACAATAGCATTAAGAATGTCTGAAGAAGGATATTAGAAGCCATTTCATCCATAAAAAACTCAATCAAACAAAAAATACCCTTTTAAAATCAAAACCCTAATTCTAAAAACCCATAGGTACTTTTAAACCCTAATTTTCTAAAAACCTTACCATACATTACAATTTCTAGTCCATACTCCCACACTACCCTAATAAACTTTATAATAACCGAAATCAACAATCCAAACCACGTTGTACCCATTAATACCCTAATTTCCTTATAAAACCTAGATTTCTTCCGGTACGAGTTAGAATCACGGTTTAGGTGGGTGATATTCATGTTTCATAATCCCGTAGGTCAAAATAGCGTGAAGAATGTCTGAAGAAGGATATTAGAAGCCATTTCATCCATAAAAAACTCAATCAAACAAAAAATACCCTTTTAAAATCAAAACCCTAATTCTAAAAACCCATAGGTACTTTTAAACCCTACTAAAAACCTTACCATACATTACAATTTCTAGTCCATACTCCCACACTACCCTAATAAACTTTATAATAACCGAAATCAACAATCCAAACCACGTTATACCCATTAATACCCTAATTTCCTTATAAAACCTAGATTTCTTCCGGTACGAGTTAGAATCACGGTTTAGGTGGGTGATATTCATGTTTCATAATCCCGTAGGTCACAATAGCATTAAGAATGTCTGAAGAAGGATATTAGAAGCCATTTCATCCATAAAAAACTCAATCAAACAAAAAATACCCTTTTAAAATCAAAACCCTAATTCTAAAAACCCATAGGTACTTTTAAACCCTAATTTTCTAAAAACCTTACCATACATTACAATTTCTAGTCCATACTCCCACACTACCCTAATAAACTTTATAATAACCGAAATCAACAATCCAAACCACGTTATACCCATTAACACCCTCATTTCCTTATAAAACCTATATTTCATCCGGTACGAGTTAGAATCACTATTTAAGTGGGTGATATTCATGTTTCATAATCCAGTAGGTCACAATAGCATTAAGAACGTCTGAAGAAGGATATAGAAGCCATTTCATCCATAAAAAACTCAATCAAACAAAAAATACCCTTTTAAAATAAAAACCCTAATTCTAAAACCCATAGGTACTTTAAACCCTTTTTTCTAAAAACCTTTCCATACATTACAATTTCTAGTCCATACTCCCTCACTACCCTAATAAACTTTATACTAACCAAAATCAACAATCCAAACCACGTTATACCCATTAAAACCCTCATTTGCTTATAAAACCTATATTTCATCCGGTATGAGTTAGATTCACGGTTAAGGTGGTTGATATTCATGTTTCATAATCCCGTTGGTCAAAATAGCGTGAAGAATGTCTAAAAAAGGATATTAGAAGCCATTTCTTCCATAAAAAACTCAATCAAACAAAAAATACCCTTTTAAAAGGTACTTTTAAACCCTAATTTTCTAAAAACCTTTCCATACATTACATTTTCTAGTCCATACTCCCACACTACCCTAATAAACTTTATAATAACCGAAATCAACAATCCAAACCACGTTATACCCATTAAAACCCTCATTTCCTTATAAAACCTATATTTCATCCGGTACGAGTTAGATTCACGGTTAAGGTGGGTGATATTCATGTTTCATAATCCCGTAGGTCACAATAGCATTAAGAATGTCCGAAGAAGGATATTAGAAGCCATTTCATCCATAAAAAACTCAATCAAACAAAAAGTACCCTTTTAAAATCAAAACCCTAATTCTAAAAACCCATAGGTACTTTTAAACCCTAATTTTCTAAAAACCTTACCATACATTACAATTTCTAGTCCAAACTCCCACACTACCCTAATAAACTTTATAATAACCGAAATCAACAATCCAAACCACGTTGTACCCATTAATACCCTAATTTCCTTATAAAACCTATATTTCTTCCGGTACGAGTTAGAATCACGGTTTAGGTGGGTGATATTCATGTTTCCCGTAGGTCAAAATAGCGTGAAGAATGTCTGAAGAAGGATATTAGAAGCCATTTCATCCATAAAAAACTCAATCAAACAAAAAATACCCTTTTAAAATCAAAACCCTAATTCTAAAAACCCATAGGTACTTTTAAACCCTAATTTTCTAAAAACCTTTCCATACATTACAATTTCTAGTCCATACTCCCACACTACCCTAATAAACTTTATAATAACCGAAATCAACAATCCAAACCACGTTATACCCATTAAAACCCTCATTTCCTTATAAAACCTATATTTCATCCGGTACGAGTTAGATTCACGGTTTAGGTGGGTGATATTCATGTTTCATAATCCCGTAGGTCACAATAGCATTAAGAATGTCCGAAGAAGGATATTAGAAGCCATTTCATCCATAAAAAACTCAATCAAACAAAAATACCCTTTTAAAATCAAAACCCTAATTCTAAAAACCCATAGGTACTTTTAAACCCTAATTTTCTAAAAACCTTACCATACATTACAATTTCTAGTCCATACTCCCACACTACCCTAATAAACTTTATAATAACCGAAATCAACAATCCAAACCACGTTATACCCATTAAAACCCTCATTTCCTTATAAAACCTATATTTCATCCGGTACGAGTTAGATTCACGGTTAAGGTGGGTGATATTCATGTTTCATAATCCCGTAGGTCACAATAGCATTAAGAATGTCTGAAGAAGGATATTAGAAGCCATTTCATCCATAAAAAACTCAATCAAACAAAAAATACCCTTTTAAAATCAAAACCCTAATTCTAAAAACCCATAGGTACTTTTAAACCCTAATTTTCTAAAAACCTTACCATACATTACAATTTCTAGTCCATACTCCCACACTACCCTAATAAACTTTATAATAACCGAAATCAACAATCCAAACCACGTTGTACCCATTAATACCCTCATTTCCTTATAAAACCTAGATTTCTTCCGGTACGAGTTAGATCACGGTTTAGGTGGGTGATATTCATGTTTCATAATCCCGTAGGTCACAATAGCATTAAGAATGTCTGAAGAAGGATATTAGAAGCCATTTCATCCATAAAAAACTCAATCAAACAAAAAATACCCTTTTAAAATCAAAACCCTAATTCTAAAAACCCATAGGTACTTTTAAACCCTAATTTTCTAAAAACCTTTCCATACATTACAATTTCTAGTCCATACTCCCACACTACCCTAATAAACTTTATAATAACCGAAATCAACAATCCAAACCACGTTATACCCATTAAACCCTCATTTCCTTATAAAACCTATATTTCATCCGGTACGAGTTAGATTCACGGTTAAGGTGGGTGATATTCATGTTTCATAATCCCGTAGGTCACAATAGCATTAAGAATGTCTGAAGAAGGATATTAGAAGCCATTTCATCCATAAAAAACTCAATCAAACAAAAAATACCCTTTTAAAATCAAAACCCTAATTCTAAAAACCCATAGGTACTTTTAAACCCTAATTTTCTAAAAACCTTACCATACATTACAATTTCTAGTCCATACTCCCACACTACCCTAATAAACTTTATAATAACCGAAATCAACAATCCAAACCACGTTATACCCATTAAAACCCTCATTTCCTTATAAAACCTATATTTCATCCGGTACGAGTTAGATTCACGGTTAAGGTGGGTGATATTCATGTTTCATAATCCCGTAGGTCATAATAGAATTAAGAATGTCCGAAGAAGGATATTAGAAGCCATTTCATCCATAAAAAACTCAATCAAACAAAAAGTACCCTTTTAAAATCAAAACCCTAATTCTAAAAACCCATAGGTACTTTTAAACCCTAATTTTCTAAAAACCTTACCATACATTACAATTTCTAGTCCATACTCCCACACTACCCTAATAAACTTTATAATAACCGAAATCAACAATCCAAACCACGTTGTACCCATTAATACCCTAATTTCCTTATAAAACCTAGATTTCTTCCGGTACGAGTTAGATTCACGGTTAAGGTGGGTGATATTCATGTTTCATAATCCCGTAGGTCACAATAGCATTAAGAATGTCCGAAGAAGGATATTAGAAGCCATTTCATCCATAAAAAACTCAATCAAACAAAAAATACCCTTTTAAAATCAAAACCCTAATTCTAAAAACCCATAGGTACTTTTAAACCCTAATTTTCTAAAAACCTTTCCATACATTACAATTTCTAGTCCATACTCCCACACTACCCTAATAAACTTTATAATAACCGAAATCAACAATCCAAACCACGTTGTACCCATTAATACCCTATTTCCTTATAAAACCTAGATTTCTTCCGGTACGAGTTAGAATCACGGTTTAGGTGGGTGATACTCATGTTTCATAATCCCGTAGGTCAAAATGACGTGAAGAATGTCTGAAGAAGGATATTAGAAGCCATTTCATCCATAAAAAACTCAATCAAACAAAAAGTACCCTTTTAAAATCAAAACCCTAATTCTAAAAACCCATAGGTACTTTTAAACCCTAATTTTCTAAAAACCTTACCATACATTACAATTTCTAGTCCATACTCCCACACTACCCTAATAAACTTTATAATAACCGAAATCAACAATCCAAACCACGTTATACCCATTAATACCCTAATTTCCTTATAAAACCTAGATTTCTTCCGGTACGAGTTAGAATCACGGTTTAGGTGGGTGATACTCATGTTTCATAATCCCGTAGGTCAAAATAACGTGAAGAATGTCTGAAGAAGGATATTAGAAGCCATTTCATCCATAAAAAACTCAATCAAACAAAAAATACCCTTTTAAAATCAAAACCCTAATTCTAAAAACCCATAGGTACTTTTAAACCCTAATTTTCTAAAAACCTTACCATACATTACAATTTCTAGTCCATACTCCCACACTACCCTAATAAACTTTATAATAACCGAAATCAACAATCCAAACCACGTTGTACCCATTAATACCCTAATTTCCTTATAAAACCTAGATTTCTTCAGGTACGAGTTAGAATCACGGTTTAGGTGGGTGATATTCATGTTTCATAATCCCGTAGATCAAATGACTTGAAGAATGTCTGAAGAAGGATATTAGAAGCCATTTCATCCATAAAAAACTCAATCAAACAAAAAATACCCTTTTAAAATCAAAACCCTAATTCTAAAAACCCATAGGTACTTTTAAACCCTAATTTTCTAAAAACCTTTCCATACATTACAATTTCTAGTCCAAACTCCCACACTACCCTAATAAACTTTAGAATAACCGAAATCAACAATCCAAACCACGTTGTACCCATTAATACCCTAATTTCCTTATAAAACCTAGATTTCTTCCGGTACGAGTTAGAATCACGGTTTAGGTGGGTGATATTCATGTTTCATAATCCCGTAGGTCAAAATAACGTGAAGAATGTCTGAAGAAGGATATTAGAAGCCATTTCATCCATAAAAAACTCAATCAAACAAAAAATACCCTTTTAAAATCAAAACCCTAATTCTAAAAACCCATAGGTACTTTTAAACCCTAATTTTCTAAAAACCTTACCATACATTACAATTTCTAGTCCAAACTCCCACACTACCCTAATAAACTTTATAATAACCGAAATCAACAATCCAAACCACGTTGTACCCATTAATACCCTAATTTCCTTATAAAACCTATATTTCATCCGGTACGAGTTAGATTCACGGTTAAGGTGGGTGATATTCATGTTTCATAATCCCGTAGGTCAAAATAGCATTAAGTATGTCTTAAGAAGTATATTAGAAGCCATTTCATCCATAAAAAACTCAATCAAACAAAAAATACCCTTTTAAAATCAAAACCCTAATTCTAAAAACCCATAGGTACTTTTAAACCCTAATTTTCTAAAAGTTTACCATACATTACAATTTCTAGTTCATACTCCCACACTACCCTAATAAACTTTATAATAACCGAAATCAACAATCCAAACCACGTTATACCCATTCAAAACCCTTATTTCCTTATAAAACCTATATTTCATCCGGTACGACTTAGATTCACGGTTAAGGTGGGTGATATTCATGTTTCATAATCTCGTCGGTCACAATAGCATTAAGAATGTCCGAAGAAGGTTATTAGAAGCCATTTCATCCATAAAAAACTTAATTAAACAAAAAGAACCCTTTTAAAATCAAAACCCTAATTCTAAAAACCCATAGGTACTTTTAAACCCTCATTTTCTAAAAACCTACCATACATTACAATTTCTAGTTCATACTCCCACACTACCCTAATAAACTTTATAATAACCGAAATCAACAATCCAAACCACGTTATACCCATTCAAAACCCTTATTTCCTTATAAAACCTATATTTCATCCGGTACGACTTAGATTCACAGTTAAGGTGGGTGATATTCATGTTTCATAATCCCGTAGGTCACAATAGCATTAAGAATGTCCGAAGAAGGATATTAGAAGCCAATTCATCCATAAAAAACTCAATCAAACAAAAAATACCCTTTTAAAATCAAAACCCTAATTCTAAAACCCATAAGTACTTTTAAACCCTAATTTTCTAAAAACCTTACCATACATTACAATTTCTAGTCCAAACTCCCACACTACCCTAATAAACTTTATAATAACCGAAATCAACAATCCAAACCACGTTGTACCCATTAATACCCTAATTTCCTTATAAAACCTAGATTTCTTCAGGTACGAGTTAGAATCACGGTTTAGGTGGGTGATATCATGTTTCATAATCCCGTAGATCAAAATGACGTGAAGAATGTCTGAAGAAGGATATTAGAAGCCATTTCATCCATAAAAAACTCAATCAAACAAAAAATACCCTTTTAAAATCAAAACCCTAATTCTAAAAACCCATAGGTACTTTTAAACCCTAATTTTCTAAAAACCTTTCCATACATTACAATTTCTAGTCCATACTCCCACACTACCCTAATAAACTTTATAATAACCGAAATCAACAATCCAAACCACGTTATACCCATTCAAAACCCTCATTTCCTTATAAAACCTATATTTCATCCGGTACGACTAAGATTCACGGTTAAGGTGGGTGATATTCATGTTTCATAATCCCGTAGGTCACAATAGCATTAAGAATGTCCGAAGAAGGATATTAGATGCCAATTCATCCGTAAAAAACTCAATCAAACAAAAATTACCCTTTTAAAATAAAAACCCTAATTCTATAAACCCATAAGTACTTTTAAACCCTCATTTTCTAAAAACCTTACCATACATTACAATTTCTTATCCAAAATTTAACTGATACGCAAAACGTTGATATATAATAAACAATTTTATAAGCAATATAAAGTTAAAGAATATTCTTTAAAGCATGCATCTTCCCCAAACAAGATAATACAGTAAATTATTTAGAAATGGGGCTATGAACTCACCTTAGCAGACGAATCTCCGCAATTGCCAAATATATCAAATATAGCCCATAACGTCAAGTACCTAATTATTTATGGTACCACTTAGTCTACCACATAAGACTAAGACTATAAATAAACTAATATACTAGTTTATTAATACACATGTATATTGTTATCACTTGTGTGGTAAACACTTTAGTTAAAAATAATATCTATTTAACTTTTACTCGTTTGCTCTTGGGAAGGTATACGACTAAGGGTGGTCTCCGTAAATAAACATCCATTTATTAATCTGACAGTTTATACTCCGATAAACTCCGACTTAAAATATAATAATATTTTTCTTATATTAAGTCCAGTCCGACACTTAAGTTATATTATAACTCTAAGTTACAAAATATAGCCTTAAGTTCTATGTTTATCATATTTAAACATATTTTAAATCAAACTAGTTAAATTTATATATTTAACGTTTCACTTTATATTTTGACAACATTAGTCTCTCAACTTTATAAAATATCATTTTTATAAAGTTAAAAAGTTATATTTCATAAACAACCTCAGGTTTTGAAATATGTTAAGTTTAACTCTTTTATTGTATAAAAGTGTATATTTACATTTTAAACCTTATAGTTTCAATGTTTACACTTTTAGTACGCTATATAATAATTACAAATTATTAACCAAAACAGTCCCTATACTTTAGTAATCTGTCAAAACAGTCCCTAAAATTATATTTTCAGAAAGTTACAGTTTTAGTCCTTAGAGTTTCCAAAGTTGCATAATTAGTCCTTAAACTTACGAAAATGTATCTTAAGTCCGTTTAAGTTCTAAAAAGTGTCATTAGACTCTATTTGACTTAAATAAGTAAAATAAGTTGAGAACTTCACAATAAGCTCGGATGAGCTTATTGGGCTTATTAGGCTACAAATTCATTTAAAACCCATTAACCAAAATAAATAGTTTAAGGCCTTTAGTTACGGGTCTATTAGTCTAACTAATGTATTTCAAGTCTAATAAACTTAATTAAGTTATCTAGCCCGTTTATAAACCGAAGATCCCTTAATGGGCCGCGTTGGGCCGTTTGGGCCAACAACCCATTTAGCTTATAAAGCTTTCTGTATGTATAAGTGTTCATGCAATTTACTTGCAGATATAATTTACATTTGTTCTTAGAAAGTTCATATGACTCAACGTAGGTGTTATAATATAGGTTATTACCAGTTTATGAAGTCTAGTCCAATCCCTTGGTACATGTCCTACTTCACACGTCCAAATATGGACTTTTACTTTGTCCTAGTAAAGTTAACATCCAACAGTATGCAACATGTCTACTTCCATTTTTGTCCTAACAAGTTCTCACATCCACAGTGCACATTTGAACCCATTTCGTACGTTGTCTAGACAAGGTCTCGCGCCCTCTACCATGAGACGTGATCCCATTCGAGACTTCCAAGTCTCTTCTTTCTTACAAAACAAACTAATGGTTCATCTTATTCCAACCACACGTGTTATAACCCTAAGCAAACGAGTTGGTTCATTACGTGTCGTAAACCGTTTTCGATATATATTCATTACCCATGTTTATCATAACCGTTTTAGTTATCGTTTTACCACACAACTAATAACACGTATACATACACATACACATACACATACATGGCATTCGCATGCCAAATTGTGACCAAAACCAAGGTCATAACCAATGCAAACCAACGTAACTATGCTTACGAGGTTCAAAATGGTTGGAAATGGGTCTCATACCACGCACCACAATGTTGTGGTTGTGTACGTACGTGACATGCATGTGAATCATGCATGCTCATGACTTCACGATGGAACCGCAAGGTCGTGACCCACTTTGAATAAATAGCATGGAACGTAAAGGAGGAGGAACAAGGTGGATCAAGAATGACTTACAAGAGTCCTAAGCTTGAAGAAAGGTAATGTCGAGGCGGAAAGACGACCCAAACCAAAAGCTTCTAAGCTTGATAACTCCACCCTTGTTCGTTTCCCTTGCAACCAAACACCTTGCTAAAACCCGACGAGAGTAGAGAATGGTGGTAGCATGAGACACACAAGGACTTGTGTTTTTGCCTCCTACGTAATCCACAAACCACAACAACAAGGAATAAGGTTTTTCCTTGTTTTCTTAGCCACTGTTTGCGAAAGAAATGCAAATGAACACAAAGACTTTGTGTTTGTCTCATTGTATATACATGTATAACTAATGTATGAAAAAAAAGTTCGATGTTTGTAAACGTAAATCAAAATTCCATGGATATCCAGTTTTAACGCGTCCTAACAAAATACATATAAATTAAGTTCGACGCTTATTTTCATATTGGTATACACGGATACTTTTATACTTTATGCACTACTTTTTTTTTTGTAGTTTTTATTTCATTTCATGTCGTATGGCAAATGTTTTCTATGATAATATTAGATGTTACTAAACTTAATAAATGGTTAAACATGTTAAAGTGCAATTACATTAATAAAGCATATTTTATCCATTACATAGGAGTACTTGCGTAGGTGAATTTTACACTGAATGGCAGACCATGTCTTTTGAGCTGGTTCCCTCAGAAGCGATTTGAGCCAATCAGCAGCGTTATTTTTCGTATCAAACAATGTTCAATCTGACCCTACAATTCACCCATTAATCACTTATCAAACACCCCTTAAGTGATTGCATATCATTAACAAGAACTTGTGTTGGTTAACCCTTTTGTGAACTAAACCCAAGGCTGAACGGAATGGCTAATAACTCATCTCGGTGAGTTGCCGACTCACGCGCGAGTGCTATTTTCGCATGGAAAGTCACCGCGGTGAGTTTGGCTGGCAAGATGACTTTTCACACTTTGGTTTCTGTGAGAAGGCGAGTTACTCACCTTGGGTAAGTCTCAAACTCGTGGGTCCCACATGTTTAATAACTTGTTTTTTTACTTTTATTAAAGAAAAAGTTTTAAACCTCACTTTTTTACCTATAAATACCTACTAACTCACTTATTTTTATACAAAATAATCTTTTTTACCCTTTGTACGTTTACGTTTTTATTCACTTTGTACGTATATGTTTTTTTACTTCGTACGTTTACATTTTTTTTTTATCTTTTTTAACTCCAAATTAAGTTTACGATATTTTAACTTCGTACGTTAAGTTTACGTTTTTATACACAATTTAGCTAACGTTTTCATTAACTTCGTACGTTTACGTTTACGTAAATATTTATTTTTTTAATTTATAAATAATAAATAAAAAAGGTGAGTTGGGGTGAGTTTGGGTTAAAAGTGACCGCGGTGAGTGCATGGTGAGTCTTATTTTCTGAGTAAGGTGAGTTTGGTTTCTGAAGAGAGAAAGCTTACGTAACAACGTGAGTTGGGGTGAGCTTTGGTTATCATCAAGGTATGGTGGATGTGGTCGTGTCGTGCCGTCGTGCAAAAGTGATGCCACATCACCAAAACCTCCATAACACCAAAATCCCCCACAACACCAAATTTGAGGCTCCCTAGTTGGCTCAAACCATGGAGATTTAAAAAAAAAAAAAAAAATTAAAAACGCGAAAACGCGAGCCGGGGTAGGGTTCTCGCGTTTTCGCGCGAAAACGCGCGCCGAGGGGTCGGCGCCAGACGCGAAAACGCGAGCCGGGGTGTGGTTGAGGCGTTTTCGCGTGGCGTTTTCGCGACGGCGCGAGCGAAAAAAAAACCCGTGCATTATTAATGGGCATGTTGTTGTGGAAATTATGGAGCAATAATGCCTACTTACATATCAATGTGAGTTTCCTGGAAATTTCTTGTCGACGCAAAATTACCCTTTTGCCTCTCCATTTTGCACTTGAGATATTTCTAAAGGCTTAAAAGGACATTTATACCCCTGTGCTCTAATTTGGCTTATATATATACGCATGTATATTTTCAGCAGGAGGAGAGTTTCTTTTTAGTTTTAAAAAATTGTAATTTTCATTTCTTTGTTTTTGAGCTTATTTTATCATGTCTTACTAATTTATTTTCAGTTTGTAAATAGCTTTTTCATAAGCTTATTTGTGTTAAATCTTTTTAGATTTTTTTACATAAAGTGTTTTCATAATATTATTCTTTCTTGTTTTATAAGGTGTCTTATAGAGTATTATCAAAGTTATATAAAGAGAATAAATTCATTAAATCTTTTATATATTATATATTATATAGTATATGAACTTGATGATAATTAGTAATTTTTTTACGTGTTTTTTTTCTGATTCGATATTGTAAGCCAAATAATCAATGTATAGCTCGAAAACCTTTTTTTCTATTTACGATCATTTACGTGTTTCGTTGTTACTTTATTTTGTTTTACAACATGATTTCAGGCCGGCAATGAAAAATCCACCATATAGTATTTGGGTAGATTTTAGATGTGACTAAGTATAAAATTTTTGTTAGACGTATGAAACTGTTTGTATTTGTTTAATTTTATATAGAATGGTACCCGCGCTATGCGGCGACGGGTACCCAATAACCAGCACCGAGGAGATATCATATATGAGTTTATAATATTAAGGCCATTAAATTTGAAAACCCTATGTTATAAGTCTGATAAGCTTTTAATTTAACTTCGAAAATTAAAGCACTACTAAATTAACATACAACAACTTACTAATCTCATTATACAATGGATAGATTTTTTAATTTTTTTCTAAGTTTCATTTTGAACTTTTCAAACATTTTAGGCCACAGTAAAAACTATATAAAGTAAAATGATAGATAATTTATTTGATCTTATTTATAAACTAATGATGATGTCATCGCCAGATCAAAGACATGATCACTGAATAGTCAAACTACTCTTTCTTCACTCTCTCTCTAACTATCAAAATATATTCTTTTTCCACACAAAATATTGGTATAACCAAACTATATTACAATTTTCAGTGGATAACGTAGAATTAATAATCGGATATGAGTTAATACCAATAAAAAATATTGATGCTAGATAAAAGCTGGGCCCAAGCATTCACTTTTCGTTTTCTTCTCCGGCAAAATAAGACGCCAAATTTTCCTCTACAACGCTGGTTCGAGCGCTTTTTTTTCAGACTTTCCATATCAAGCAAACGTAATTGTCTGAAAATTCAGACTTTCCAATAATAGAATAGTCCTAAATGATTTATAATGTAGTAAAGATAGTCACGGGTATAAAGTTTAAGGGGTTATCTCTTTATTTTTTAAAGTTATCATAAAACATGTAAATTTATAAATTTAAACTTAACTCCATATAATTTATTTAAAACTGAACTACTAATGTTTTAAAAATTACCTCCTCCTTTTTAAACTTTTTGTTTTCACAAATTTGACACGTATAATTTTTTGTTTTTTTTCTTTATCAAATTTCTCCATTAAATTTTTTTAATTTTGACCAAGTTGATTCAATTTTGACTTTTTATTGACCAGTCAGATCGCACGATTTTGCCTACGTGGCAAAATCAAGCTCTCTGATTAGACCAATTTTTTCTCTTAAATTAACTTTATGCGAAACTCCGAAATGATGTACTCCCTTCGTCCCATATTAAGTGTCCAGGTTTGACTTTTCAAAGTCAAACTCGTTGAACTTTTAATATCTTTGTGTGCATTATATAATACTTAAAGCAAAATATATGAATGGATTGAGTTTTAAGTGTATTTTTAATTGGAATAATTTTCGTCAAGTATTTTATAACATACAAACATATATTTAGGGTCAAAGTTTAACTAGTTTGACTCCGAATATTCTAAACTGGACACTTATTATGAGACGAAGAGAGTAATTCTTTTATTATATAAAAGATTTCGTAACTTGTTATATTAGGATTTGTTTTCAAAATTGATTTCTCAGTAGCTAGTTTTTTTTTTTAAACGAAAAAGATTGGGCCTAGCCCATTTAAGATTTTATCAAATCTGATTTCTAAACTAGTGTAGAACAGTTTCAATATTATGAAAAATCATTATATAGCCGTCGGTTTAAATTTAAAACGTTTTCAAATATATTTTAAAAAATACAAAAATGTTAGTTTAGCTTAACTAGTTTTATAAAATTAGATCCAATATATTTTATTGCTTAATTTTTTTCTTAGTCTTGTGATGGTCAACTCAATCGGTTTATTCATAGCTTAGTTTTACAAATAAGTTGGTTCGCTGGTGCTAAATTTCTTCTTTAAAATGGGCTGTTTGGTTTTATTAATTATCGGGCCCATCTTCGGTAGATTGGATATGGAGCTGGGCTGGATAACATTTGTGTTGGAATAATGGATTGGAGATGGACTAGAATCCTCTCAAGTTGAAATTAACTTTATTGATTAAGTTGGTCAATCTCAATTAAGATAAATATATAAAAGTTTTTCTTTAGCGAAATTCAGGAGGGCTCATTTATTTTTATGGTCTCATAATAAAAGTAACATGACCAATCAAGTTGTGACTAACTTAAGAGGATCCTCACCCATTGGAGATGGTGAAATTGGATATAGTATTTGGATCGTGGCTGTAATTTTGGAATTGGTAACAGTTTAGTATCATCAGTGGTAGTATTATTTGTCAAGTGGTCTCAGTAGCTTAGTTTTCATTTTGCAGTACGTTGGTTTCGGTATCATTTTCTAATCCCTTTTCAATATTCAGTGTAGTTTTATTTTATCGTTCTATGATATGTTTGTCATTTAGATTTTTGTCATGTTAAGTGTAAATTTATTTTCGTCGCTTTATATTATGTTTGTTTACATGTCATTTTGCTAGCTTAGTGATTAGATTTTATGTTATGCATGTTTAGTGATGAAAATGTGTAGATCTATTTTGTCGTTTGATAGTATGTTTGTTAAAATGCCGTTTGCTATGTTTAATAGTTAAAATTTTAGTGCGAATTTAAAATGTAATTAGATTTAATTTTTTTTTTTGAGATCGACGTTAAAAATATAAAAATTAAAATTTTTTTTATTTACGTTTTATGGTAGTTAGAAAATTTAATTCGCTTGCTCATTTGTTTCGTTTTTTAATACTCGTTTTCGCTTACTGCTCATGTTTAATTGTCTTATTTGTTGTGCTTTATGTGCTTTTATTTACTATTACGTTAGATAGATTTAAAAAACCAAAATTGAATCTCTTGATTATTCAAGGCATTGTATTCTTTGATTCGATTTTCCATTCACGCCTCGCCGAATAGAACGACCCGGGTGCGATTTTTACGCTTTTGTGTAAAGCGTGAACTCGAGCATATTCTCCCGGTTATCTTATATTATATAGTATATTTTATTTTCTTTTATGGTAATATATAGTATATTATAAATATATGATTAAAATTGTCGAATCATCTGTTAAAGGAAAATTTGCAACAACACGTATTCAACCCCACTTTAAGACTCGCTCCAGTTCATTTAAAACGGGCCTATCAACAAGCTTAAACTTGGCCTAGTTAAACAGCCATTAATAAAATTTAGTTGCACATTATTCCAACAAGATACTTTGGCCACAGTTGTTAAGTCGCTCGAGTTAGTAGCTGAACTCGTGGGTTTGAGCGACGACGGTATCCTCTTAAGTAATTATCTCAAACGGGTCCCACATGCCACGTGGCACACATTGGGCATTAAATGAGTGTGAGGTTACTAAGAGCATCTACATTGCAAACAAGTCTTTAAGACTTTTTACATTTAATGCATTAATTGCATGTTACATTTAATCACTAGAACTTTGATCAAAGACTTGAAGTTCTCCAAGTCATTCCTAAAAGCTTTTTAAAAAGCCTTTGATGTAATGCCAAAAAATACTCTTCAAAGACTTTTTTAAAATTATAAAAAGCTATTACTACTTTATGCATTGTAGTTGCTCTAATGCGTATAAGTAAATAATTTACTTATTAAACATTATGGTGAACCTATTGTAAAGGTTTATACATTTATTATTGCATTTATAAACCTTTTGGTTTTATAAACATATCTTCATTATACATAAACTTCGTAAAGTTATACTTATAAACATCATACATAATCCAAATGCATTCAATTTTGAAGAGGTCAAGAATTCTAGATATATTCAGTCTAAAGCGGACCAAGATCCTCTCAAGTTGGATATAACTTGATAGGTCATGTTGGCCAATGAAAATTTAGATAAATATATAAAAGTTTTCTTCTTAGTGAAATTCATGGGGCTCATTTCTATTTATCTTGAACGTGATTGGGCAACATGACTTATCAAGTTACTTCCAACTTGAGAGGATCTATTCCCGTCTAAACCTACTTATAAACCTATGTTGACTATGGTTTATGAGTTTTTAGACCACTTCATCATTTTATAAGTCTTTTTATAAACTACCATTGTAGATGCTTTTAGTCATTTTTTGTTTTCCTTTTTTACTTGGTAACAGTTTGTATAATACACATTTTTTTAGAACGGCAAGTTAGTAGTTAGTGATTCGAGTCCACAGTGACATCCAATTGAGCAATATGTCAACCTCAAACCTTCTCTTTAAAGGATAAACCCCACTACTGCTTTTATTTTATTCTGGTCCCTGAAAGTCCATGGTGAGACTCGAATCTGAAACATCTCCGATGAAACCTCTAAAAAATTTATAATACACATTAATACCTAAATCATGTCACCTTATTTTATTCATATATGTAATTTCTTTTCTTATATAATTAAAATACGGAATAAGTGATGAGAGTTTAACTTCACGTAAACTTAGGAATACTCAAATAATGTCACGTAATTATAATCAATTCAAATGCAACAATCATACGAAATGTGAAACATTACTAATTCTAAAAACCACATCACGCTTCAAAAGGAGAATCACGAAGCTAACAGGAGTGGTGCGATTGGGCTCAAACACGTATTTTACAAGTGAATCTTTGATAGACAAGAGCTCAGAGCTCAGGAAACTCGGTCTTCAATTTGGCAGCTACCATATAATATAAACTTTCAGAAATTACCTTAAAAGGATGGGATACTAAAAAAATGTTTGAATGAACGAGATCTCATGCATGTTTATGTTACTACCCGTATGGGATACAGCTAATGAGGCTTCAACTGAAAAAATGATTAGACATACCTAGTGCGTTTAGGTTAATATGGCATGCCAGCCATATTCCTCTCCACTTAACCATCTTTTTGGTGTTAATATATTTACCGGGGTAAAACTATATATTTACTAAAAAAACTTTAAACAAAGATACCAAACTCAGGTGAAGACTATTAATGTTATAAAGTAGAGATTGTCTATTGAACTAAACTGTTAATGTTAATAGTTCATACAAGCAATTGATGACATAATAAAACATATATATATATATGGCAATGTGAAAAAACCAAACAATTTTTCAAGAACAAAAAAGAGCATCACTAAAAAGCACACAAAATACTTTAATTAATATGAGTCTAATTCATGAGTAGATGAATGTGACATATGAAATTCAACATTATTAAGACATTTTTACCACTTTGAACCGTTTAAGGAGGACCTAAAATTTAAAACAGACAACTTATATCCATTACGGGTAGTAAAAAACATATGCATAGTATTAGTTTGATGAATAAATAGGCTACAAGTATGTGCCAATATTTTTGAATAAACTTCTAAACTTATGTCATTCAATATCTAAACCGAAAACAAAGATTTGGATTGTGAAGATTTTCTTAAGGTTAGTATATAAGATTACATAAACATACTTATAATCTTTATTATTCTAATTAATAATAATATGTATTAAAATTGACAGCTCCGTGGTAAGAGCACAAAGTGTGTGTGTGTGTGTGTGGGGTGGGGGGGGGGGGGGGGGGAGTCAACATGTTCAGGTTTTGAGTATCAAAATATGAGCGCAACTTCTAAACAAACTTTAAATTCTTAACGTACTACATACATATTGTATTAAATACGAGATCTTTGTGGGACTTAAATGCGATTTGACAAAGACAGTTGGTTAAAGCCTTAAATGCCTAGGTTAGAAGCCAACATTGGGTATAAATATTGAAAACTAAAAGCAACAACCATCATTTAATTTTGATTCAGTTCTTTCTTATTCCTAGTAATGAACACATTTTATATTTCCATCTTAACACTCTTAAACTTTAACCTTTAAAAGAACATGATGGTTATATAATATAAACTTCCAAAAATTACCTTCACAATCGAGGATGGTATATTAAGTAATGGTTAAACCAATGAGGTCACATGCATGTTCAGATTATCAAGGGATATCTATTCTAGACTGTGCTAAGGTGATGGTTGGATGCCGGTGTAATTTCTAGCTTTTTTCTAGGGCCGGAAACGAGCCAAGTCTAGCTCGAACTCGGCTCGTTAGTATTTTAAAGAGCTTGTGATCGGCTCGATTCAAGGCTTAATCTTTGTCAGAAAGATACAATCTACCCTCGTGACAAACTTACATTTTCACATGTTTCTACAACTACTTTTTTACTTGGCATATTACAAGTATCATTTCCTTTAAAAAATAAAAATAAAATGACAACTCATTGAAAAGACAATATATGGTTGTAAATATTTGGCTAGTGAGAAACTTAAATGTATCTTACCATATCCCGCTTACATTTTTAACTTTCATATTCGTTTTCCCGCTTGATTTTTTCACTTTGACAAAATCTCTTGTATACTTTGACAAAATCTCTTGGCATACATTATCATATCATTCTCAATCACAATCAGAAGTACAAAAGCAAAAGAACAACGTGTTCAAGATTTTATAGTATAGTATTCAAATGACGGTATTGATAATCTGTCATCATCCACTTATGCATATTGTTGGGGTTTACGGTTCGCAACGTGGTTTAAATTACCTTCATAAAAAAACATGTAATTTTCTTTTAATATTATTAGATGTTCTCAAATTATTCTAAAACCAATTTTGATGTATTTTATAAAAGTGCTTCGCACTTAGCGTGTGTTTTATAGAATAAAATGAGATCAAGAAATTGAAATGATATAGGTGGTGTTTAGTTATAAATCTTTTTTCATGTTTTTTGAAATGACAAAAAATTTTGATTTGTCATTTTGAAAATGTGAATTTTTTCTACAACTACACTTATATCATTTCAATTTCTTGATCTCATTTTCTTCTATCAAACACACCCTAAGTGTGAAGCATTTCTATAAAAATACATTAAATTTAGTTTTAGAATAATTTGAGAACATCTAATAATATTAGAAAAACTTACATGTTTTTAAATGAAGTTAATCTAAACCACGTTGCAAACCGAAAACCCCAACAATATGCATAGGTGGATGATGACAGATTATCAACTTCATCATTTGAATACTTTACGATAAAATTTTGAACACGTAGTTCTTTTGATTTTGTGATTGTGATTGAGAAGGATATGATAATGTACATATATATGAGATCTATTAAGATGTTTGGAAAAGTAAGCTTGAGATTTTGTTAAAGTGGAAAAACCAAGCGGGAAAACGAATATGTAAGTGAAAAATGTAAGCGGGAAATGGAAAGATACATTTAAGTTTCTCACTCGCCAAGTATTTACAACCATAAATTGTCTTTTGAAAGAGTTTTCATTTATTTTTATTTTTTAAAGAAAATAGTACTAGTAATCTGCCTACAAAAAATTAGTTGTAGAAACAAGTGAAAAATGTAACTTTGTCAAGGGGGTAGATTGTATGTTACTGACAAAGATTAAGCCTTGAACCGAGCCGGGCACGAGCTTTTTAAAATACTAACGATCTGAGCTCGAGCTAGGCTTGGTTCATTCCCGGCATTAGTAAAAAGCTAGAAATTACATTGACATCAAACCATCACCTTAACACAGTATATAATTGATATCTCTTGATAATTTGAACATGCATGTGACCTCATTAGTTTAACTGTTACTTAATCTACCATCCTCGATTGTGAAGGTAATTTATAAAAATTTATACTATATAGCCATCATGTTCTTTTAAGGGTTAAAGTTTAAGAGTGTTAAGATGGAAATATAAATAATTCGAATGTGTTCATTACTATGAATAAGATAGAACTGAATCAAAATTAAATGATGGTTGTTGCCTTTCGTTTTGAATATTTACACCCACTGTTGGCTTCTAACTTTGACATTTAAGGCTTTAACCAACTATCTTTCTCAAATCGCATTTAAGCCCCACAAAAGTCTCGTATTTAATACAGTATGCATGTAGTACGTTAAGAATTTAAAGCTCGTTTAAAAGTTGTGCTCATATTTTATGGTACTCAAAACTTGAACATGTTGACCTTTCTCCTTCTCCCCCGACACTTTTTGCTCTTACCAGGGAGTTGTAAAATTTTAATACATAGCATTATTAATTAGAATGATACAGATTATAAATATGTTTATGAAATTTTATATACTTTTAAGAAAATCTTCACAATCCAAATCAACTTGTGCTTTGTTTTCGGTTTAGATACTAAACGACATAAATTTAAAAGTCTATTCAAAATATTGATGATCATATAATTTAGTGTCACTAATCGGATGGCCTGTTCTTTTTACCAAATTAATAATATGCATATCTTTTACTACCTCTAATGAAGATAAGTTATGTGTTTTAAATTTAGGTCCTTTTTAAACGGTCCAAAGTTAGTAAAAATGTGTTAATATTGTTGAATTTCACACGTCACAATCATCAACTCTTGAATTCGACTCATATTAATTAAAGTATTTTGTGTGCTTTTTAGTAATGCACTTTGTTGTTTTTTCAAAAATTGTTTTTTTCACATTGCTATATATATGTTTTATGAGTCAATTACTCAAGTAAGCCGACGACAATTTTAGTTCCAGATAAATTTTCCCGCGAATTCACGATTCCAATTTATTTCATGCGAATGCACGAACCCGCAACTCCATTGGAATGTTGCCAAGTGTCAATCTGTACGAGAATGTTTTTTCCCCGACTTTTATGTTTTGTCTCGAATTGAAAGTGGTTTTCCATGACAGACTCTCTTTTGTTTTTTATGAATCGATAAATTCATTTTTAAATGAAAAACAAAATAAGATATCTAACTCCATAACCATTGATCTCTGCGCTTTTCTGAATTATATTGGAGATTAACTTAGTTCAGTCAGCATGTAGCTATTAAACTATTGGATTTTTATCAGAATGGTTTTCTTGGATAATTATGGGTTTGGATTAGATGGCAATCTGGGTTGGAGGAATTCTTGGCTTAGCGTGCATGCTGATTACCTTACTTTTGTTTCGTAGTGCTTTCTTACCCCTAATTTGTTTCGTAGTCTTTGGTGCACATTATCATCAGAAATAAAACTTCCTGGTGCACATTATCATCAGAAATAAAAGATCTCCGTCTAGTTCGTTACCTCCTCAAGTATACGAGTTTCATATGTTGGCGCTTCATTGTTAGTTCCAACCCTTTGTAGAAGATGAACTTAAACCTTCGATAAAGAGGTTCTTGTTTTTGTAAATGATTTTTTTTATTAAAAGGTGAACTTGCATTAAGAAACACTATAATAAAAACAAAGTAAACAGACATACAAAGCTCATACATTTAATCTCATCAATCTGATATTTTCCTCTGACAAAACATAAAAGTTCTCGGATAGTTCACAAGCAGGTCAGAGAACATCCAACTGATCGATTAAGTTCACCATGTTCAAAAAAAGGAACATGGCTAAAACACTACACTAGCAAACATCTTGCTCTACTAAAAATCATATTCACAAAATCGTATTGTACGAGGTTTTGACCTGAATGATGAGAACATCATATGATAAATCATATGGTTCTTTTCAGCCCTTGAAGATCTCTTTCGTACGATATCCCATCAACAAACCTCTCCAAGTTTTACAGTAACCTTCTTTCTTTCAAGATGTTATCGATTTGATCTTTCTCTGTCCAAACACTCTTTGCGAAGAAACCAACTGTAGCTTGTGTAGTTGATGTTGTTGGTGTTGAAGTTGTCTTAGCTTCCTCTTAAACCAGTAATCCTTGCTTCAGTAGAGCTCTGAGCTTTATTCTTTATTTAAATTTTCGCATTTAGATTTCTGTCAGGAACTGTTTCTGTTTGATAAGTCAATACGGCGTATTCATATCAATTGAATACGGCGTATATACAGAACAGTTTTCTGTATTCAACAGATTAATACGGTGTATGCTAATTAATAGGATACGGTGTATCGATTGTCTAATACAGGACCAGTATACTAAATATGTTTAATTTCACATTTCAGATGTTTAGATTTTGTGATTTTCGAAACGTAAGATTATTGAGATATTAATAATGTTTTTAGGCATCATTTTATATCAACAAAGTAGTAACAAAAACAACAACCGATCCAACTATTTACAATGTACATGTCATTGCTTTGTCTGATGATGAAATTGTACACGGTTCATTCAATTGTCTTACTTGTGGTAACATTGTACACGGTGCAAAACTAGCCGAAAAAGAGAGAGTTTGTTATAGTTAATATTATGCTTCGGGCGTAAATATTGATTTCAACTTAAATGAGCCTTTACACAACTGAATTTTCGAATGCGATCAAGATATCCGGTATTACACACCACTGTGTGTTTGTGACTTAATAGAAGAAGATGACTTAAAATATTAAGTAATAAAACTTAACTTGTCCACATTAAGTCATCTGCTATTTAAACACGACTTAATGAAAAGCTTTAACAAACAGGCCCTAAGTGGGCTTTTTATTTAAATGGGTTAAGTTGTTATATGTGTTAAATGACTATATAAGCCCATTAGGTCTAATTATTTGATACACGGTCGCGTTATTCTTCTTTTTCACCAAAAACTGATCTCTCTAACTGCCCAATTTATACAAACCCTAATTGCCCATCCTAATTACCAATATGGACCGAGGTGCGTGAATTTTTAATTTTTTGTTAGTTGTCTTTCTTTTGATGATAGGTTCTTTGTCTCTTATGTTTTTAACTAATTGAGGCAATGATATTTCATATCTTATACATGTTTTTCATCCCAAAACAAGACCAAAAGATCACCAAAAAGCCAAAAGAATAGCCAAAAATGTTTGTTTTCTCATTTGTGTAGGTAAAAGATGGATATGATGAAAAATGAAGAAAAACAACATAAAACCGAGACAAGATGAGCATTCAAGAATGAAGAAATATCAAAGACAAGTCTCGTACTCAAGTTTGGTGAAGGAATCAAGACAAAAGAAAATTCCAGGGTCTTGGAATCAAGCTTTACAGGCATCAGACTGATAAAATGGCTGCTATCTACATTTAAAAGATGCAAATTTCAAGTCCTCGAAAAAGGCCGAAACATTTTTGTAAAGTCAACATAAAAATATGGAAAAGATCGGAATCGAAAACGGATCGAAAAACCGAAACCATGAGCGAAAACCGCGTCAAAAACCGTTAACCGATTCTTATTTTCGAGCCTTTACAAAAATACACCAAACACCCTTCCAAACACCAAAATAATCCAAATTCCAAATTTGCCCTCGAGTGAAATACCTAATCTACCCTTGAAACCTCCTCGTGAAATTACATAATTACCCTTGGCTATTACTAGCTAAATTCTGATTTTGCTAAATAATAAACACGAGCCCACACTCAAATTATTAACCCAATTCAGCCAAAATAATTTCTCACAGCCAAATAACCATCCAGCCCACATTTCGTATTGATTTTCAAATCCAAAGCAGCCCACTAGCTTTTCTGTTTCAATAACAAAACCAAACCAAAATAAACGTCCAGCCCACAATAACCAAACCAACCTAAATACCCGTAATCCCATAACAGCCCAACTCCCAAGTGATAATCCAAGTCAAACTTATTTAAGAATCAGTCAACATCCGGGTTATTTTCAAAATATGGGTTGGAGGCAAAATGCTGTTAGCCAATAGAATTCTTTCATACGACCCAACATAACCCGCTCCAAACCCGAAACTCCATCACCTTTAACAGTTCATACTAAACGAATGAAGATCAAAAAGGACCTAAGTTGAAACCCTAGAACCTAATTACACGTCTAGAGGGGCAATTAAGTCAATTCCTTTTGCCAAAACGTTCACTAAGCTTCGACTAACAACATGAGCAGCTCAGAATTTGTGCCACGTGTACGGCTAGCAATTGCCCAAAAACGGTTATCATGATCAAACGGCTACAAATTGGAATGACAGGCTGTCATGAGCTGGAATGCCACATCAGCACCCTCACACTACTCATCTCAGGCTATAAATAGATGTTTCATGTAGAATTTTGAAAAATCTTTCATTTTTGCACCTACTTTTAGTGTGTTTTTACCTTTCTCTCTCAATATTGTACTACTTTTTCAGCAATAAATCTTACAATTTCCTTTACATTTGTGCCTTAAATTCTCTCAAATCTCTTCTACATTTCACACGAATTGCTCTCCTTTCATTATGATCATGTTTTGGTTTGGTATTGGTTGATGTGATGCTGATTTCGTGGTAAAAAGAGGTTGATTAAGGTGAAATTGTGGTTGATAAGCTCAAAGTGTGGGAAGTTATCATCATCAACATCATCTACATCAAATTCTCCCTCACCTATCACATTATCTACATAAACTCAACCTACTTTCTGTTATTTCTTAGGTATAAAGCATCTTCTTCCTTTAAACTCTCTTTAATTCTTCTTTTACTTGCTTAGGCCCCCGTTTAGTTGATGAAAAGTTTTTCTAATTTTTAGTTTTTAATTTTCTAGAGAAGGGAAATGTTTCTCTTTTTCAGAAAAGAGTTAAAAATTTTGAAAATCCGTTTAGTTGGAAAAAAAGAGAAAATGAAAATCCCACCTTTTTTTGAGAAAAATGAAAATGAAAAAAGTGAGAATGGTAAAATGGGCTTTTCACTTTTTTTGAAAAATGTTGAAAAGAAGTGGAAATGAAAATCCCACCTTTTTTGAAAAATTGTTGAAAAAACTTGTAACTAAACGGATTTTCAGTATTTTTCTTTTCATGTGAAAACTTTTCTAGAAAAGTGGGAGATTTTTCACCAACTAAACGGCCCCTTAATTTTTGTCATATATTGATCATATTGCTTAATCCGGTTTTCTAGCTTATCACTTGTGTTTTTACTGCTTAGATTTGATAACCTCTTGTTGTTGAATGCTTTTGTGTTGATAGTTTACTTGTTAGATCACTAAAATTTGATTTCACTTGTTTAATTTTCTAAAAACTAGTTTTAAGGAGTGTTTGGAATAACAAGTTGCTTATTGATTCGTTCATGTTTTGATGCTGTAAGTTTGAGGTTTCTTTTTGATTGATATTAGATGCTTAAATCCATATTTGTTAGAGTCATTTTGTTGTAGATCATCATTTGTGCTATAATACCTCTTTTAACTGTTACATACATGCTTCATACTGCCATTTCTTGTTTTTGATGCTCTCTTTGTTTAACATTACCTAAAAACTTCTTTTGAGCCTAGTTTATGAATGCTTAGATGCTGCAATTGTTCATTTGTACACAAAACATAGCATAACAGTTTCACTCTTGCATACTTTTTCCTAAATTTCAGCCAATTTCAGTCAAGCATAACTTTTGTTGTAATAGATAACTTTCGTTGAATTTTTACATGCTTAAACTAGACCTAGTAATATACTTGTAAACCAAATTTCAAGTCTTAATTCCAACTATAGCTCTAGAAGTCAGTGTTTCAATTTTTCGCAGCAAAACGTTTTTCATAAGCAAATTTCACAGCCCAATAAACAGCAGCTTATTTCTCTTTGTGTAGTGCACCAAATTTGCTAAAAGTTGGTAGTTTCAATCATCACCTAGTAGTCTACTTACACCCCAAAATTCAGCTTATTTGGTGGCTTATTGCAAAATTAAGCGTTTTTGGAAATTGCATACTTTTCTAGTTTAAACTTTGGTAGTCTTGTATTGATTCATAGTGTAGCTTGATATTTTGTGCATCAACATGTTAATTTCTTTGTTCCTACTTGTTAATTAGCTTATTTTGAACGTTTTTTACTTCTAGTGTTTTTCGTGATTTGGCTTATTACGAGTGCTTATTGGCTAAAAACGACACAGCACCCTATTATTCCTTTAATACTTGATAAAAAACGTGAGGGCTAAAAGTGAAACTTTCTGAAAGTTGAAGGTTATTGTTTAACGCTGCTAGTGTAAACTTTTATATTTTCAGTTTAAACCTTCTCACCCTTTCGTTTGCTAAACTTTGCCCCGTTTATTTTGTCTTCTAGCACGCACACTTTTAGTTTTTTTTAAAAATAAAAATAAAAAGATTTACTCGATCATTTTTCGTAATTCTTTTTGCAAACTCATTTTTTTTAAATCCTTTACTGTTTTTTATAAAAAGTTTCATTTAAAATGTTGTTGTTTGCTCTATCTTTTTCAATTGTTATTTTTACTAGTCCGATACCGTAGCGTTTTTCTTTAAAAATTGTTTTAGACTTCGTTACTTGATCCCGTTAGCTCTAGTTTGCTTTATAATTCATTTTTAGCTTATTAGAATTTTATTTTGCTTGTTCGCTTAATTGTTTTGCTTATTTTCTTGCTTTTTGATATTTTGTACTTATACGTTACTTGTTTAATCGTTTTAGCTTAATTTTCGTAACCAAAACTTGAAAAATTGTTAAAACATTCTCACTAAATACGGAAATACTCACGATTTTCAAATTGCACGCCTCTTCGTCGACAAAACCCGAGTTATACTTGCGGTATTTGGATTGTGAAAGGAATCTTGAGAGGAATATAGATTGCCTATATCCGTAACTCTCCGCAAAGAGATTCCTTGATTTTCATTGCTATATCATACGTACTATTTCACGACCACCAGGCAATATTCCATATTTCCCCAATAGATGCTTTAAAAGCATTGTACATGTGTATTAAAAACTTGTCATTTGGGTATAAATGAGATTATGAAGTTTATTTTGGGTATATATGGAATTATCCCGAACTAATTTGTGGCATTGTGTAGATGTCAAGGGAAAGGGGAAGGAAATAATCAGAGGTTAGTTTTTTTTTTGTTCATTGTGGATCTATAATATTTCCCTAGTTTTTATGTATTATGTTACAAGTTATTCTTATTGTGTTAGAGGAAGAGCAAGATTTACACGAATTTAAAAACTTGTTTAATCTTGAAAAGCGGATCTCGAAATTGGAAGCACTTTTTCACTACTTGAAAACAAAGAAAGAAACAAACAATGGTTTGTCCTCTAAGGTTTATTATCATTGATTTTCTTATGACAATATAATGATACCAACCATTAGACTAATTAAATGTTTTTGTTAATTGATAGTAGATGATGTCAAGTCTGCTGCGGATTCTAGTGAATGGCCGCAACCTGCGCCTAAGAAAGAAGAATGAGGATATGAATGGAGAAGACCCCAAGCCAGTTGTTTAAATTATACAGTAGATGTATGTTTGTATGACTTGAAATTGAAATGGTATCCTTTTGACTATGCAATTGCCTCTTGACTTGACATGAATAATACGGAGTAACAAATAAAAACATATATTAATATTCAAAGATATATACGTATTTATCTACGTAGTAATTTAATTTTTTTGTGGTTATTATTTCTCATAGAATATTTGAATATAATAATAATAAAAATAATAATAATAATTTATTACGTAGTAGTATTATAATTGTACCCTTAATATTAAAGGTCAGAAATTTATGGCGGGGCCCTTCATTAAATTTCGCCCTTTAACTGCATGTAAAACAAAACTGAAACAAAATAGTGTCAAACACTCAAAATAGTGTCCAGTTTGGAATATTCTGAGTCAAACTTGTTAAACTTTAACCCTAAATGTTTGTATTTTACAAAATACTTGATGAAACTTATACTCCGTAACAATTAAAAGTAGAGTGCTTATCAAGCTTTTTCAAGATATAATATAGATTTGTTTGCATAATAAATTTAAATGAGTAACTAAGGGCAAATTTGAGTATTAACTATGTCTAGAATCTTCTAATATATTAGTATTACATTTTTTGGCATAAGTCTTTTGAGGCAGGATAGAGATCCTGTAAAGTTCTGAAAAGACTTGTTAAACTACAAGTCTATGTTAGAGGTAATGGTGCAATCAAGTTAAGCTTTTATCAAGCAACTCGAGCTCGAGCTCGAGCTTGAGCTTGGCTCGATTGACCGAAGCTTTTACTCAAGCCCAAGCTCAAGTGTAGCTCGAAACATATAACAAGCCAAGCTCAAGCTTTTAATAGCTCGACTCGAGTGCTTATCAAGCTTTTTCACGCTATAATATAGATTTGTTTGCATAATAAATTTAAACGAGTAACTAAGGGCTAATTTGATTATTAACTATGTATAGAGTCTTCTAATATATTTTAAACTACTACAATTTGTAAAATCTTGCTATATCTATCTATCATTGTAAATTGTGTCTAACTGTTCATAATTTAAAATACTATGAGAAACTAACTTGGCTTTAGAAAAAGTCATGTTTAAATAAATATAATATGTGGGATATACATGCATATGTTTTTTTTGTATTACGTATATTGTTACTCCGTATTTGCTTACCTACTTTAACTACGATTTATAGAAGTAATTGGTATGTGTGTTACTATTATAAATTTTAAATGAATCTAATTTAGTTTTTGTCTGTTTTACTTTATAATTTATACAATATATACATATGTTTACTCATGAGTTTGGGCATTTGACTAAAATACATTAATTTTGTATTTATTCACGCTTTCTAAACCAAGCTCAAGCTTTCATCGAATCATTTTCAAGCCAACCTCAAGCTTGGATAGTCACAGCTTGACAAGCTATCAAGCCAATGTCAAGCCTGTTATTTTGTTTTCAAGCCAAGCTCAAGCCCTGTCAAGCTCGAGCTCGGCTTGACTCGATTACACCCAAAAGTACACTTTAAACGCAATGTATTCATATATTTTGCTTCGAATATTATATAACGCACACAAAGATATTTAAGGTCAAAATTGAACGAGTTTGACTTAGAAAAGTCAAACCTGGACACGGGACGGAGGGAGTAATATCCAACATCAATTACGAGTAGTGTATTTATTACAGTAACCAACAACCAAAATAGCGTCAAACACTCAAAATAGTGTCAAACACTCAAACCTAACTACGATCACCGGTCACTGCCCAACCAAAACCGCATTTCAGCAGCTACTACCCTCGACCTCACCATCTTCTGCTAATGATGGCAACCCAGGTATTTATATAAACCTATCTTCGATATCATTATCATTATTTTTGTTATTCTCTGCCTAATTATTGTTCTGATGTGCAGAAAGATGAACAAGTGGAGTCTTATAGGAATTATTTTCTGGGAGTCAGCGACTGTGTAGGCCGGGCTGTGAAGGAAGAAGCTGCAGCAAAGAAGGTTACACAAAGGGGTGATCCCGCTATGGATGGGGTGATCCTAATGTTGCGGCCAGCCCACACACCATATCTGACCCTGGTTACCTTATTTAATACTCGACATATTGACTAAGTTTTCTAGTTCTGGATTAGTTGGCCACCTTGGCTCCATCTAGGGATTGAGGAGGGTAATTATCATTGAACACTCATCCGGATCCAAGGGGTCTTCTAGCTCAATAAAAGAGAACTTGATGTTTATGTTGTCGGATATTAAAGTTCAAGCTGAATTCTTTACTAGATCTAAATGATGATCACCAATATTAAACTTCAGTTGACCTCTCTCCATGTGGCTCACAACTAGCACCGGCAAACTCAACCCGTTTCATCAAAATAGGGTCAATTTGGGTCAAAAAATAATAATTTTGGGTGAGTTTGGGTGAACTATAAATGAAAATTCGGGTTGAAAGGGTCAGTTTAGAATGTCTAGATAAATATTTTACGGGTCAAACAGGTCAGCAAAGGGTGAGGACGGGTTGTCCTTTCAAGATGAAAAAAAAATACTGACCTCCATTGCTAAGGTATTCCGACGTCGTAGTAGAGAGAGAAAGACTTTGGAGTTGCAGGTGTTACACAGCTTTTTACTTTTCATCTTTGGATTCTTTTATATATTAAATAATTATTATTATTATATTAAAATAATATTATATTATTATAATACTACTCCCTAGTGGCCCAGTTAGTAATTTTCAATTTTGGTTTTCAATGTCTATTTTTCAAATTTAATAGATTTACTAATTACTTAAAACAATGATCTAAGTTTCATCAATATACTTATATAAATAATCAAAGTAATAAGTTCTAAAATTTAAATTGTAGTTAAAAAGTCAAATTAAAGACAATAAAATTAAGGGTCAACCCGACCCAATCCAACCCGACCCTTTTGACCCATGACCCGTTTGACCCGTTTTATAAAATGACCCGTTTGACCCTTGACCCATTTTGACCCTAACCCAATTTAACCCTTTATATAACCCGACCCGACCCGTACATTTTGCCACCCCTACTCACAACCAAGGTAAAGTGGGGTGATATCAAAACACATTAAAAAAATTGACCATTCTATTTCCCTTTCTAGTCATTTTTTTCAGCCAAGACATCTCTCGAACAACCGAAGTCCTAGTACAACCTCCATAAATCAGAATGAAGAAGCATGCATATGTTGATGAGATATTTGAAATTTTCATTCTTTCTAAAACTCCAAAGACATGGAAGTTTGTTCTTTGATTCAAGAACATGAAAGATGTATATTTGTTTTTTTACTTTATTTTTGCAATGTATTTAGTTTATGTCATCTTGAAATTTAATTTATAATATATTCAGAAGTGATATGCACAATCCATAGCGCTAACGTCTTTAATATATATCCATTGGTCAAGCTTCAAAAGTATACAAAAATGAACTATGCTCGACTTTCTTAGTCTGATAAAAAAAATATGCTCGACCATCGTAGTCTGATTAGGAAATTTGCTCGACTTTTTCTGTCTGGGAGTGGTTTTTGGCATGATGAAGAACTGTAAACGTTTACCTAAAAACGTCTCAAGTAGCACCACATCGTTACAAATACCTAAAAGTTGGCCTGTATGTAATGGCCCATTTCCTACCACGTATTGTATGTGGGTTAAAGTTGGCCTGTAAGTATTTTCAGTTTTTCACATTTCCTTCTTGGCCTGTATGTGTGCACGGCCAAGACTCATACTCTAGCAGTGTGATGGCGTGCGCGAGAGGCGTTTTATTTCCTTTAGACGCAGCACCACTTTGGAAGGTTTAACAACCTCCTGGGCAGTGGACCAAACCGTTGTAGTATAGTAGTGGTAAGTCCGGGGGTTGTATCGTTCAAATGCAAGAATGTGTGGTAGGCTAAGATCTAACCTAAGGTAGCTAAGAACTAAAGGTGAGGGAAGATTATTTTTGTATTTTTATGTTTTTATAGAAAGCAGGTAAAATCTAGGGGTTTTGGATTTGGGGGTTTAGCTTATAGCTAAATTAACTAACTAACTACTGAGAGATAACAATTGGAATTAAGATATTGCTGTGCTTGATCGGTTCATGCGCATCCCCTAATACCTAAGTCTAGTGTTGTTGCCTTTTTGCCTCGTGATGCTCTAGGTTAATTGCTTCCTAAGTTTACACACTAAATACACGATAAAGTGGCCTGGACTGCAAAGGACGCGGATTATATTATCCTGGAACAAGCAGCTGCATTTAAAGCACCTTAATGATATAAGAGCTGTCACTTTGTTATACACATGATCCAAATAACTATTTAAGTATAGACTGATTAAAAGGTTATTTAAGTTCATGCAAAGAGGCATCACGAGAGACAGCAAACACTAACCCTAAATATCAGGTTCTACGCATTATGTAATCAAGCACAACAATATAGGAGTTTAGCCTTGCATGTTAATGGTAAAACAAACAAGAGATAAAAGAAACATACTTGATTGATAGATCCAAGTGGAATAATTAGGGTTTATAAACCCTAAACTATGCCAACAATGGCTGACAATAAAGCTAAGTCCGGCTCCTTGAATAACCCTAAAAGTCTCTTTCCCTAACTATGAAATTCGGGTTTAGTATATATAGACAAACATCCGTGACGGCGTCAAGTGTAACTTGTGACGTCGTCAGGGCAAAAGAACATTCTAGAATTAGGGTTTCCTTGGCGGCACGACGGCGTCATGAGATGTTGTGACGACGTCGTGGTCTTCGACGATTTCTTCCTTGGCTACTGACCTTCAATGACGTTGTTACGGTATAAGTTGTGACGACGTCAAATCTCTTGGACTCTTCCTTGATCTCTCTGACTTACCATGACGCTGTTACGTTGTAGCGTGTGATGTCGTCATGGCCTTCAATGTTGATCCATGAGCTCTCTGAGTGGTATTGACGCTGTCACGTTGTAACTTGTGACGGCGTCAAGGTCTGTGATCCAGCTAATTCTTGACATTTCCATGACTTGGTTTGGTTTCCTTGTCCGGTTCTTCTCCAGCTGAGCTCCAAGCATCCAAATACCTCTAAAAATGCCCAAATATGCATGTTTTCATCCAAATGCTCCAAAATGTCTGAAAAACTAAAAAGGAACGATTAAGCACCTTTTTAAGGTATAAACATGCGGATTTAGGGGGTAAATGAGCCCTAAAAAGTGTATAAAAATGCACATCATCAAATACCCCTACACTTGGGATTTGCTTGTCCTCAAGCAAATGTGCTTTTCTACCTAGACAATAAGCATATCGGGTTCACTTACACTTAATTTTTAAAATAATTTACAACAGTTACCTCTAGGCCTCGTAATAATCGGTACGGAACATACACACTAGCAGCTCACAATAAGTGTTTGGGATTTTCTATTCACTCACTCTCAATGGGTTTATAATATAAGTAATAGTAAATGGAAACAGAAAACACTCATTACCTGCATAATACATAAGTTAACCATAGGCTTGGTAAAGGATCAAACCTCCACCGGTAGTGTATGCATTTATAATTACTACTAAAGAGGACTATGGGTTGTAATGGGGATTTGGGGTGTAAATGATGTAAATGGAAACGGAAACGGATGGGGAATATATTTGGGGGTAGGAATTTTTCTGGATTTGGGGTGGAAAGGGTTACAAAGTTAACTACTTGGGCACACGGTGAGTGGTTGCTAACCAAGAACTCGGACAAAGGTATACAAACTCTACATCAATACTCTACAACAAACTCTTTCTTTTCCTTTTCTATTTTTAGTTTTTTATTTTTTTTATTTTTATTTTTTTATTTTTTTATTTATTTTTATTTTTTATTTTTTATTTTTTTTAAAGAATAAATAACAATGATACAAAGGTAGGGGCATAAACTGCGTTCCCCTACACTTGAGCTTTTTGATGGCTCAAAATAAATAAAACTAATCTAAGACTCGATTTGGTTGGATCAATAAAACATGGAGCTTCTTCTTCTTAAGTACTAGTGGGAACATTTTGATTTCTTTCCCACTTCTTCAAATGATAATAAACTAACAATGATTCCCAATCTTCCCAAAACTGTATATACAAGGATAAGGGCATAGCAACCGTGTACTCAAGTAACTAACTAGGGTGAAAGAAAAATGATGTACTAAAAATGAGTACATCAAAGTGAAAGGGTGATATCATGGGTGTAAGGGTTGAACAATGCTCTTCATTAACAATCCGATTAAAATCAGAAAATTAAAGAGAACCGTGAAAAGGTATAGGCTCTGTGGGGTGTACTAGGGGTATCCTGCACTAAAAATGAGTGCATGGCAAGGTGTGGGTATCGTCTAATGACCGGATGTGATCAAGAGAACGCAAAAATAGGTTTAAAACATGGGTTAATCCTAAAAATCCTCTTTAATAACAAAAATAAGTACACACAGGCGCAGTCTCGGAATGCATCAACTAAAACAAGTTCTAGAAGTTATATATTACCGGTACACTCATATGAAATCTAACTCAACCCAAAAGGGTGAAGTCAAAAGTCATCTTAGGCACCAAAGATGGGTACCCGAAATCCTAAAAATCTAAGGGCTAACCTCACATTTTGGGGGTGGAATTTGGGTGTTTTTGTGCTAGTCATGCATATTCCTATCAATGAGACACCTTTTATTACTTAACTTCGAAAATAAAAGTTACAAAAAATTTTAAATTTGGGTGAAATTCGCCTTTTATGTTAAAGTTTCGATATATTACACATCATTTTGAGGAGCAAGCAAATACAAATGAAACAATAGCATCAAATGGTTGTTTTCCCCCCTACACTTAAGTTGAACATTGTCCCCAATGTTCTAAAAAGTAGGTACCCTGTTTAAAACAAGTAAAGAAAAACAAGCGAGAGAAACTGGTACTGCCCTGGATTTGCTCAGCTGATGGTGAAGAATCGAATGATAACTGGTTAAATCGTCATCCAAGAACGTACACTTGAACTTCCTAAGATGTTCCATGCTTCCTCATCAAATATAACCTGTAATCAAAAACAAAGAAAACTACACCAAGCATAAAATATGCGGAATATACTATACATATGTTTTCCCTATTTCGGATTGACTCAATAAGGCAATAAAGATAGACGAATGAGAGTACACTTACTAACATGTGTTTGCAGCTTTTATACAAGAATTAATGACCATAAGGTAAATACAAGTGAGGTATAAGTTTAAAAATTGAAATTACAAAATTTTACTTTTCAAAAATTTTCTGAACACATGTGACGCTGTCATGCAAAAGCGTGACGTCGTCAAATGTTTGGAAATTTTTTATGAAACTCTCTGTTTGCTCATGACGTTGTCATGCCTTATGGCGTGACGGCGTCAGGAGAATTGGGTATTCTTTCTGATTAACTTTGACGTTGTCATGCCTTATGGCGTGACGTCGTCAAAAGTTTTGAAAACTTTTTCTCAAACCTTCTGAGCATCATTGACGTTGTCATGCCTTATAGCGTGACGGCGTCATGATCTGTAAAACCAATAATTTCGTTTTTGAACTCTTTATTTCCTGCATAAAACTTATTAGTTTGCTTTTTCAAATATAAAAATAGCTGCAAAACATGGTTAGAAGTAACTCAATCATTCGTAAGACTCGATAACTTGACGCGAATTACAATTAAGCATATTAAACAAATCATGCAATATAGATAAACAATTAAAAAGCATGAAAAGAAAGATAAGAAAAATGTAAAACACACGACACACCTAAAATAAAAATTCACCAATCCATTGATTAAACGTAAGAACATCAAGTCATAGAACAGTAAAAAGCAAACCACTATTAAAAGATAACAATGTTTTGAAACAGAGAAATGAATCAAGATGGTCCATCATGGGGAGAGTCTTCACGGTGGGAGTATCCTGGAGGCATATTCCCGCTGTAACCATGAGGTGGATAGAGGTGCTCGAGCCCAGGGTAGGGGTCAATCTGGAGTGGAGGGTCGAGGTTACCTTGGATGGAGGTGTATTCCATCAATCTAACCATATGGTTGTAGGTCCATTCGTCCCTAGCCTCTTGACGTGCCTTCCACTCGTGGAATTTACCCCACTCGGCGTCTTGCCTCTCCATGAAGCCTGCTTGATGAGCTCGCCAATCATCTTCGCTCATGTTCCTAACATCTTCCTCCCCCAATCTAGATCCATCCATGGCATCATCGTTCTCCTCATTATCTTCCTCCTCCACGACAACATTTGTGGCTTTAGGCCAAGCGTAACCTCTAGTACCCAATGACATAACCACTTTCATGTCAACGAGGGACTTTGCCACGAACTTATGAGGTGGGTCAACTAGGGTCAAAGCTGAAATCAAATCCGGGTTTAATAAACCAAGGCCCTTGGCAATCCTAGTAACAAGCATCCATCCAAAAAGCTTCTCCTTCCGCTTTACTCCATTAAACATGAAAGCGATCCAGAAAGGTAGGTTGCAAGTTACATCCTCGTCAAAGATGGTATAGAGAAAGAAAAGATCCATTTCCGTGACTCGATTTTTGGAACTCAAACGAGGAGTGAGGGAAATGGTGATGCAACGATGAGCAAGTCTTACTTTTGGGTCCTTAAGCCTTGTTGCGAGGCTATGCCCTACTTCCAACGGTCCATTTCCAATCTTTGACCAAAACGCGCGAACCTCAATATCATCCTTCCCGGTAACACCTCCTCTCAACCCGTCGCAAATCCTAACACGGGAATCGTCATTTCCCTCATATAACCCGCAATGACTACCAATCTCAAAAAGAGAGATCTCCCATTCTTTTCCACCCAATCTAAACTTGATCCTTTTAAACTCCGGGTTCTTTGAGCACTCCCCAGATTTAAAAGAAAAACTGCAATAGAACTCGCGAACCAATTCCGAATATATGGGTTCGTTGGCTTGAAAGAGAGCGACCCATTGGGGGCCCGTGAAGTTGTCGGTTGTGATGAAGTCCTTGAATTCTTGGGTCAACTTGTGTTGCGATAAGAATTGCCAATCGAGGACATCCCCATTGGAAACAGGGCGGTAGCAGTACTTTTCAAGCTTTTCATTAAGCTTGCTTTCCGTGGAAGTCATCCATTTGCGAATGGTATCAATGCAAGCGTTGGAAGGGTTGGATGAAGATGAGCCCTCGTTAGTTCTTTGTCTCTTCCTCATTTCCTACAAAAGATATGAACAATTAAACGGAGGAGTAAGGATTCGAAAGAAAGCTTAGGTCTGATAAAATGGTCAGCGACGGCGTCAAAAGTAATTGTGACGTCGTCAATTTCAAAGAGGAAAACAATACGACCCACTGTAAGGAAATGATGTCGTCATGCCAAATTTGGTGACGGCGTCACATGTTCATTACCCAACTTGACGAAAGTGTGTTATCAGATAAAAAACCCAACTTATAGGATCTCGATCAGCAGTTCATAAGTTGAAATTAAAAGATATCGGATGAAAGTAAAAGTGGTTCAAAAACGTTTTGTGAAATCAATTTTTGATTGAATGAAGTGATTGCCCCACTTTTGAATCAAAACCATCATCTAGTGATTTAAGTTAATGAACAAAAGATGAGATTTGGGTTGTGGAGAAGGAACTGATTAGGAAAGTTTGCTTAAAATTAAATGAAAAGAGATGACTTACCGAAGGGAGATACCTGGAAGCAAAAGACCAGATTTTGAGAGAAAATGGAGTTTGGGGGTGAAGATGACGGCTGGTAGTGGTGGAGTGGGGGATGAAAAGGAATGGGGGCAAAAAGAAAGGGTTTTATCCCTGATAGTTGCGACGACGTCACACGTATATCGTGACGGCGTCAAACGTCCAGAACACGGCTTCAGCACTTATAGGAAGCATCGTGCCTCTTTCCTCCAAGATCAAAAACGCGATTTCTCAAATTCCGCGTGGGAAACGCGTGAGAAGGTTCGTTGTGCAAAATGACCGTTGAAAGAAATATGATTGGATCGTTCGAGGAGATCGAGACTAAATTTCGAGATCGTGGGGATTCCTTATCAAAGTCTCCACTGCACTTTTCGGACTTTGTTTTGACTTCTCTCCTTTTACATCTGGGTCGGTGAAATGGAAGAATGCGGACGCATCTAACCATTAAGGGTGGTTGAAGGATGGGTTTTCGAAAACCTTCCTTGTGCGGGGATAGGGTTTTGACTTCGGGGAACCTGGTAATTTTTTTTATTTTTCTTGGGTTCTCGTTATTCATCCTAGTCATCTCCCTGATGTTCTTCTCTAATTTCTCAAATAGGCTGAGGGCTTCAGTCTTGAATCCGTTGACTTGTTCCTCGAGCTGGTCAAGCCTTTTCTCATGTTCAGCTGCGAACGTATTCGTGATGCGTTCGAATTCTTCTTGACGTGTAGGATTTTGGTAGAGAGGGGAGTTGATATTCATTTCCTCCGAAACCATGAAAACCTTGTGGTTCTCAACTTGTGGTTCGAGTGAATTTCTCATTAGCTCCTCCACTTTGCGCTCCATCACTCCGAGTAGTTGCTCGATGTCAGGATTTTCGGGGTCGAGAGTAATGTCGTCTGGGTCCTCGTAGTCGTACCAATCGTCTTCGTAGTATTAAGCTAGATCTTCTATGAGATCCCAGGCTTCACTCGGAGTTTTGTTCATCAGCTTGCCGTTCGCGGAGTAATCGATGTTGCGCTTAAAGTCGATAGATATATTGTCGTAAAAGATTTGGACTAGAAGCCAAAGGTCGATTCCGTTGTGGGGGACTTTGTAGAGCAGGTCCTTGAATCGTGTCCATGCCTTGGGCAAAGATTCTCCTTGATGTTGTCGGAACATCAGGATGTTGCTACGAAGCTCAGGAGTTCTTCCAGGTGGAAAGAACTGAGCAAGGAATCGTGTTGCAAGATCATCCCAGGTGGTGATAGATCCTGCTGGAAGACGTTCAAGCCAATTGCTAGCTTGATCGTGTAGGGAAAATTGAAATAGGCGTAAGCGGTTGGTTTCCCTATTGTCCACATTAAGGTCTAAAGAATCTGTGAGTTTAATAAAGTCCTTAAGGTGTTGGTTTGGATCCTCGGATCGTAGTCCGTGGAAAGAGCATCCGTTTTGCACCAATCGGATGGTGTCGGATCGAAGAGGTCCAACATTGTTCCCTTGGGGGTTTTCAATGGTGTTCTTGTAGCCTTGATGGCTGGGCCTAGAATAGTCTCCTAAGGTCCGGATTGGATCTACGTCTCCCATGGTGGTTAACGCAGAAGAGTTACGAAACAAAAACACAAAGAAAATAGATAGACTAAAAGAAAACTAAAAACAAAACAAAAATCTTGCTTAAAAGGATTTAAGCAAGTAGTGCTAAGCTACGCTAAGTGTTGATCCTAACTAACCTATTCCTAGAGCTGCGGCGCCAAAAACTTGATGGCGTGCGCGAGAGGCGTTTTATTTCCTCTACACGCAGCACCACTTTGGAAGTTTTAACAACCTCCTGGGCAGTGGACCCAACCGTTGTAGTATAGTAGTTGTAAGTCTGGGGATTGTATCGTTCAACTGCATGAATGTGTGGTAGGCTAAGATCTAACCTAAGGTAGCTAAGAACTAAAGGTGAGGGAAGATTATTTTTTTATTTTTATGTTTTTATAGAAAGCAGGTAAAATCTAGGGGGTTTGGATTTGGGGATTTAGCTTATAGCTAAATTAACTAACTAACTACTGAGAGATAACAATTGGAATTAAGATATTGTTGTGCTTGATCGGTTCATGCGCATTCCCTAATACCTAAGTCTAGTGTTGCTGCCTTTTTGCCTCGTGATGCTCTACGTTAATTGCTTCCTAAGTTTACACACTAAATACACGATAAAGTAGACTGGACTACAAAGGACGCGGATTATATTATCCTGGAACAAGCAGCTGCATTTAAAGCACCTTAATGATATAAGAGCTGTCACTTTCTTATACACATGATCCAAATAACTATTTAACTATAGACCGATTAAAAGGTTATTTAATTTCATGCAAAGAGGCATCACGAGAGACAGCAAACACTAACCCTAAATATTAGGTTCTACGCATTATGTAATCAAGCACAACAATATAGGAGTTTAGCCTTGCATGTTAATGGTAAAACAAACAAGAGATAAAAGAAACATACTTGATTGATAGATCCAAGTGGAATAATTAGGGTTTATAAGCCCTAAACTATGCCAACAATGGCTGACAATAAAGCTAAGTCCGGCTCCTTGAATAACCCTAAAAGTCTCTCTCCCTAACTATGAAATTCGGGTTTAGTATATATAGACAAACATCCGTGACGGCGTCAAGTGTAACTTGTGACGTCGTCAGGGCAAAAGAACATTCTAGAATTAGGGTTTCGTTGGCGGCACGACGGCGTCATGAGATGTTGTGACGACGTCGTGGTCTTCGACAATTTCTTCCTTGGCTACTGACCTTCAATGACGTTGTTACGGTATAAGTTGTGAGGACGTCAAATCTCTTGGACTCTTCCTTGAACTCTCTGACTTACCATGACGCTGTCACGTTGTAGCGTGTGACGTCGTCATGGCCTTCAATGTTGATCCATGAGCTCTCTGAGTGGTATTGACGCTGTCACGTTGTAACTTGTGACGGCGTCAAGGTCTGTGATCCAGCTAATTCTTGACATTTCCATGACTTGGTTTGGTTTCCTTGTCCGGTTCTTCTCCAACTGAGCTCCAAGCATCCAAATACCTCTAAAAACGCCCAAATATGCATGTTTTCATCCAAATGCTCCAAAATGCCTGAAAAACTAAAAAGGAACGATTAAGCACCTTTTTAAGGTATAAACATGCGGATTTAGGGGGTAAATGAGCCCTAAAAAGTGTATAAAAATGCACATCATCACAGTGGTAATTTGGAATTTTTTCTACGCTGGCTTATTAGGCGATTAATATAAATGTCACGGCTCATTCTAGTCATCCAGAAAAACTACTATACATACCATAACCTTAAGTCATAGACACAAACCAAACAAACTTAAAACTAAACAACCCTTACATGTACGTGTCCTACAAAACAAAAGATCAACCATTCCCTGCCTTTACCATAAATAAAAGCGAGCTTTATTTTCACTTCTGACACTGCTTCTGTATATCTCTTTTAAGCTGCTGCGACATTTTACTTTCACGCTCCACAAGATGCTTGATGTGTTTCGAAAGCTTTAAATTTATAAGTCAAGTATTGCCGGATTAATATTATATGAAACACACGGGTAAAAGTATAACCCACGTATGTAGTATAACTTCAAATCGGTAAGACATGATCGTTCCACAGGGATTGGCATTTACTTACTTCAGATTTAGTCAGAAAAGTAATTAAACTTAGAAACGTTGAAAAGTGAGTTTGTAATCAATGATAAAATAATGGTTACTTGGATAGTTATGAAACTCAGTAATTTTGGAACGATCACGATCAAAGGATAGATTAATTATAAAAATGGTTTTCTCGTCAGAAAACGTTTTTACGAGTTAAAGGCTAGCTCAAGACTCTAATTAAGCCAACTGAACTTCTTCGCGTCAGCAAGATAGATTCAGTTGCTAAGTATCAAAGCTTAATATGTTTACCTAGTTCTGGAGGCAGAGGTTCTAACCTTCGATAAGGACCATAGACAAATCCTTAGAACCATATGCATACGTTAACCCTTTCGGCAATAATCAACGTAAACATACAATTGAAGCGAGATAATCACAGCGTAGATAAGATAGATACGTCAGGATCGTAACAACAGCTTGAGACTAAAAAGATCGTAATTGCACCAAACTTTACTTTATTTCATAATTTCTCCAAGCAACCATGAGCGGTTTAGCTACTCATGTTGGAGTTCATAACATCAACAACTTTGTCACAATACATTAAAACATTCATGATATTACAATGTTCTTAATATATTCTAGTTGTAGATCTTCTTTATTCCTAATAGTAGTTGTTTGTGGTGTTTTATGGTGGTTTATGGTGGTGGAATAATTGGTTGGTTTAACGGTCGTCGGGATAAAAGGTTTACGGAGGTGTTTGGGATCTTCGGAGCCCTAGACAATCGTAGAGACGAGTCAGGCTACTCCGGTGGGATTTCTAGAGAGAGAAGTGTGTGTGTTTCTAGTGAGGGAAAGTGAAAGAGATATTTGATATTCGAAAATGGGAAATTTGGGTGGTATTTATAGGACAAATTGGGTGTTCGGCGTACAAAGTTTTGTGCGCCGTAAAGCCATTTGTGCAGCGAACACGACTTTTGTGCGGCGTACTTTGATCATTTATTGCGAGCATTTAATGTTGAGGCGGTGCCAAGTGCGGCGTACTAGTATTTGTGCGGCGTACGTCCATTTGTGCGGCGAACACGACTTTTGTGCGGCGCACATTGTTGAGTTTTGGCGGGAATTTCTTCTTTTCTCCACATTTGAATCCATACATGTGTATTTTGCACTTTTAAGCTCCGGGAATCAGTCTTCGTGAATCTGAAAGCAATTAGAGTGATTAAGTATCAAAAGTTCACGATAAATGTTATAAAATATGCAAATAACGCTGAGGAAATATGTTGTATTTGAGCGTTATCAAATCCCTCACACTAAGATATTGCTTGCCCTCAAGCAATGAAAAGCGATAAAAATAGATCATTTGTCGTGACGTGAGGAAAATTTGAGATAAAAATCATTTGCATTTTTTAGATAGACAGGCAGTGATAAAAATAAGTCAGCACCTCGCATGGATAGTGTTTAAGTTTAAAATTCACACATGCGCTCAGGGGATAAAGTAGATACACTCAGTTAGCACATACATAACCTAGACAGCTACCATAGGCTTGTACAAGACACAAAAACAAAAACCGTAAGGTTGAGTTTTGGGAGTCAGTAACAGGATAGACTTATCAGGATTTTTCTTGCAATTTTTTTAGCTTTAAGCTTCATAACATAACATAAGCCATAGATTTTTAGCTTATAACTTTTTTTCTTTTTTTTTCTTTTCTTCTTTTTTTTTTTTTTTTGCACTAAGTGTTTCTCATACAGCAACATGTGATAGTAATCGGCATGGAATAATGGGATTGCGGATTCGTTAATGATGATCAAGTTTTAAAAAGATATTTTTTAATTTTCAAAGATAAATCAGTTTGAAAATGGTTTAGGGCAAACATGGGGATAAGATAATTTTCAAAGTAATTTTACTATTCGACTCCCCTCCACACTAAGTTTAAGCAGTGTCCTCAGTGCTTCAAACTGAAAATTAGTAAGAATAGGAAAATTAAAAGGATTACGGTACTTCCCGGGGTGTTTGGATAGTGGATTCTGGAGCGGCATAGAAATCGGCATATGAGTATTCTTCTTTTTTCATCTTTTTTTCTTCGGTTAAGCTATCTGCAAAATATAGATACAAAGGAAAAAGGAAAATATTTTTGTTGTTTTGTTATATTTTTGAAAACATGAGGAATAGGAATTCCTCCACACTAAAGTGAAAAATAGGATGAAAGTATTAAGTAGACACGGGTTGCCTCCCGAGCAACGCTTAGGTTTTTGAGTGAGTCATCAGCTTCGACTCGTAGTGCTGATATTTCATCTTTGGGGGTAAAAAGGTTTGAATACTTCGGGAGTATTATGGAATGTTTCTTCTTCATGGTAGAGTTTTAAACGGTGTCCATTCACTATGAAGGTTTTTCCATTTTGTCAGTAAAGTTCAACGTATCCGGATGGGTATTGGTGTTTCACAACGTATGGTCCTAGCCATCGGGATCGGAGTTTGGGTTGTTTGAATTTGTACTTAGAATGAAAAAGGAGTACTTTTTCACCATGTTGAAAGTTTTTTCTTATTCTGAGCTTCCTGTCATGCCAGACTTTTGTTCGAGCTTTGTAAAGCCTAGAATTTTCATAAGCATTAAGTCTTAATTCATCGAGTTCATGCAACTGGAACATTCGTTTTTCTCCTGTAGCGATTAGGTCAGGGTTGCAATTATTCAGTGCCCAGTATGCATGGTGTTCAACTTCAAAGGGTAAGTGGCATGTTTTTCCATAGACTAGTTTGTATGGGGTAGTTCCGGTGGGTGTTTTGTAGGCGGTTCCGAAAGTCCCAAAATGACTACGAATGATATACTAACACAAGTTTAACTTTTCAATGTGTAATGCTTTTATTCAAAGAATGTAAGTATTACAATGTGCTAGAGATCGCACACGTTTGAATGACAATGTAAACCTAGCCCTATGATCGAGTAAACTAAACACTTGGTAGTTTACAAGCGAACTATGACTGACCTTCTGGGTACAGAAAGGTACAGATGGTTAAGTTCGTGTGGGAGTTAAGTTTTACTATAATAACGACACTCTGTGTGAAACGATAACTTAACTCCCCTAAACATTCTCTATATATACTAGTACGAGGTAAGGTTCTCCACGTGGGGTTGTCGGCGACGTGTCACTAAAGTAGTGGATGCCATGCCTTGCATTCAATGCATGTCTATTCTTGGAAATGGGTCGCCGTCTCTTTTGTGAACAGTTCTGACAACTGTACACCTTTATACACTAACTCTTACCTGTTGTACTTGTGATCAGCTTTAAGTCAAATAACACTTTGTCCCGCTCAAATGTTATTTGCTTTATCCCGCCTAATCACACAGAGATAATGTTACTCTCTCATAGGGCTAGAAGGATACTCAGAGTATTGCCACCTCTGAGTCTCCTGCATTACCTCAGAGTGTTCTTTGTAGTCTTCTGATATCTCTCTCAGCAGACTTGAACACTTGGGTAGACAGCTGATGTCTTCATCACGCTGTATGAGTCTTCTGGGTCAGTACCCAGAGACTTTCTTCTCGGGAAGTAGTTCCCTAGGTCATTACCTAGGAACTCTGTACCTTCTGGGTCCTGAACCCAGATGCTCTGCTGACTCTGTGGACCTCTGGGTCAGATCCCAGAGACAATTGTCTTAGCATAATTTCTGTTTAAATCTAGGACCATTATTGGGCTCAGAAACTGACCCAACAATCTCCCCCTATTTAAATATAAATTATGCTAAGTCTGAAATTAAGGTAAGTGAGACACAACTTCTTCTTACTCAGAATTTAACAGGGACAGAAACAAAGTACTTTCATTAAATATTACATAGAGGCACTATTTTGAATACACAGTGGTTCCTAGGCCATCTAAGTTCTTTTCCACATTGAGTCTGGCATGGTGCACATCTGGCCTTCCTTCAATGACAGAGATCATCCTGTTGTAGAACTTCCTGCCCATCTCAGTATCCTGCATGACATTCTTGGCCATTCGAATTAGTTGAGAAGTGGTAGCCAGCTCTAACTCACTTTCTCTCTGGAAATAGTAGTCAGTGAAGCCATTCATCAGAAACACTCCATATTCTGGTTCTTCAATCACCTGACCATATATGGGAGTTACTCCAGGAGGAAGTGTCAAGTTTCTCTGAGATCCATCCACATCAACATACTCTGTGACAAACTGTTCTTTAAGGAGACTGAGTCTCTTCCTTTCTTCTGAGTGGGTTTCTTCTCCCTGATCTCAGGTTTTATCCCTAAGGAGGACAGAGCTTGTGGGATTGGAACACCCAGCTTCTGAGCCTGGGTTACCCACCAGGTGAGCTTGGTGTTGATATTTTTCAGCAGATGATTATATTGATTAGTTCTCCTGCTTGCCACGATCTGCTGAATTTCAATCATCTCTGTAATCCCCAAATCCTTTCTCAAGTCCAGGTTCTCATATGGGAACACTGTCACTGGGTCGTTGTTCCTGGTGACTCTCAGTGTGGGACCTGCATTCTTTGGGATGAAGTAAGTCTTGACTCCAATGATGGTGAGATGGTTTGCTCTGAACTCCTACAGATGCTGAAGCTCCTGAATGGCCTTCTGTTTCTTGGCTCTGTGAGCTTTGGCCATTTCAAGCATTTTCCTCTTCTGAGCTTCAACATTGCATTTGTCTTTGATGAGCTGCTCATTGAGGCGCTCATCTTCTTTGTTCTTGCTCAGTCTGTTGTATTCGTCTATCTGCTTCTGAGCTAGGTCAGGATCAGGGATTCCAAATTCCCTGATGTCCAGAGGCTTAACATTTGACCCACCAGTCTCTGGGATGATTATCAGAGCCTTGTTGCTGTTCACTTCTTTCTCAGTGATTCCCTTTCCTTTATCTTGAGTTTCTTTCAAAGGTAGTCCAGAGGGAATTGAAGGTGAAACAGCAGAGACATTCTTCATGTAATCCACAGCTTGTTTGCGAATCAGCTCCTTCACATTATCAGCTATTTTAAGCTTGCTGGGATCAATGAAGTTAACAGGAGTAGGAGTGATCAGAGGAGGAGTGGGTTTCTTCCTGACCCTCTTTTGCAGAGGTTGATTGTCTTCATCTTCAGAGTCAGAAACCAATGTAGGCTTCTCAGTAAAGTCTTGATGAACAATCATTTGCATCTCCCCCTGAGGTGGTGTCTCCTGCTCCCCCTGAATGTTTTCAGGGAGTTCATCCTTCTGACTCTTCTTCTCCCCCTCAGTAGCAGACATCCTGTTCTGCACTGAACTGAGGATGGAGACAGCATTTCCAACCTGTTTGTTTGTCTTCTTTACCATCTTGTGAACTTTAGTCAATTGATCACTATGGTCAGAGATTCTTGTTCTGGTGGATTCCATTCCTAGCTGAATTTGATCGGCTAAGTTCTTCTCAATTCGCTCGCCCAGATGAGTCTCCAGATGAATAAACCTGTTAGACTCAGCTTTATGAAGAACTTCAAAGTGATGCTCCATATCCTGTTGTAAAGGTTTAGTCACAGACGCAGACACAGCAGCAGGAACGGAAGCTTTGAGAGCATCAGAGAGCATCTCAGGCAGGAGAGCTCTCAGAGAGTCAGCAAGAAAACCAGGGAGTTGCTCCTTTAGAGCATCCTTGATGAGACCAGGCAAAGTGATCTTTAGTTCGTCAGAGACAGCTTCGTAGACAGTCTTCCGAATATCATCATTTACCTTTTGGAGTACCTGATCCTCAGAATCGACCAGCTGATGGATAGATTCCTTAACATCCGAGGTGACTTGGTTGATGATGATGTATGTTGATTCATCTATCTTGGAGAACAGATGATTAACCTTTGTATTGAACAGAGACATAGACACAGAGTCACCTTGATTTGCTTGGTTGGTGGTTGGTTCATCAGCAACATGTGCAGTGGTAGCAGGTTCATCAACATGCGATTCTTCATGAGTGCTGTCAGGTTCAGAATCCATGAACGGACTCTCTTGTTCCTCTGCTAGTTCAAGAATGACCTCATCACCAGGCATCTCGCTCAGGGATGAACTAGACAGAGCATCATCTAGCAACTCCTCATCAATATCATCTAAATTTCCCCCAGAAGCTTCTTGTGCTTTTTTCTTGTCAGCAGCATCAAAGAGGTCTTCAACAGAGGTAGAGTGCGTCTGTAAGACAACTTCTGGGTTTGGCTGAGGGACGGTCAGAATAGGTTCTGACCTGGTGACTTCTTTCTCCCCTGAAGGAGTCTCAGAGGTTTTGTTAACAGAAGAGTCATCCTCTGAGACATGAGTGGTCTCCTCAACCAATGATTTTTTCACCTGTAATAAAACAGTTAGCAAAAACCTTAGTGAAATATATGTAGGGAAAGATCGTCATGCGCTGTCCCTAAGAAGTCTGGGGGTGACCATCCAGACCCCTCAGATATCCTTCAAAAATGAATTATTCTAACTTTAAGAAGGCAGGATATCTGGGATTCTTTTCGTATATGGACCCCTGAGTCTGAGTGAGTACAATTCGTACAGGGGTCGACTTTCTTGTCAGGAGGTGATACTCCTGGAAAAGTCAGATTTTACAGGATCATACCCAGGTGGTTCTGCCTGAATAATCTATTCCTGGGTGCAGACACAAAGTGTACAGAAGAGAATAATACGTGCAGACACAGACACTCTATTGGGTCGGGGGTAGCCCTGATCTTCACCACTCTCTCCTAAAGAAATTTTGAGAGTGGCTGCTTGCAGTGCCCCTTATATTTAAATGCTAAATACCTATCTGGTATGAGCGGTTTAAGGCTGGTTACCTGTGCTTCTGCCGATCCTGAAGCTTCTAGACTCGGGGATTTATCAGCGGTGACCACAAACTCCTCAGAAGACTGAGGATGGGTGGTGGTGGAAGGAGCATCTTTCTTCTTCTTCTGTGGCTTCTTCTATCTGACCTTTTTCTCAGCCTCTGGTTGGGGAGAAGGTGTTGTTTCCTTCTCCTTAAGGTGAGAGTCAGAAGGTGTTGCGCGCTGCGTGGATCCTTGCCCAGAGGTCTTGGACAAAGACTTACCAACATCACCAGCAGCATTCACCTCCTGGTTAAAAGGGAGCGCAGACCTTATGGGAACATCTTCTAGGCCAGCAACATTGAGCATATGAGCAGTCAGAGGTACTTCATCAGAGGTTGCTGTCATAAGATTTGAGGCAATCAAGTGGTGCCCTTTAAGCTTTCCTTTTCCCAGAACATGATACTGACTACCCAACTTCAACTCCAACATTAAAGACAAGTATCTGGTGTAGCTTACATTCTTCTTTCTAAGCTTATCACTAGAGGTAGGATGGAGTTGAGCAATAAGATCATAGAACAGTATAGATGCAAAATCAATATTAACACCATGAATCAGAGAGTAAGCAAACATTTGTTGTTTCTGGTTCATTTGATCAGTGGAACCAGAATTTCCTCCTAAGCTTTTGATGATAAACAACATAAGTGCTTTCCATGAAGGAGAGAAATACTTGTAGTATAGAGGAGAAAACTGAGTTTTGGAGATTCCCAACTCCATTAAACCATTCACAACCTCATCCCTGCTTGGATGATCATCATAGGAATCAGATCTTGGAAACCCTAGAGTAGTAGCCCATTCCTCAAGATTGAATGAGATCTCCTGTTCAACTCCTGAAAGAGTGAATTCAACAATTCCTGTATCACCATTTCCTTTAGCTGTAAACCAAACTTCTTGAAGAAGGTTTTTATAGTAGGCGCTTGGCTCCTTTGTGAGTGGTAAGAAAATGGGGCTCTTTTTGATGAAAGTAATCATGCGAGAGAAATCATCGTGATGGGGTTCCAAGGTAGCAACGGAGTTTTGTTGCAAGAGTTTGCTTTCATTAAGTTCAAACTCAACGGAAGGAGCAGCAATGAGTTGGTTTTGGTTTTCTGCCATTTTTGTTACTGAGAGATTTTGAGAGATATGATCTTGTGGGGAAGGTTTAGGGTTTTGTGTGTGTGTTTTGTTTGTGGGATTTGATTAAGAGAAAACACACAAAGTTAGTATCACACAAGTTATATACCCTTTGGAAAACAATTTACCTTTTGAAAAATAGATCGTTTCAAATCCGCATTAAATGCGTAGTGGTAAAACTGTAAACAAACAGTCACGCGTGTGGGACCCAACGTCCTTTCAACTGCACACGCGCGATTTTTGACAGCACACACGCTTCCCATCCCGAGGAAGTTGGTAAACAAAAATATCCTTTTTACACATTAAATCCAAATTAAATAAGAGAATGATTGTTTGAGTAACTACTACAGTTGCATTCAAGTTACATTAAAAAACACATCTACTCCTATTTAGATTCATTTAATTCAATGTCATCTTCTGTTTCTGTATTACCACTTCTGTTATCAGAGACCTCTGTACCTATGTTTAACATTCCTAACTCAGCGACTAATCTAGTAAAACTAGGTTCAGCCAGAGGTTTTGTAAAAATGTCAGCAAGTTGAAGATCAGTAGGTACAAAATGAAGTTCTATATCACCTTTTATGATATGGTCTCTGATAAAATGATACCTGATGTCTATGTGTTTAGTTCTAGAGTGTAACACTGGATTATTAGATATGGCAATTGCACTAGTGTTATCACAAAATATAGGCACCTTGTCATATAGAACATCATAGTCAGACAACTGACTTTTAATCCAGAGTACCTGAGCACAGTAGCTAGCAGCTGCTACATACTCTGCTTCTGCAGAAGACATGGCCACAGAGGACTGCTTCTTAGAACTCTAACACACCAGTTTCCCACCAAGAATTTGGCACCCTCAAGAGGTACTTTTTCTGTCTAGGCAGCACCGAGCATAGTCTGAGTCAGAGTATGCCTTGAGATCAAAGCCTGATCCTTTTGGATACCAGAGGCCAAGATTTGGTGTTCCTTTTAAGTACCTGAAAATCCTTTTTACTGCTACAAGGTGGGATTCCTTGGGGTTAGCTTGGTACCTAGCACAGAGACAGGTGGAGAATTATATGTCTGGTCTGGTTGCAGTCAGATACATCAGTGTACCTATCATGCCCCTGTATAGAGTCTCATTAACAGAGACTCCTGAATCATCAGGACCCAAGTTATTGGGAGGGAGCATAGGACATTTCACTGATGCAGAGTCAGCAAGATCATACTTCTTTAGAAGATCTCTGACATATTTAGTCTGACAAATGGAAATCCCAGAGGGATCCTGATTAACTTGAAGACCCAGAAAATAGGACAATTCCCCCATCATACTCATTTCATATTTTTTTGTCATGATTTTTGCAAATTGTTTACTCATTTTCTCACTGGTTGACCCAAAGATGATGTCATCTACATAAATCTGTACTATGATGACATCACTTCCTGACTGATAGGTAAAGAGAGTGCTATCAATGGCACCTCTAACAAATTTGTTTTGGGTCAAGAAAGTAGAGAGAGTTTCATACCATGCTCTAGGTGCCTGTTTCAGACCATACAGAGCTTTGTTCAGCTTGCATACATAGTCTGGGTGATCATGACTTTCAAAGCCAGGAGGTTGTTCCACATAGACCTCTTCATCCAGCTTCCCATTCAGAAAGGCACTCTTCACATCCATCTGAAACACTCTGAACCCCATATATGCAGCATAGGCCAGAAAGATTCTGATTGCTTCTAGCCTAGCCACAGGAGCAAAGGTTTCATCATAATCAATCCATTCTTGCTGGTTGCATCCTTGTACCACCAGTCTTGCTTTGTTCTTGGTAACCACCCCACTTTGATCCATCTTGTTCTTCCAGATCCATTTTGTCTTGATGGTTTTCAACCCTCTTGGTCTGGGAACCAGAGTCCAGACTTGCTGTCTTTCAATCTGATTGAGCTCTTCTTGCATAGCCAAGAGCCAACCTTCTTCTGCTAGAGCCTCTAAGATCTTCTTGGGCTCAATGGTAGACAGGAAGTTCACATACAGACACTCATCAGCTGAGGCAGCTTCTGAGTCCTGGATTTGTCTTCTGGTTGACACACCTGCCCTGGGATCTCCTATTATGTTGACTAACTTGATGTGATTATTCTTAGTCCAACTTGCTTGAGGTGCAGGAGGTGTTAGACAGGTGTCTTCTGTACCCTCAAGTGGTGACCTAGGAGCAGGTGATGGAGATGGTAAAGGTTCAGGGACTATTTGACAGTGATCTTCAGCAATTCCTAGATCTTCATCTACATCTGAATCTGCTTCATCAATGTTAGGTGATTGGACTTCTGTCTCTGTAGAGGTCACAGCAGGTGCATTGGGCACCACAGGAGGTTGATCCCCAGAAACAACAGGGATAGGAGAAGTTGGACTTGACACAGACTTCTCAACCTCATAAGCAGGAACATATGGTAAGAACACAGAGGCTGCTGTGCACTGTGCTTCCTTGTTTCTGTGTACAGAGAATTCATCTTCTGGAAAGGATACATTTTCTACAAAGTCCACACCATCTCCTTCTGAACTGGTTCATGAGATGGCTTCTGTATCTTCACTAAATGTAATATGATAGGATTCTTCCATTTCTTGCCTTCTGATGTTAAAGACTCTGAAGGCTTTTGCGACAGCGGAATAACCAAGAAAGAATCCATCATCTGCCTTTTCATCAAACTTTCCAAGATAGTCTTTGTGGTTGTGAATGTGAACAGGACAGCCAAATACGTGAAAGTAGCTGACATCAGGAGCTCTCTTCCTGAAAACTTCATATGCTGTATTTCCATGTCTCTTCACAGTAATTGATCTGTTCTGGGTATAGCAGGCAGTGTTCACAGCTTCCCCCCAGAATTGTTTGGGAAGTTGAGCATTGTTAAGCATGGTTCGGGCCGCTTCAATCAGAGTTCAATTTCTTCTTTCTGCTACACCATTTTGCTCAGGAGTTCCTGGAGAAGAGAAGTTCTGTGAAATACCCTTCTGGTCACAGAAGTCTTCTAATTCTTGATTCTTGAACTCAGTACCATTATCACTTCTTAGAGCTTTAATTTTCAGATCATTTGCATTTTCAACAAGTCTAATAAAAGACATAATGCAATCAGCAGCATCACTTTTCTTCTTCAGAAGGAATACCCATGTGTATCTAGAATACTCATATACTATAACCAGAGTGTACTTGTTGTGATTGATGGTTTGGGGCTTGACTGGTCCAAACAAGTCCATGTGAAGTAAGTGGAGACACTTGTTTATAGAGAAGGACCTTTTAGTCTTAAATGAAGCCCTCTTGTGCTTTCCTTTCTCACAGGCAGAACAATTTTTGTCCTTGTGAAATGCCAGTGAGGGAAGCCCAGTAACCAGATGTTTCTTTGCCAGATTGTTGATCGTTTTGAAGTTCAAATGAGACAGCCTCTTGTGCCAGAGTCAATTGACATACTGAGAGGCTTTGGCCACGAAACAGGAGTTACTGTCTTGATTATAGGAGGACATGTCCAGAACATACACATCCCTCCTTCTGGGCGCCACCAGCACAATCTCCTTCTTGTTGTTGAAGATAGTTCCCTGAGTCTTGGTAAAGAGAACTTCATAGTCAGCATCACATAACTGACTAATGCTGATGAGATTGTGTTTCAGCCCATTAACATATGCTACCCTGGTAAATGTAATTCCATTGCAGTTAACAGAGCCATATCCTTCTGTCGTTCCTGAAGAGTTATCCCCAAAAAAAACATCTGGACCTGACTCTTTTGAGTATCTGTGCAGATACTGCTTCACACCTGTCATGTGTCTAGAACATCCACTGTCTAGATACCATACAGACCTTTTCAAATAATCTTGCACAGATACATCAAGCAAAGAATTAGTTTTTAATGGGAACCCACTTTGCAGTGGGTTCTGGTTGCTTCTTTGCAACTATGGGTTTCCTGGATGTTTTGATCCTGCACTGAGATTTTAAGTGGTCATAACTTCCACAAGTGTCACATCCAGGATAATACTGGCAGTCATTAGAATGATGGTCATTGAAACCACACCATGTACATATAGGAAAGGGTCTGCGAATTACTTGAGCTTTCCTAGGAGTGTTTCTAGGTGAGCTACTCCTACTGTTCCTGTTTGTGTAGTTCTGGTTCTGAGTAATGGGTTTCTTTCTATCATTAAGATGGTGGTGAGGACTTCTAGGCTTGTGTTTACAGACAGAATGATGATGATTAGTCCAGCCACAGTGAATACAGGGTACAACCTTTTCTCTTTCCTTCTTAGGAGAGATGCTTCTACCCTGTTGCTTTTGAGGAGAGGTCTTCCTAGGGGATGATATCTGAATTTTCAAATCTTTTACCTCTTCCATAAGAGCAAGAAGAAGCTTCTCTGTAGATGATTCAAGCTTCTTCTCAGGTACAGACTGTGGTTTAACAACATTTTTGGTTCTGGATAAAATCTTGACAGAGGGGTTTGATGACACATTACCCTGTTTCTTAGGACCTAAAGGAGTTACAACAATGAACTTAGGTGCAGGTCTAGGAGTAACAGTTACTTGCTTGGCCATAGACCCAGAAGGACTGGCTCCAGTGAGTCTGGGTAGTGAAGGTAGGGTCATCAGAGATTCATTTTCTGATTCAGAGTCAGAAGCACCATCAGAGGATGTTCCAGAGGGTGAATCCAACCCTGTACTACATACTACTTCAGGAGCCTCTGACCTCATGTCAGAAGTACCTTCTGAGGTAAGAGCACCTATACCAGGAGTAAACTGTATCTCAGACACAGTAGGTACAGATGCCCTTCTTCTGGCTCTACTACAGGCTCTAACAATGTCAGCAGGAATAGATTCATCAAAGATTTGATCTAGAGTAGCTTTACTACATGCCCATTTATTTATCACTCTTTTCAGTTCAGATATTTCATCATTTAGAGCATCATTTTTCAAGTTTGCCTTAATGATATCACTTTGCATGACATTGTTTACAGCAGCTACATTTTTAAGTTCTCCTAACTCATTTTTACAGGTACTTAACTCATTTTTTAGCATGTTAAACTTACTCACTAAGTTTTTTCTCTGTTCTTCTACAAAAGCAAGATCAACATGAGTATAATCATAAGTATGCTTTCTATCATCATTATCAGGCATAGTGAGAAGTTTTTGTACCTTTTTCATGGTGATTTCAACCCATTGACCAGATCTAGCATCACCTTTCCCAACAAAGGGTTCATCTTCTGCAACCACCATGAATGCTTTGAAAGTAGTACACTCATCATCAGAAGACACAGACTCATCATCCCAGTCAAATGTCTCAGCAATCAACCCCTTCTCAGACCTTTTCTTCTCTGTCTTCTCCTTCTCACCTTTTCCCTTAGCCAACTCATCCATCCTTTTCGTTAGTTCAGCCATTTCTGTCTTCAACCCTCTGTACTTGCCTTCATAGTCCTTCTTTGGTTTTTCAGAACCAAAATCAGAGGTTTTCTTGTAAGAGGAGGTATATTTTGATTTGTACAGAGGTTTTGATGGGTAGGTAGGAGTAGAGGTTTTGTTTGTTGGACAGTTACTCTGATAGTGACCTGTCTTGTTACAGGAGAAACAAGTCACCTTAGAGAGATCAGCAGGAGGACCTACTCTCCCTGATCTTTTAACAAACCTTCTTTGGTTAGCCAGAAGAGCTCTCTCCTGGAACTCAGCATTGAGTTCTTCCAGAAATTGATCAGCACTTCTGTTATCCTCTTCTATGTCAGAGTCGCTGTCTTGTTGGTGGCTCCGTGAGACAAGAGCTTTTGAGGTAGATGCTTGAACAGTAAACGACTTGGTTTGGATTCCAGCAATTTCATCAATCATTGGTTCTTCATCTGCATATTTTCCATACAACTTTGTGCTTGGTTCAAACTTAACCATTTCTTTGGTAAGCTGTTAACGAACGTGGCATTTACTTCTTCACCTAGAATCTTTACACCAACAGAGGACAAGTCATTCAGAATACTTTTAAACCTGAGATAAGTATCCTTGATCTTCTCTGTATCTAGAGCCTTGAAGTGATTCAGCTGCAAGCGTAGAGCAGCAACCTTTGTATCTTTGGTATCTTCTGCACCCTCATGAGCCAGCGACAAATCAGTCCAGATTTCTTGAGAAGTTTCACACTTCTGAATACTCTTCTGAATGGCTTTAGGCAGAGCAGAGTAGATAATGGCTCTAAGACGTTTGTCTTGATTTGCCAAACGAGCTTCAGCAAGAGACCATTGTGCTCTTGGTTTGGGTAGAGGATTTTCAGGGGTAGAAAGTAGTGACATTGGAACATAGGGACCATTTTCTAAAACTTTGCTTAGAAAGGGTTCGAGCCCTTCAATGAACACTTCAAAAGTATGTTTCCAGTTTGAGAAATCATCGGTTCAAACTGAGGCACATTAGACATGTGTGAACCCCCAGTTGCAGCCAAGAGTTGTGGTAGATTTTCATCATTGTTGTTATTACCACCATTACCACCATTACCACCGTTTCCACCATTTCCACCACCGTTGCCAACATCCTCCACTATTGGAATACCACCACCGGGTGCAGCCATTTGGATCTAAATTTTTAAAACAAAGAGCAGTTCTTAAGAATGTTTTAACAATTAACACCGCTCTGATACCAATTGAAAGTCCCAAAATGACTACGAATGATATACTAACACAAGTTTAACTTTTCAATGTGTAATGATTTTATTCAAAGAATGTAAGTATTACAATGTGCTAGAGATCGCACACGTTTGAATGACAATGTAAACCTAGCCCTATGATCGAGTAAACTAAACACTTGGTAGTTTACAAGCGAACTATGACTGACCTTCTGGGTACAGAAAGGTACAGATGGTTAAGTTCGTGTGGGAGTTAAGTTTTACTATAATAACGACACTCTGTGTGAAACGATAACTTAACTCCCCTAAACATTCTCTATATATACTAGTACGAGGTAAGGTTCTCCACGTGGGGTTGTCGGCGACGTGTCACTAAAGTAGTGGATGCCATGCCTTGCATTCAATGCATGTCTATTCTTGGAAATGGGTCGCCGTCTCTTTTGTGAACAGTTCTGACAACTGTACACCTTTATACACTAACTCTTACCTGTTGTACTTGTGATCAGCTTTAAGTCAAATAACACTTTGTCCCGCTCAAATGTTATTTGCTTTATCCCGCCTAATCACACAGAGATAATGTTACTCTCTCATAGGGCTAGAAGGATACTCAGAGTATTGCCACCTCTAAGTCTCCTGCATTACCTCAGAGTGTTTTGTGTAGTCTTCTGATATCTCTCTCAGCAGACATGAACACTTGGGTAGACAGCTGATGTCTTCATCACGCTGTATGAGTCTTCTGGGTCAGTACCCAGAGACTTTCTTCTCGGGAAGTAGTTCCCTAGGTCATTACCTAGGAACTCTGTACCTTCTGGGTCCTAAACCCAGATGCTCTACTGACTCTGTGGACCTCTGGGTCAGAACCCAGAGACAATTGTCTTAGCCTAATTTCTGTTTAAATCTAGGACCATTATTGGGCTCAGAAACTGACCCAACAGGTTCGAAAAACCCACAAAGCATCATCTAATTTCCTTGACCATATTGAGGGATTGTCTTTGACTGTTTTTTCAAGGATTCGTTTTAGAGCTCTGTTTGTGTTTTCAACTTGACCACTGGTTTGAGGGTGGTACGAGGTAGAGAATCAGTGGTTGACTCCATATCTTTTCATAGTTTTTTCCATAATTTTGTTGCAGAAATGAGTTCCACGGTCGCTAATCAAGGCTTTGGGCATTCCGAAGCGGCTAAATAATCTTTTTAGAAAAGTGATAACGACTCGAGCATCGTTCGTTGGTAAGGCTTGTGCTTCGGCCCATTTTGATACATAATCAACGACGACTAAGATGTATTCGAATTTGTAGGACTTTGGAAATGGTCCCATGAAATCAATACCCCAGATGTCGAAAATTTCGCTCACCTGAATGTTGTTTAAGGGCATTTCATCACGTTTTGATAGATTTCCGGTTCGTTGGCATGCTTCACATAGTGTGACTAAGGTTTGTGCTTCTTTGAAAAGTGTTGGCCAATAGAAACCTGCATCAAGAACTTTTTTGGCAGTTACGTTAGGTCCATAATGTCCACCGGTAGGTCCGTGGTGACATTGATCTAAGATTGTTCTGGTTTCTGGTCCAGAAACACAGCGTCTGATCATACCATCATTGCAAATGCGGAAAAGATAAGGTTCTTCCCAGATGAAGTATTTGAGGTCTGAAAAAAATTTGTTCTTTTGTTGATATGTCATTCCTTTGGGTAGAATTTTTCCAACCAAGTAATTTGCAAAGTCTGCAAACCAAAGTTCTTCTTTAGTGCTAATCTCCATAAGGGTTTCTCGAGGAAAGTTGTCGTCAATGTCACTGTCATCACTTGAATCGTTTTCAATTCGAGAGAGGTGATCAGCGGCAACATTGTCTGAGCCTTTCTTATCTTTAATTTCAAGGTCGAATTCTTGTAGGAGTAACATCCATCGTATAAGACGGGGTTTAGCATCTTGCTTTTTGAATAGGTGTCTTAAAGCGGAATGATCGGTGTGAACGATAGTTTTGGATAGGATAAGGTAGGATCGGAATTTATCGAAAGCAAAAACTACAGCCATGAGTTCTTTTTCAGTCACGGTGTATTTTTGTTGAGCTTGATTGAGAGTTTTGCTTGCGAAATATATAGGTATGAAGTGTTTTTCTTCTTTTTGTCCTAAGACAGCTCCGATTGCGAAATTACTGGCGTCGCACATAAGTTCGAATGGAAGGTTCCAATTCGGGCTTACAATGACAGGTGCACAAGTCAGTTTTTCTTTTAATGTATCGAAAGCTTCTTGACAATCTTGGTTGAATTCGAAAGGTGCGTCCTTCTCAAGGAGTTTAGTTAAAGGTCGGGATATTTTTGAGAAGTCTTGAATGAAACGTCGGTAAAAACCGGTATGGCCAAAAAAGCTTCTAATACCCTTGATATTAGAAGGGGCTGGGAGTTTAGAAATAATATCGATTTTTGCTTTGTCAACTTCAAGTCCTGCGCTAGACACTTTGTGTCCGAGCACAATTCCTTCAGTAACCATAAAGTGACATTTTTCCCAGTTGAGGACTAAATGAGCATCCTTGCAACGTTGGAGCATTTTATCGAGATTGTTAAGACATCGGTCGAAAGAATTTCCAAAGACGGAGAAGTCGTCCATGAAAACTTCAACTGATTCTTCGATCATATCATGGAATATAGCCAGCATACACCGTTGGAAAGTGGCTGGAGCATTACATAGACCAAAAGGCATGCGTCTATAAGCGTACGTTCCAAAAGGGCATGTGAACGTTGTCTTTTCTTGATCATTTGTATCGATAGGAATTTGAAAGTAACCACAAAAACCATCGAGGAAACAAAAGTATTTATTTCCTGCGAGTCTTTCTAGCATTTGATCCATGAACGACAAAGGGAAATGATCCTTAGCAGTTGCTTCATTGAGTTTTCGATAATCAATGCATACTCGCCATCCTGTGACGGTTCGGGTAGGTACTAATTCGTTTTGTTCGTTAGTTATGACTGTTATACCGCCTTTCTTCGGTACACAGTGGATAGGACTAACCCATGGACAATCGGCAATCGGGTAGATAATTTCGGTATCAATGAGTTTGATGATTTCTTTTTTAACAACTTCTTGCATGTTTGGATTGAGTCTCTGTTGTTTTTGGACAACATGTTTTTTATCTTCTGCAAGTTGTATTTTGTGTTTGCAAAAAGAAGGACAGATTCCACGAATGTCGGTTGTTTTCCAAGAAAAAGCTTCCTTGTGTTTTTTGAGAATAGATATGAGTTTGGGTTTATTTGATTGAGATAGTTCGGAAGAGATGATTACCGGCAAGAATTTTGGTTCTTGTAAGTAGACATACTCTAGATTTTTCGGAAGAGTTTTCATTTCGAGATCGGTGGGTGGTTCTTTGAGGGATGTTTTGACTTTGAAATCGGTGTTGATATTGATTTTTTCAAAAGATGGTTCTTCAGAGTCAGAATCAGAATCGGTTTTCTCAGCTTCGGTTAGAGCGATAAATTCATCGTATTCGGCGAAAAGATTCTCTTCCAGAGAATTTCTCCTTCGATGGAATGAAATGTATTATTTTCGTCTAGAAGAGCGTCGAAATCTTCTTCAAGAATTTCGTCAATGACGTTGATACGAAAACAGGTATCATCGTTTGAGTAGGAATGTTTAAGAGATTTATCTATGTCAAAAGTTATTCGGTTTGATCCAACTCTAAGGGTGAGTTGTTTTTGTTTAACTTTGATCATAGCGTCGGCAGTATGGAGAAAAGGTCGTCCCACAATCAATGGGATTTTACTATCTTCTTCCATTTCGAGAACAACGAAGTCGACAGGGAATATAAATTCGCCAACTTCAACGAGTATATTTTCAGCTATTCCAACAGGGTATTGGAAAGATCGGTCAGCTAACCTTACACTCATTTTGGTGGGTTTGAGAGCTTCGAGAGTTAGTTTCGCATAGAGAGAATATGGCATGAGATTAATGCTAGCACCAAGATCGGCTAATGCATTGCATGAATAAGCGTTGTTGAAACTGCACGGAATTAGGAAACTTCAAGGATCTCCAAGTTTTGGTGGAATTTTGTTTTGGAAAAGAGCAGAGCTATCGTTGCTTAAGAAAGCAGCAGATATCTGTTCGATTTGATTTTTGTTACTTACGAGATCTTTGAGAAATTTGCCGTAGTTCGGCATTCCAGCTATTACGTCGAGAAGAGGAACGTTAATTCGAACGTCACGAATTAAGTCGAGAAATTTTCCATGTTGTGCTTCCATCTTTTCTTTGCGTAGGCGTTGAGGATAAGGAATTTTTGGTTTATAAGGTTTAGGTAAAGATTTTTCTTTTGTTGGTTCGGAGATTTTTTGTTTTGGTGTAGGTGTTGGTTCATCATCATCATCGTCGAATGAGAGATTTTGTTCAGGGTTTTGAGGATTTCAGGAGGATCGTATGATTTTCCACTACGTGTAAACACGGCGTTTACATGTTCGGTTCGAGCGGGTGGAGGAGTATAAGCTTTATTTCCTCGTGGATTCGGTTAAGTGTTGCTCGGTAAAGATCCAGAAGGTCGATCGGATTTCCTTTCAGCAAGTCGTTCAAACTTGTGTTCGAGATTTTGGATAGATGATTGGATATTTTTGACTACAGAGTTAAGATCTATTTTCATAGACATGATTTGATCTTTAACGAAAGCGTTTGTCGATTTTTGATCGGAAATAAAATCACAAGTCATTTTTTGAAAATCGTAAGGTTTAACTTCGGTAGGAGGACGGTAGGAATCACGATTTGAATTACGATTGAAATCGTTTCGATCGTTTGAACGCCAATTATCACGGTCTTGATAATCTTTATAGAAACGGGTTTTTCGGAAAGTTTGCATAAATTTAACTTCTTCCTCATGAGACATAGGGGTGTCATCATCAGAAATGCTACACGATTTAGGACGAGAGTGGAGTTCCTTATACTGAGCATCCATTTTCATGGTCATGGCTTCCATTCGGGCCATAAGTTTGTCAGTTTCGGGATTACTGGGACCTTCATCGGTAAAAGCCACAGTTCGTTTATGAGTTTTGTTTTTCTGTTGTTTAGCCCAGTCGAGCTTGAGTAAGACTTTATCTTCAAGGAGTTTGTAAGCTTCGTTTGGGGTTTTGTAGAGAAATATCCCTCCGGCGGCACCGTTTAAGATTTCTTGAGTAGCCTCACTGAGACCATGGTAAAAGATTTTGATAACGTTTCCTTTCGGAAGATCATGCCCGTGGCAATTTCGAAGAAGTTCTTTCATTCGAAGCCAAGCATCGGTTAAAGTTTCGTTTTTGTTTTGAGAAAAGGCACGGATTTCTCCGAGAAGTCGGTCAAAAAGAGCGGGTGTAAAGAAACGGCTAATAAACATAGAACGTAGTTCTTTCCAGTTTTCGATTGTTCCTTCGGCGAGTTCGTCGAGCCAAGTTGTTGCTTCTCCGGTGAGAGACAATGGGAACATCATAAGACGAACGGCGTCTTTTTCGGTTTCTCCGTATCTGAACATGTCCCATATTCCAAGGAATTCGGCAATATGTTTGTGAGGATCGGTTTTAATTCTGCCATCAAATTGGATACTCTTGACGAGTGTTAAGTGATTACCTTTAATAGCAAATTCGTTTGCGGTTTCAGGAAGTGTGATTGCGGAACCAGGAGTTGGAGCAACTACATGGTCGGCAGCCCACATTGGTTGGTCATCCATAGTGTTGGAATTTAGGGTTTCAAGAACGTGACGGAAATAGTTGATATCGATTATCTGAACAAAAATAAGTCGAGGGTTTTGAGGTGGTTCGTTTCGTCTTTCGATGGGAACTCTCCTTTGTTGACGGCGAAGTCTTCGGTTAAGAGTTCGTTCAGGTTCAGGAAGAGGTTCAACAAGTTCGAAATTGGATGAACGGGTGTGCATCCAACTCAGAAAGTGTTTGATTTTCAGTTTGCCAGAAAACTGTACGGCGATCTTTTTCAATAAAAAGGTTTGAGGAGCGATTTTCAATATTTAGACTAAAAATAAAGTAAAAAGTAAAAAAGTAATCCCCGGCAGCGGCGCCAAAAACTTTGATGTGTTTCGAAAGCTTTAAATTTATAAGTCAAGTATTGCCGGATTAATATTATATGAAACACACGGGTAAAAGTATAACCCACGTATGTAGTATAACTTCAAATCGGTAAGACATGATCGTTCCACAGGGATTGGCATTTACTTACTTCAGATTTAGTCAGAAAAGTAATTAAACTTAGAAACGTTGAAAAGTGAGTGTTGACATAAAAATGATGCCTTAAACATTATTAGCACATTGATAATCTCATGTTTTGATAATCACAAAATATATAATAAATCAAATGTGAAATTAAATATAAACAAGCATTTAATGAGTAATTAACACTTCTATCCCTTAATCACTTCAAGGTATGAATAAACAAGATTATGTATGATTTATGATCAAAGGTATTTTTACAAAATGTTAATACACTTTTATAAAAATACATAAAACATTTTTACACAAGTTTAAATAAAATGTTTTAATAAAATAAATATTTGAAATTTGAATATGTGGCTGAAAATCAGCCAAGAAGGCTCTAGAAACAGCCTTCCCCACTAAAAGACAAAACTGCCAGGTTTACCTGGTCGGCCCCCTTAAATCTATAAGGGCGGTCCCCTTAATCATTAAGGGGACCGACCATGAATTAAGGGGACCGACCATCAGTAACGGGCGGATTCTTGCCTTTATATAGTGGACTGATTCCCAGCTTCTCTCTCACCTTTTGCACACACAAAAACCAGATCTAAATTTCATATTCTTTCTAAAACTCATCTTTGATCATATATACATTCAAGTCTTGTTTCCAAGTGATCCAAGCCTCATTCCTCTAGTGAAAGAGAAGAATACTTCATTCAACAAGTGAAGAAGTGTTATACCATTCAAGATCTTTATCCATTTCATTCATTCATTCATTCATTTATTAATTTGTATATCTTGTGCATACTTGTAATAGTTTGAACTAGGACTTTGTTGTGCACCTAGTTAAGTAGTGGTGAAGTTAGGAAGTAGTAAAGTGAAGTAGTGAAGTCGTGAAGTAGTGAATAAGTTGTGTAGTGAAGTTGTGTCGTGAAGTTGTGAAGTTGTGATAAGTTGTGTTGTGTCGTGAGATTGGTTCTAGCTACGATTAGAACCCGACATTTAGCTTTGTGTCGCTAAAGAATTGAGCAACGTCGTGTACGGTTTCTCCGCCTTGAAGGAGTTTGTTGACATAGTGAAGAAAACTCTCGAGTTTGGTGCTCGGGGAGTGGAGTAGGGCGAAGAGGTGCTTCGTAGCCGAACCACTATAAATCCTTGTGTCTTGGTTTGATCTTTCTTTCCCTATCTCTTCTTGTTTATGCATTTGTTGTTATTACTTGTGTGTTGATTATATTGTTGAGTAACTTGATTTTACATCGTAAGTCGGATCTATAATTTTTAAAGCAAACTAACATATATTTTACAAAGAAACAAATTAAAATCGGTAAAACTATTCAACCCCCCCTTCTAGTTTTCCACAATTGGTACCAGAGCAGGTTAAACAAGCTTTTCTAAAATATATTGTATTTTAAAACTTGATCGATCTATGGAATCTATAAAATATTTAGAAGGGCAATCTATGCAAAGACCACCTCTTTTTGAAAGTGAAGACTTCTTATACTGGAAAAATAGATTCGAAACTTATGTAAAATCAAAGGATCTAGATCTTTGGCATATTATTTCAAATGGTGATTTTGCTCCGGTTAAACTTAATATCGAAACAAAAAGATATGAAGTTGTACCTTTTGAAAATCTTGATGATAATCTTAAAAGAAAACTTTCTAAAAACAATGAAGCTAATATGGTTTTATATAATGCATTACCACGTAAAGAATACGAAAGAATTTTTATGTACGACACCGCAAAAGAAATTTGGGATTCTCTTTTAAATACTCACCAAGGAAATAATCAAGTCAAAGATAATAAAATAGATCTTCTTATTCAACAATATGAAAAATTCATTATTCCTGAAGATGAATCAATCGATAATGCTTTTGCTAGATTTAACACCATAATCACAAGTTTAAAAGCACTTGATGAGAGCTCTTGTAGCAAAAACTTTGTTAGAAAATTTCTCAGGTCACTTCATCCGAAATGGCGAGCAAAGGTGACGGCAATTGAAGAATCAAAGAATCTTGCTACTCTACCATTTGATGAACTTATCGGAAACTTAAAGGTTCATGAAGAAATTATTAAGAAAGACTCCGAGATAGCTCAAGTTAAAAAGGAACAACCCAAAACCATAGCTTTAAAAGCAAGAAGAGAATCAAGTGACGAAGACAAATCAAATCTCAATAGTGAAGATGAAGAATATGCAATGGCCGTAAGAAACTTCAAGAAATTCTTCAAAAGGCGAAATAGATATGCTCGACAAACACATGATGAAAGAAAATCTTTTCAAAGATTCAATGACGACAAAAGAATTGAAAGAAAATGCTTTAGATGCGGTGATCCGAATCACTTCATCGGTGAATGTCCTAACACCTTTTAAAACGACAATCAAAAGGCATTCGTAGGAGGAAGCTGGAGCGATAGTGATCAAGAAGAGACAAATAAATCAAAAGTTGAAAGATGCTTCGTGGCAGGATCTACAAATAAGGTATCTTCTGAAACTGAACACTATAGTGATAATCATTCTAATATAGACGAAAGGTACTTAGATAGTGAGTATAGTCATCTTCGCAGAATAGGCTTGAAAGTGGTGTCAAAAAATAAAAACTTAAAACAAACCAAAAGCCAATTAGAAAGGGAAATCGAAATATTAAAAGAAGAACTATCTAAACTAGAAAAGGAAAAAGAGATTATTCATGAATATAGTTCACGGTCAATTAGGAAAAACCAAAATATAGAACTTGATGAAAAGATCTCTCTACTTGAAACACCAAAACAAAGCCAACTAGATGAAAGGGATTATTCTCTTGAAAATATAATTACTTGTCAAAAATCACCCGTTAGACCAATATTTACCCTTTTGAATGACACTTTAGTTCCTCTAGAATATTATGATAATGTCAGAATAGATCTTGAACCAATACTAAAAACCGAAGTAGAAATTAACAAGTCCAACCTTAGATCAAAAACTTCTTCGCCTAGAAGATCGAATAGTCCTCAATCTAGATCTAAAACACATTATCAAAGACAAGACTATAGGAAACAAAATTACTCCAATCACTCAGTAAGAAAACAATCATTTTCGCCACCATTCTCTCCACATGAAACATGCACACCTTGCATGTGTTCAAATCACCTTCCATGTTCGTTCGAGAATAATCACTTCGGGCAAATGAAACATTGGAGATCACGTGGTTAGACTACATCAGCAACAGGTTTGAATGATCCCATTATGTCCTCTTTCAAACTTCAGTTTGACATCTTCTCAATAAGGTTTCTATAAACCTTATCTCTATACTCTCGAGAAGTTAAGGTACGTATTACTTCTTTCTTTTGTTTTGTTAGCATAATAAGTAGAATCTCCTTTAGGATATAATCCCCTAGAATTCTAGATCACTATTGCAAATGAATGGAAATCTTCTATGACCACCTAGCTCTCACTACCGAAGATGAAGAATTGTGATCTAGTGGTTAATTTTTAAACATAGAAGTAAGATTAGCACACCAATATTATGGACCACTATGAATGAAACAAACTCCTTACGATCACATCAAACGCCTCCAAAGAAGCCTAATTATTCACGTCTCTAGTTATCTTAGCATTTATTTATATATATATTTCTTCCCTCTAAACATAAATCAATTTGACATCTCGAATGTTTCATCCGAAACATCTTGAGAATCTTTAACTTGCTAAAGGCAGATCAAAGTGTCAATTCCATCCTCAAAAATATTCATCAAATTAATTCTTGTTAACAAAAGGTCGAAAACTGGAATTATTTTCTTTCAGATGCCGGCCCCCTTAAATAATTAAGGGGACCGCCTTGTTAATAGAGTCGGCCCCCTTAAATAATTAAGGGGACCGCCAGTAATTCTTTCTGATAAAACTCCCTTTATCGAATTTTTGACTCAAAAGTCAAACCATTCTTCCCCAAATATCTGCTGGTGCTGGTGGTGACATATTCTCACATTCAAAACCTAAATCCATCACTTTCCAACTTCAATCAAACCCAAAATCCTCAAAAGGCATCTTACACTTTTCAACTCTTCATCTAAACTTTGTAAGATTCTTTCACTAATCTTTCTCTATATGTAAAATCTTGAATTAATTATTTCTTCAACATATTTTTCTCATTTTACTCCATGTTCTTCAAAAACTTATTTTATTCTTTTAATTAAAACTAACACACCAATAAGTATTGCCATTCAAATTGCATAACCAATTTCTTGATTTATCAAACCCATTTTCATTTAACTCAATCATAATACATAGAAATTTCATATTACTCAATGTGTAAATCAAGGATAATAAAATCATAAATCAATTTTTTTAATGATTATTGTTGACTTGTTTAGGTGACTCAAAAATGCCCATTCCAACCAAAGGTGATGCCTCTAAGACTAAAGCCTACATTCCCAAGGTTTCTCTTCTTTCCGACATTTCTCCTTCAATAGCCGCTTTCTATAAACCTATTGAAAACCGGAATATTCACGAAGGACGAATAGTTGAAGAAAGCTTTCTTAAATCCAACTCTATTGAACGCTACTTCTCAAACGTTGGCTTTCGTAGTCTTTTCGAAATCAATGAACCTATAATTCCTCGCTTTGTTCTTGACTTCTATAGTCAAGTAAAGCTACAAACCGATAAGCACGGTAACATTCTCATCAATTTCATGATCCAAAATCGCTTCATTACTCTTACACTATCTAAATTTGCTCAAATTCTCAAAATTCCATCTCATGGACAAGCTTGCTACACAAATGAGTGGGATTTAACTTCTCTTGATCAAAGTCTAGAAAAAGACGGTCCATATAGGACTTGTATTCCTTCACCCGACCAAATAAGAGAAGTTCTAAATCTTAACCATGAAGAAGTCGAAAGAACAATTCATGGTGAACCCGAATTGATTTGTTCCAACCGTCTCCTTCTCAAAGATTTGAGTGAGGACATAAAAAGATGGGAAGAACTCATTCGTGAGAATGTTATTAGCACAAGTGGTCATAGCGATCGTCTTGCCGCTTGTAATGCTCATATGTTGTATTGCATTCTTACCGAACAAGAATACAATCTTGCCTACTTCTTCGTCAAAAAGATCGAAGATGTACTCACTTTTAAAAGCGCAAATCTTCCGTATGGAATGTTTCTCACTCGTCTCTATCGTTATGTTATGGAAAAATATCCCGATCTTGATCAATCCATATATATTAGCGTAGAACGAGTAATGCTCTCACTCACTCTTGAACGACCCTGTCGTGAAAGAAGTGATAAAGGAAAGAAACGTGTGCAATCTCAACATCCAAGGACTCATGCTCCTTCAAATGACAATGATGAGGAAGCCGAAGATTTGCCACTACCATCCTCATCAAATCAAGCTTCTCGTCTTCTCCTCAAAAGACAAATGGAGATTCAAGGTGAACAAGAAAAGATAAGATTGGAGCTTCGTCAAGGATTCCAAGATATAGTAAAAGGATTGACGAAAATCTACAAGAAGATAAAATGATGCATTCACATCTATGCTTCTTATATCTTATTGCTCATTTGAATCTATTGTATGAACTTTTAAATTGTATTTTGTATTAGGATTTGGATTGGTTCATTTAGAATATTGTCAAGAGATGCAGAAAATGTAAGGAAATTTGCAAAAAATTAAAGTTTTCTGGTTTCTGAAATCTCTCAGATGTCGGCCCCCTTAATTATATGGGCGGCCCCCTTAATCATTAAGGGGACCGACCCTATTTAAGGGGACCGACCCTTTCCAGTCACGGGAAAACAGTAACTAAAAACACTTTCTCTTCTCCCCTTGCATGCACTAGCTAGCATTGCTGCATTTGTTTGAACAAATTTTGGAGTCTCTTGTTTATGTTCAAACTCATTCCTTTTTGATACTTAAGCCCTCATTTAAATATCAAACAAGATGATCATTCCTTACTCATCCTCATCCTCTTAACACAATTCAACAATGGTATCCTCAAACTCTTCCACCTCAAAACCCTCCAAGAAAATCAAAATCTCAACCTCCACACCACAAAGAAAGCTCTTCATTGATTTAACCATAAGTGAAGCTAAAACTCCATCACCCACACCAAAACCATCATCTCCAAGTGCTCCTAATGCACCCTCTAAAACTCCATCAACTAGAGGAACTTCTTTCTCTTCCATTAAAGGTTCTCCTAAATCTCCAACTTCCTCTCCTTTCTCACCGGTTGGTTACTTAATTCCACCACTATCTCCTCCACCTCGCTTATCTCCGCCAAATCCTGAACAACAAATCGCTGCCCTTGGTGTCGACTACTCACCAACAAATCCTTTTAATTTCAATCAAGCATCACCATCCATCTCCTCCCCTACCACACTTAATACCATTCCACATGAACTTCTTCAAAATCATGGGAATTCGTGTCTTTGTTGCATCAATCAACAACGACTAACGATGGGATTAAGAGAAGAAATTAACTACATGTTTTCATTCATTCAATTCATGTTGTCTCAATCTCCCACCATCATTGTTCCACCACCATCCTCTTCGCCCAAGTAGTTTAAGTTTAACATGACGTAGTCCTTAAAAATATAAAATTGATATTAGGACGCCTCGTAAGATCTTTTGTGAAAGTAATGGATTATCTTATCGATTATGGCAACTTAGGTCTCTAGTTTTCTTTTGTATTAAAGCATGTATTGGTCATGTATCATTTTATGTTTCAATGAATTTTCTTTACAAATGCACCTTGCCATACTATTTGTTTTTATATATTCATGCCACTAACCTTTGTTTTGTAGCTAAATTGGTTAAAATATACTTGTGCTACTAATCTTTGTTTTGTAGCTAGTTTATTCCATAGCTCGATTCCTTGGTGCCCTTGAACGAGGGGGAGCACACATCAAGGGGGAGCTCAAGCATTGTCGATCATGAAATCGACCCTCCATTTGCATCTTTTTTTTTGCATCCTTTTTGATCATTACAAAAAGGGGGAGAAATGATAAAAACTCATAAATAATTGGTTAAATTTAATTTCACACTTAATGAGTTATATATTTTGTAATCATCAAAAAGGGGGAGATTGTTGACATAAAAATGATGCCTTAAACATTATTAGCACATTGATAATCTCATGTTTTGATAATCACAAAATATATAATAAATCAAATGTGAAATTAAATATAAACAAGCATTTAATGAGTAATTAACACTTCTATCCCTTAATCACTTCAAGGTATGAATAAACAAGATTATGTATGATTTATGATCAAAGGTATTTTTACAAAATGTTAATACACTTTTATAAAAATACATAAAACATTTTTACACAAGTTTAAATAAAATGTTTTAATAAAATAAATATTTGAAATTTGAATATGTGGCTGAAAATCAGCCAAGAAGGCTCTAGAAACAGCCTTCCCCACTAAAAGACAAAACTGCCAGGTTTACCTGGTCGGCCCCCTTAAATCTATAAGGGCGGTCCCCTTAATCATTAAGGGGACCGACCATGAATTAAGGGGACCGACCATCAGTAACGGGCAGATTCTTGCCTTTATATAGTGGACTGATTTCCAGCTTCTCTCTCACCTTTTGCACACACAAAAACCAGATCTAAATTTCATATTCTTTCTAAAACTCATATTTGATCATATATACATTCAAGTCTTGTTTCCAAGTGATCCAAGCCTCATTCCTCTAGTGCAAGAGAAGAATACTTCATTCAACAAGTGAAGAAGTGTTATACCATTCAAGATCTTTATCCATTTCATTCATTCATTCATTCATTTATTAATTTGTATATCTTGTGCATACTTGTAATAGTTTGAACTAGGACTTTAGTAGTGGTGAAGTTAGGAAGTAGTAAAGTGAAGTAGTGAAGTCGTGAAGTAGTGAATAAGTTGTGTAGTGAAGTTGTGTCGTGAAGTTGTGAAGTTGTGATTAGTTGTGTTGTGTCGTGAGATTGGTTCTAGCTACGATTAGAACCCGACATTTAGCTTTGTGTCGCTAAAGAATTGAGCAACGTCGTGTACGGTTTCTCCGCCTTGAAGGAGTTTGTTGACATAGTGAAGAAAACTCTCGAGTTTGGTGCTCGGGGAGTGGAGTAGGGCGAAGAGGTGCTTCGTAGCCGAACCACTATAAATCCTTGTGTCTTGGTTTGATCTTTCTTTCCCTATCTCTTCTTGTTTATGCATTTGTTGTTATTACTTGTGTGTTGATTATATTGTTGAGTAGCTTGATTTTACATCGTAAGTCGGATCTATAATTTTTAAAGCAAACTAACATATATTTTACAAAGAAACAAATTAAAATCGGTAAAACTATTCAACCCCCCCTTCTAGTTTTCCACAGTGAGTTTGTAATCAATGATAAAATAATGGTTACTTGGATAGTTATGAAACTCAGTAATTTTGGAACGATCACGATCAAAGGATAGATTAATTATAAAAATGGTTTTCTCGTCAGAAAACGTTTTTACGAGTTAAAGGCTACCTCAAGACTCTAATTAAGCCAACTGAACTTCTCCGCGTCAGCAAGATAGATTCAGTTGCTAAGTATCAAAGCTTAATATGTTTACCTAGTTCCGGAGGCAGAGGTTCTAACCTTCGATAAGGACCATAGACAAATCCTTAGAACCATATGCATACGTTAACCCTTTCGGCTATAATCAACATAAAGATACAATTGAAGCGAGATAATCACAGTGTAGATAAGATAGATACGTCAGGATCGTAACAACAGCTTGAGACTAAAAAGATCGTAATTGCACCAAACTTTACTTTATTTCATAATTTCTCCAAGCAACCATGAGCGGTTTAGCTACTCATGTTGGAGTTCATAACATCAACAACTTTGTCACAATACATTAAAACATTCATGATATTACAATGTTCTTAATATATTCTAGTTGTAAATCTTCTTTATTCCTAATAGTAGTTGTTTGTGGTGTTTTATGGTGGTTTATGGTGGTGGAATAATTGGTTGGTTTAACGGTCGTCGGGATAAAAGGTTTACGGAGGTGTTTGGGATCTTCGGAGCCCTAGACAATCGTAGAGACGAGTCAGGCTACTCTGGTGGGATTTCTAGAGAGAGAAGTGTGTGTGTTTCTAGTGAGAGAAAGTGAAAGAGATCTTTGACATTGGAAAATGGGAAATTTGGGTGGTATTTATAGGACATATTGGGTGTTCGGCGTACAAAGTTTTGTGCGCCGTACAGCCATTTGTGCGGCGAACACGACTTTTGTGCGGCGTACTTTGATCATTTTTGCGAGCATTTAATGTTGAGGCGGTGCCAAGTGCGGCGTACTAGTATTTGTGCGGCGTACGTCTATTTGTGCGGGGAACACGACTTCTGTGCGGCGCACATTGTTGAGTTTTGGCGGGAATTTCTTCTTTTCTCCATATTTGAATCCATACATGTGAATTTTGCACTTTTAAGCTCCGGGAATCAGTCTTCGTGAATCTGAAAGCAATTAGAGTGATTAAGTATCAAAAGTTCTCGATAAATGTTATAAAATATGCAAATAACGCTGAGGAAATATGTTGTATTTGAGCGTTATCAATGCTTCTTCTCGAGCATCAGTCGCAATACAGTCTTTGTAATAGGATACTCCTTGTCAACCAACATGTAGAAATCATAAGCTTCCATCATTATAGTATGAACTCCACAAGATTCATATAGTTTTTATTGCCTTACTAGGCATCCTTGACCTCTCCAAATTTCACTATATGAACATGGTTCAAACATTGTTCTTAAATATCTCCAAAGTAAGGCGTCGTCTCTAACAGGAGATGTTGTCCCATACCTAGCCATGATTAACTTGTAGAAAGTCTGCAAGTCATCCCTGTCAAACATTTCAAGCATTTTACTAAATAATCTAAAACTTTGTATACTTCCATCAGCTCTTTTAATTTGATAATAACTTTTTCGTCCATCCTTCTGATGCCCCCAGTCTACAATTGATGCTTTACTCTTCAGAGGTATAACATCCGCAGCCTCTTCTCCCTTATTCACTTCAGGCTCTTGTTCATCATACACATTTTGCTTCTTCTGTGATATCTCTTCTTGTAGTTCAGAACCTGATCTTTTTCTGCTGCTTCCTTCATTCTTTCTACCTTGTTCCGAATCCAACTCGGCTTTGGCTGGATTCTTTGGGTCTTTTTCAACTAGTTTAGCCTTACCTTTGTTTTTAGGATCATTACGTGGAAGAGTCTCAGTTGTTCTGCTTGAATTACCAACATATTTTGAAACAAAGGTGTGTTAGTGCTTGAAAAATGTTTGCATTTCCTTTTCATGTTTGCAAAAACCCTTTTAGTGAGAAGGTTGTGCATAAATGTCATTAAGTACATAAATATATTCAATATGATTGTTCAAAAATAATTGTATAAACTTTGGATACATCAAAAAATAGTAGAATTAGGATCCAAGTTCCTCAACATACCATCAAAAATTCATTTTGAAAAATTAAACTTTGACCCTTACCTAAACAAATAACTTCTGATCCTATAGTTGTTGAAAATTCATTCCAACCCGTTGATTTTGAACTCAAGCAATGTAGGATGGTATGTATAAGACTCTTCCATCGTGGGGAAAAGGAACCGTTTTGCAAAATAAGTTTATGAGAATCTGGTTTATAACCCATCATATCACAATGTTTTTAAAGATGTCAACAGTAGTTACACAAGTAGCACCACCCTAATGTAAGAAACATATACAGTGGGAGTTACAGTTAAAGAAAATACATGATTGGGCTTGCAGTCAAGTCTACTATCTCTGGAAAATCATTATTCCCTTCAGTATTGTGTTGGTTATCAAAGTTCAAGTTCGACATTGAAGATTAATTTAGGGCGTGTGAGTTGTTAGTATTAGATTTGAAGTAACTATGTGTTTGGAATGAATTAATGTTATGAAATGGGGGGAAGTTAAAGAGATAGATGGTGGGGTTGGGATTTAAAAAAATTAAAAAAATAAAATAAATTAACAGCCTGTCCACTATCTAGGAGGACGTGGGTTCAATTATGGGTTGGCATTTTAGAACCGCCACACATTCGAATATATATGTGGCCAAAGTTACCAAAAAAGACGGAATTTTCTATGACAAAAAACTTATCGAATAGCTTTTCCAAGTATTGAGAAGTCTCTTCTAGTTTTCTCAGTTGGAGCTGCTCACATTAAACATTGTTGATATTCGAGAACTACGTTTATATCGTCGTTTTAGAAACTTCTTGGCATATAAATGCACATACGAAGATGCCATAAAACACAGACAATTGTGATAACCTTCGAATGCAATCTAAACTAGATAGAAAATAAATACTCAGGTATTATAATGTCCTAGCGTTGGTAACACCTTGTTTATCTCTTTCTTTAATTTGTTATTCTTCTTTTTCTATCAATTCAAAATACAACATCTTGATGCCCCCTTAATTGTTCAATATATCAGGTATTATAATGTTATAATAGCATTGGTAACACATATCTGCTCTCAAGAATTACAGCTCCACATAAGCGGCATCCAAAGCCCACTTTCTCTTGCTCATCATAGTAGATATCACCATGATTCCCCCTTTCACACTTAAAATGTGTTGCTTCATTATCATGGTCCTCATGACCATCTTTCTCTTGATCACCAGCCTTAATAAACACAAAATAAAGTAAGAATTTATACTCGGAAAAACACCTTCTCAGACGGTATAAACAGGCTAATTTCAGTTACTAAATGGAACTCAATAAAAAAAACTAACCTCTGGAAAACAGTGTAATTTCTAAACAGTGACTTTTTAAACAAGGAAATCGGGGTCAGGTATTACTGTGAATTCGATGAAGAAATAAAACAAGATGGTGTGTGGGCTGGCCACAGTATCGGGCGAAACACTGGACTTACCACGGCATCAAAAAATTTTAGATAGGCTACACGCCAAACCACATCAGTACAGTGATGGCAACGGTAGTTGAATGAAATGGTGTCTTTGCTCGTGAGCCCTAAACCAAAAAATGCTAGCTCATTATTATTAAATTTAAGAAGTTTGTTTGGTGAAGCAAAAAGTGTTTCGAAGGAAGAATAGAAATATGAAGTTTGCAATGTTTTGGTAGAGAAAGAGTTAATCAAGCTACGAGTGGTTTGGTCCATGAATGCGTGGTATATATAAGAAAAGGGTAAGGATCCTCTAAAGTTGGTTTGAACATGATAGGTAAAGTTTTGCATTAATCGGTTGTACATTGTCATTTATAACGACAGTGTACAAAAAAAGGAAGCGGTGCCCGAAAAAAAATCTAGGTTATGGATTCCCCACTGGATTCGGGTTTCTTTTTCCAACCCTACTTAAACTAAAAAAAATACTCCGTACAAAAATAAACATTTTCGGGTCGGGTTCGTTAGGTCCAAAAATTAGTTTGGGTATTCAGATCAACCCGTTTTTTAGAAATGCAACAATATATAGAAACCCAAAATAGGGAAAAAGAAGTACAAAACACGGTATCCCTCCTCAATTAAACAAGATAATTAAAAGAGGAAAAGACCCGAAAAAAAGTCACAAAAACACAAAGGCCTATCTAAACAAAAAGACTGCTATCTCAATATGCGAAAGACATGACCACCAAGCAACTTAAAATCAACCCGATTAATCCACAATAATAAATAGTGTCGGGTTCCGGAAATAAACCAATATAGTGAATATACCAAAGAAGTATGTTTAAATTCGGGGTACAGTTCCATTGAGAAGGATTTTATATTGAGAAACAATCTGAGCTATTGAAAATAATTACTTTTAAATACATTATATTACTATTGAATTAAATAATAAGGGTAAAAAAGTGATTGAATCAATTTCTTGAGTGTGCAAATCGCTTCTCAAAGTAATAGGCTTGCAGAATCTTGAAGACAGATAGACTAGCATATGCAAATCAATATCTATCACAAAACCTGCTCACTCTGGTTCCAACTACATCCATTTGACCTTCATTTGATAATCATTTTTTTAACAAGACTGATAATAATTGGCCCATAACAAGTACTAGTAAAAAACAAGCATACGGAACCAACCAAAATAAGCAAATCAAAACCCTAACCATCGATCCCGGCATTCTCGTCGGCGGCCAAGTGCTTCAGTTTCACAACAATATCTTTTTCAGCCTTGCTCACCCAGCGCTGCATTTGAGCAAGCTTAGCCTCCGCGTCACGATGATCTTTCTGCAAACGCATCATGGTTTTGAACTCAAAATATTTTGACCTTCGAAACGCAACAATAATTACATCCAACTGTCCAAGTTGATTCTGTTGGGTCAGTTTCTGAGCCCAATAATGGTCCTAGATTTAAACAGAAATTAGACTAAGTCTTTTGTCTCTGGGTTCTGACCCAGAGGTCAGCAGAGCCTCTGGGTACAGGACCCAGAAGGTACAGAGTTCCTAGGTAATGACCTAGGGAACTACTTCCCTGAAGAATGTCTATGGGTACTGACCCAGAAGACTCATACAGCGTGATAAAGACATCAGCTCTCTACCCAGAAAAAGACTCATTCAGTTCAGTTAATTTTGAAGTAAATTTATCTAATTTACAAACTACTAAATAATAAAATAAAAAATAAAAACAACATTTAGTTACGATTTATCTGATTTTATAAAAAGTATTTCAAATTTTTGTGTAAAAAATCTATCTGAGTTTATTATTAGTGTGGAGGATTTGTTTAAATGATTTTTCATTTATTTAATATTTAAATTATTTATTATTTATTTTTATGATTACTTTTATTCATTTTTAGTATAAAATAAGATATATCTTAAAGGTTTATTGAAGGAAATAATGTTTTATTAAAAGGAGTTTAGGGTCGACATTGTCGACCCAAAACTGCATAGAAAAGTCGTCCCTAAATTTACCCCCAAAATTTCTAAAAAATTCACCAAATTCAAACTCCCCGCCAAATAAATTTTTCATATTAAAAAGTTAGGGTCGACAATGTCGACCCAAGACGTTTTTTATTTTCTACAATTTTTTTTTGTATTTATAAATCAATTTGCTATATATAAAAATAATTTAAATAGCTTTTTTACATTAAAAAAAGTTGAAGTTTTATTAAAATTTTAGGGTCGACATTGTCGACCCCAAATGTCGACCCAAGATGATTATGTTGACTTATGCAAATTGTTGAAAAAACGTGGGCCCCCACTTCAATTTAGGGTCGACTATGTCGACCCTAATTTTTTCCCGTCCCAAAGTCACCCTTTTGTTGTAGTGGTTTATCATAATGCAGATATCAAATAGTTGCAGTATAACCAATGATTCATTAATCCATAAATGACCAATCTTCACCAATAGATTCATCAATCCTGCCTACAATCCTGAATCATGCAAAAAATCCATTAGGGGTTTGAACTAAACTAAAAAAAGAAATAAGATACCATAACGAACTTTCATGCAAATCAGTATACCAATCAAATAATCTTGTATATACTATTTTGGCCATATCATCTCTATCAAAGCTGCAACAACTGGATCAAGTATCCTTTTGATGCTCTCATCACGAGTTACAATTTGCTATGATCAGCAGAGAAACCATATTATGGCATATAAAGCCACCATCATTGGATTTTTTCCAAATAAATCTGTAAAAGATTTATATTAATTGAGGATATATTCCATACTCCATCAACGGAAACAGATATATAAAAAAACAATTTTTACCTTATAAAAATACTAAATTTTTCGTACCATATTACGGCATATAAAACCTTCATCAAACTTTTTTTTTTCCAAATATATCTCTAACAGATTAATATTAATCGAGAATACATTCCATATAAACAGATATATATATATATACTAGACTATAGACCCGTAAAATTTACGGGTGGCTAGCAAAAACAATCAACTAAAAAACTCTATGTTAGTCAGGGAAATTTAAGTTCATTATTTAATGTAACTGAAAATAATAATCGTATACGTACGATATTTATGTTAATTAAACGAGAAATGCACAAGATGTTTATGATGGTGACCTTACTCATAGATTTATAAAGTATAACTTCAAGCAGTCATGAATTACAGTCCATAACCATTGCAGTTTACAGTGGCAACATATGTCAACTCAAAACTCACAAAAGAGAAGGTTTTGAATATCAAGTCATGTAAGAAACATGTGCCCAAACAAATACATATATACCGGTAACCAAAATATTAGTAATATACACTCAAAACCAACAACCATATATGAGAAGAAAAATGCAACTTCCGGTTAATATAAACAACAAGGTTTTGTAGCCCGCACTTCGCTGCGGAAGGCGGGCTCAAAACTTGATTATTTGATTGTTCTATAATAGAAGACAAACCAAAGTTTTTGATAAATAAGCAATACACCGAATACATAAGGGTTATGTGTGTTTATTAACAACCAATACATGATCTAGCAACAATAATTTACATTCAACCAAAGTTGCAGCAATTCCAACCCTCTGTTCCAAGGACAATGGTTGGTATTCATGAGTATGTATCTAGCAACAAATAGCTCGTATCTTTTGCCTCCATCTGTTCACAACTGCTACATCGAGGTGTCCTACGATGGTCGGAATGGGCAGTACTTGTGTTTCCAGGAAGGATGTGCCTTGTAATCCTTAATATGGAGAACTACATACATAAAGTGCAGACATGTCGATTATCTTTTTTACTCGCATTTTATTACCTCTTCTTACATGTCCTGAAGTTTTTTTCTTTCAGAAGAGCTTGATGAATTCTTCAACTTCCATATGGAACACACGACTGAGTATTCCCGTCCTATCTGATGATGTAGTTATCAAATATTAGTCAAGATATGTGATGTATGAAAATTTTAAATGCAAGGGTGAACGACTTTGAATTACTAATTCAAGATTTCAAGTTCTAGTCAAAATCGTCTTTGACAATGTGTATTCGAAACTAAAAAATTAGCAATACCTTAAATGGCCAGAAGTAAGATCAGCATCTACAGAACAGTCAAGTTAATGTAAAACTTTTTTTTGGGTGTTTGGGATTTCTTATTTTAGCTGCTTATTCCTTTTTTTACACAACAAATATACAATTTTTAGGGATGTTTACGATTGCTCTTCGGAACTGGTTTTTCGGTTCATTGCGAGTAAAATAAGTAGATAAGTAGTTTTAATAAGCAAGACCAAATAAACGTTCCCCTAGGGTGTAATATCTGATATCCACTAAAAGGACTCCTAATCTTATTCTGTTCATTGTTCTCGATTAAATTTTAGAGTTAGAAGGTATAAACTAATCAATTTTCTGAATTCAAATGATATAAAAATTTAAATAACAAATATACATGCAATTCATTAGTGAACATGGAACATGCTTCACAAATCTTGATCATACGCGACACAAAAATTCAATCTTGATGATACAAAGCATCCAAAGAATGTGATAAAAAAAACTTGCCTGCAATTCGCGCAAGCTTCTTATAGTATTCTTTGTATTGCTGAAGCTGATCGGCCAACAAAATTGTACCTTTTCAATTGACGTTCAAAGTAGTATGTACATAAAACTTTCATCGCTACTAATGAAAGTGAAACATCGCTAATAATTAGTACATAAGCGCATCGCATAAATATGACGATAGTGTTCCCCTACTGATTATTACACAACTTTCATCATTTTAGCATGTTTGCAATGCATAGTAATTTGTACAAATTATGTACAGCTTCTTTCGGTCTTTACTTGTTGTGATCTTACTGTACATAAGCTTGTACATAAAGCGATGTTTCACTTTCATTGTTAGATTATGTCCATCGTCAAACTACTCGAACAATGTGCTATGTAGTAATTAGTAGCGATGCACTAATCAGCTTAATCCTAAAATGCCGAAACGAACAAATTTTTCTATAGCTTATATCAAGAAACCTAACAATCGTGATCATGCCAGTCACCAAGCATAAAACGTTTGGGCATCGGTAGTCAAATTAAGTCATTATTTAACGATGCCTAAAAGTCACAGAGACAATATACCAAAATAAATTAACTTTATATACGCGCATATGATAACAGGTTACTTGTCCTGTACGAAGTAAAAGAAAGCATTTACAACATTTACAATTACAGGAACGTGTGGCTTAGTTGTAGATGCGAAACAAAAAAAGGGAAAAAGAAATCAACTCACCTGATCTTTTGCAGGCTGAACTTTTCATCGGCTAAATCTTTTGCAGATCGTATCATGTCATTCCTTTAATGGCACACTTTTAAATTTTATTGTTTTTCCTCCACAGCAGAAAATGTCACTTCCTTGAGCAGCTTGTGAAAAACTGCTGTTTGCGCTATACCTGTGAGAAAAGCCAATATATAAATCCACCAGAATAACAACATAGAGTACTGAGAAAAGCATGAAACACATATACATGCTGAATAACCTTATCGTATGTTCGTTTTAGACATTATGTCCAGAATTTAAAATTAATAAAAGAATACATGTGATAACTATCATGTTAAATTTGTTTGACCCATAAACTTATGAACGGACCAAAAGGCATAAGGGTAGAAAGTTGCCCGAAGTCTCTTTTTGATACAAACAACCCGTTAAATGGTTTTGGCCTTAGATTTCATTCCATATTATTTTTAAATTTTCAAAAAGAGATGGACCAAAAAGTTTGCAGGTCAAGCCAATGTTAAAATGACATGCTTTATTCTCACATCTTTGGACCAGACTGGAAAAACATGTTGGTCGAGTAATGCATCATGGTAGGACATAAAGCATTTTTGGTTCAGGTTCTTCAATCATATTAAAGGCGATAGGGAGCATTTTTTAACGTATGCATCTGTACATACCAAATAATTAAAAGAAGGGTATATAAGTGACATCACATACCTTCTCTTAAAGTTCGTTCTCGTCGACCACTTGTATAGTGATAGTGTTCCTTTGTTTGTGTGAGCTACCAGTACATAGAGATCAAGATTGACGTTGTACATTATAAACCGAAAAACCTGTACAGCCGTAACCTGTAGATTAGAAACCAGAAAGCCATCATTAGTAAAATGTTCATAACCTTAAGTCGTCAGATTATAAATAAGACACCATCTAGTAAGAGGCAGAAAAACCGACCGAAGTTAGTGTTCAGACACTTTTAGATATCCAATTCCTGTAGACTTAAGCTTCAACTAAAAGGCCTGAAACATCATTCCACTTATGATTCGGCTTGTGTCTAATAGTCGAATAATCAACGCCTGATCTCACTTCATTTTGGTCCCATACTTGTCTAGTAGAAACGGAATAACTTAGGTTGGGCTCTTTCTTTACCTGGCGTAACTCCTACATGTCCTCCGACAACCGGGACACTGACGTCTCTTGGATCAAGTCCCCAAACTTCCAGCTGAAAATTATGTCAATGGAAATCCTGCATATCGTCACAAAAAGTTGTGATCCTAACCATCACCTCGACATTTCCATCTCAGTCGTCATGCAACAACGCAAAAAGCTAATACCCTTTCATGGTCTCTTTTCTGCCTCAAGATGAAGTAAATGTGCCTAATGCCCTTGCAAGGCTCACTATGGCCTTATAAATATAACATTTTTCTAGAATAGATTTAGATATAGAAACTATTAAAGTTCCAATAATCAAGCGAATAAGGCAAATGAATAATAGTTCTTATTTGAGAAGAAGCACAACAACAAACAGTTGGTGTGCAAAAAGGGAAAAGGAAACATCAAAATGGATTAAAAAAGGAATAGTTGATTACAGGTTTTTCGAAGATGATGCAGAGTTCACCATGAGAAACAGCTTTTTTGGGGAGATCAACAACAACGTAACCAACAGCAACACTACCATCAAGTATCACAGAATCAAACAAATTAAAATAGAGATTCTGAATTAGCAAAACCCCTCAAACGAATCGGATAGAAATAAAAAATATACCTCAGTCGAATGTCGTTTCATGTGGATGTTGTTACAAATCGTCATAGAAAATCACTGCATTTGATTCCAGAAGGGGCTTTAACTTAATGTTAGAAAAGATTAAGAATACAACTAAGGGTAGCAAAAATTATGCGTAGCAGTTAAGAAGATTAGGGCAGTTTGATTTGGCATTCTAATTTTGTGCCAGGTGTGATTATGACGTCAGTTTATGACGTCACAACAGGGGAAGATGGAATTCAAAAAGTTTTTCTTTTATTAAAGATTAAGATATAAACAAATTTTACCTAATAAAAATCCCAGATTTTATGTTTATAAAAAAATAAACATGGCCTACATGATGACATGGCGTTATGACGTGGCAAAAAATAGTCAAATGCCTCTTGTTATATATAAAGATATATATATATACTAGGAAAACTCCAAGGCTGTGCGTAGCACAGCCCTGGTTGATTGCTGCGGAATTTTAAATACGGATATAAGTTGATTTCTTAGAGAATTTAAAAGGTTGAGAATTTATATACGAGTAATAAAATATATATGGAAACAAGTTGTATTGTAGCTACAAAACAAATCTTCATAAAGAGTTCAATAATTACTAACATTCAAGGTAGAGTTTCCTTCTTATTTATCTGGATAACATAACATAGATGACCTATACATCATAATATTAGTAACTTTAGGGATTAAATATTTGGGATGCCATAATATTCTTCAGAAAACTAAAAACAACTTTCCAAGTCGTGTTACATTTTCCCCTCCAATATCAAATGCATTAGATCTACTTGCCAACATCTGTGCTATCCATACGTGTCTGTTAAATATCGAAATCAAAACAAACAAACATATTAGATTTGGATTGCTTAATATCACGCTTATTCGTTGCTTTAACTCGACATAGAAAAAGATTGATCTTTACTACTATGGCTTTCTTTGAATAGAAGCTTCAGTAAGCAAAGCTAAAATGAAAGTTCCGTCAATTAGGCGATTGATACACCTACGTATACGAATCATAACACTATAAAGAAAAAAAATAAACGAAAAAGATTTCACTCGTTTATATGAAAACTGTCTAAATGGGTTGTAATTATTTGATAACGGGTCAAACAGGTTTAGATAAAAAATTAATTAAGTGAGATGGGTCAAATGAGTTCAATATGTTAATAGGATCAAAATTTGATAAATATGTATTTAAATGTTATTAACCTTCTAAATGGTTTTGTAATCATATTAAATTCATTAGCTACTTAAAACATATTAAAAAATCGACCAAAAGTGTTGGTGGGTCAACCCAATCAGACCAAAACTATTTTTAACCCAAAGATAAAAGTTACATATTTTGACCTGTTATCCAACCCGCCCAATTTGCAACCTCTATTTAATTCTTATAAAAAAAAAAACATCTCATATAACAGCAAAAAAATATAACTTTGATGGTAATAACGAAGTTATGAAAATTATCGACTGTGAAAATGATGCTAACCTTTGCGTTCACTCGCGAAATATGAATAGGTCCAATTTGGTCAGTAGTCATTGATTCTAATCCAGCACCTATACCTACAACAAAAAATGACCAAAATGAATGTTTCAAAAACTTATAATTACCAATATAGACCACAATCGAAAGTATATTAAAAACAACAACATTATAACAAAGTTTGTTACTAATTTACCTATGTCGTAAAATCCTGCTTTTATGTAAGCAGCCACATAAGCAACGGCTTGTAGACCATATGAACATCGTCTATTCACTGTTCTAAGAGGCACAATATCTATAAAATCGACACAAATTTAATTAATTCGAATGAAATTTGTTAATAAAAAATATTTGTAAAAACAAATGTTAGAAACTAACAGTTATGATCAACCAATATCACAAATCCAGCATTATATATAAGAATGGTACACAAATATTTCATACATTACAAAAAGAAATAAAACAAACTTTGACTTTTAAAGTCAAACATGCTTATCTTTTGATTACATATATAAATTTGGTCTATTTAAGGTAAACTAAAATTACATGTCTAACCTTTAGAACAGTTGAAAGCAAGTAATCGGAAAGAGTATCCTTAAAACCTCCGCGTTTGGATTTGCGGTGTGCGGTTCGATATGCACCGTTTTAGACACAAAATAACGTAAATGAATTAACACGTACAAAGCATTAACTTTTTTCCGAATAATTAACAAAATGTAGAAATCTATATTTTTTTCTTTTTGTAAGTAACTAAGTTTAATAGAGAAAAACTTACGCAACAATGACAACATCGTCTCCAGAAGCAGTTGATCGGTCCCCGGCTATACAGCTTGAAGCCTTGTTGGATAAAATAAGAGAAAATAATACATTGTGAGCAATCTATGCAAAGATCCAAAAAACTTTTGTTTAATATTAACAATTCCACCTTTCATATCTTCAGCTTCACCTCCTTGAATACCCTCTTCTTCTCATTTTCATCAATAAATCTTTAAGTAATTAGAAATGTAGTCTGAAAGAACTAAAGATTCAACATACATGGATATTAATTCCAACTATGATTGTATCTTGATATTTATTGACCATTCATTAGACTATGCTATAACAAAGCATATTTAATGTTTTCAAATAAAGTGAATTGGAGGTTATATATACACTCCGGCCCAATTACCCGTTACTCAAGTGTTTCCTTTTTAATTCAATTCTAACCTTGCCTTTAAAAAAAAGACGTAAACAAAACAACCCGTTCATAACAAAATGGGTTAAAAGTGTAACCTCTTAAAAAATACTATAGAGAGGATGCGGATAAATTAAGTTGCCACTGTCATGTAATATACTAATATATTACCTTGAAGCATCAACTTGAAGACCATAAACAATAACATCACGGGCTAGCTCAAATCTCTCTAACTGCCAACAATGTTACATGTGCGGTGCTACCAAATAAGAATATGAAAGTAAAGGAATCTAACCATAATTAGTGCATTCGCCTTCAATATATATGGAGTTATCGATTGACTTTGCATGTTCATTAGTTGCTCAGCATCCTTCAATGGTAGCTAAAAAAGGAAGTTCATAAAGGAAAAGGTATCCCTCTAAGATTTGGTAATTCATAACGCAACAAAAGTATGAGCAAGATCATAAAAAATAAACAAAGATCACGTACGCCAGCATGAATTGTAGGATCAAGCCCGCTCAATGGTTTATACTCAGATATGCCGAAGGTGACCAGCTTTTCAGGAATTGACTTATCCTATAGAGAAAAACAAATGGAAACATGAAAAAAGAACATAATCATTAACACTTTGAGAATTCCACAAAAAAGAGAAAATTTATAAGCTGCTGAAGAAGAGTAGATGGTGATATTCACCTGAGATAAGCAGAACATCGATTGTTAAGAATGATAGGATCATCTGGTTTAATATTATGAGCTCTCAAGTAACAATTGACTGCCTGGTTGATAAACATTATTGTTAGCAAAGAAAATAACCACCTTTAACATTTCGCAGACCTTAAACAAGCATCAAGCACAAAAAAAGCTAGGGAAGCCAGTACGTTCGGAATTAAAGGGTTACGAGAATTAAGATATGCAGATTAAATAAATAAACCTAAAAGGTGAAGTGCAAAGAATGAAGTCCAAATAATGTTACCTCCTCAAAACGATTCTCTCTAAATGCTTTGTTTCCCATTTCCATGAGATCATAAAGATGACTAAACCGGCCTAACGACATGGATGTGAATCTCCTTGATTCCCCTGCATTATTACAAACATTGTAGTTGACAATTCCACATCCAAAGTCAGATTATTACTGTCAAAATCCTTAAAAAAAAACATGTTTATTTTTTCAAAATTCCATAAACTAATCAGGCCGACTACTGCAATATACACAACTCATCAAAGCAAAAAATGATTCATAAGAAATACCAAAAAGAAAAAAAAAAAATTATAAAAATACTGACCCAAACGAAATCTTCAACATCGTTAATTCCTTTCAAGTTGAATCCAGAAGACGATGATGATTCATCTCCAGTAGCCATAAATTAATTAAAAAAGTGATAATACAATTTATGTAAAGGATGTAAAGTTGTGGGAGGTTGCGTATGGGTGATGGACTGATGGGTAACAGAGGTATGGGTTTTTGAGACTTTGAGACACTCTTCCAACAACAGTTATATACTATTACCCCCAAACCTAACTTTGAATTTGAAGCCATGTTTTTGAATTTTAATGCTATGTGTCGATATTTTGGGTGCTGATCTGTCAACAATCTAGAGATGCCTCAAAAACATTTGGGTTGTTTTTATATATAAGGTAGATATATAGAAATGATTTTAAAGTTATAAAGATGAGAACTAATCAACAACCAATAGGATGAGAGCAAGTAGTAATTAAATGCTTTTTCTCATTTAATGGTTTTTAAAATAAGAAAAAGTAGCTAAAAGGGTATTGTAGAGATTTTGCTCTTCTTATTTTTCACTAACTCTCCATAAATGTACGTCCTTATGTCTTGTCTCGCCTCTATCGTAATATTCGAACGTAACTACTAGCGGCATTCATCTCCATTTTATATCTAATTGTTTTTATTGGATAAACAACAAAATGCCTCCTGATTATTTGGCAAGAATCATATATTATACAATATATAATTTGACGAAACCTCATTCTATCTCTAATTTATTTAATTTTTTTTGCAATTCCCTCCGTAGCAAGGAAATTAGGTGTGCAAAACTCTTATTTTTTTCACAACGTCAATCATCATTAACAATTTGATACATCGTAATATTATATCACGACGCACCAGTTATTTTCGAGATATTGTACCACGTGACGTCAGTTATTTTTGAGATATTGTATCATGACGCATCAGTTATTTTTGAGATATTGTACCACGACGCGTCAGTTTTTTCGAAATAGTGTACCACGACGCATCAATAATTTTCTAGATATTGTACCACGATGCATTAGTTATTTTTTAGATATTGTACCACGATGCATCAGTTATTTTTTAGATATTGTACCACGATGCATCAGTTATTTTTTAGATATTGTACCACGATGCATCAGTTATTTTTGAAATATTGTACCACGATGCATCAGTTATTTTTGAAATAATGTACCATGACATTTCATTTTTATAGACTACATACCAATATTTTTTAGACTACGTATCAAATTATCCTCAAATTGTACCAATGTTATTGTTGTTGGTAATATGATAATAAATATGAAAAGGTTGATTCAGGACTGACGTAAGTTGCAACTTTGAAACGGAAGTATTTAAGAGTTCAAACAAATTATTGATTCTTAATTATGGTGCAAAAGCCCATACAGTTAATGTTAATTACACATATGCCATTCATAAATAATTACTTTCATCTAAAACAAATTAAATGATCCAATGGTCTATATTAGTTCTTATCTTTACAACTTTAACAAATCTCTTACATTAACCTCCCTCTATATATATATATACTAGTCTAGAACCCGCGCGATGCAGCGGCGGCGACGAAGTTGATTTCGTAAAATGGTTTTGCGGCTACAGTTTTCAGTAGTTTTTAATCCGTCTCGTGATCTATATAATGAGCGTAAATATTTCCATGTTTATAGGGTATCATAACACTTTTCATTTATATATTCATACGATACTAAAATAGGCGGGAGAAATTTGAAATGCATAACATGGTCTATGAATTATCACCACAGTTCATGTTTTAGGATTAATTAATTCCGATTACCCATAAACTTCTAGTTAACAATGATTATTTTTCGCCGACATAGATGTAATATTACTATACTTTATTAAACTAAAGCATCTAATACAACACAACTTGTTTGCTAGCGTCCTGTGTTTTAAAGAATATATATAGCTAAAACATGCTAATTTTATTTTACATGAAACATGAAATAATATCCATTTAAACAAAATTTAAATTTCTAATAATTTCTAAATTTGATTTCAGAAAATCTATCAAAATCAGATAAAGACCATTCCTGATGTGAAGTTTGTCGTATAAAACAGGATAAGAAAACGTTCAAGCAACAAAACCATTTTTAGACTCGTGCTTGAACGTTTCCTTCTCAAACTACAATGTTTGTTTACAACAAGACATGCTGCTGGGTCAAAGATTATTAGGCTAGAAACTTGTGTTTTGGACCAATATAACTTCATTTTTCATGAGGTATAACTATTGATGTCACTTCTAGGCTGCATGTAAATATGAATAATTTCGACAACAATATGCTTATATGCACATGAGAAAAACTGGAAACTAATGCCCTCATTTCAGTAAATTTTCTACAAAAAGAATCACTTTTTTTCACAACCCTCTCAAATATATCAGGGCCTTCTTTTGGTGCCCCATCTCTTTACATGAATTGTACACTCAATGAATTTCTAATCTTATATCTGAGACCGAACTAAAAGAATAAAAATAATCACCATCTTCACAGGAAACCCCAAATAAGGGTCCTTTTAAGATCAAGGAAAAACACTTCAATGTTAACATACCTCCTCAATAAGCTACGATTTACGAATCTTTAAATGAAGATTCTAGTTGAGTAGCTTCCAAAGAAAATAATCTCTTAAACGACTCATAAGATGCAAAGAAAAGTGCTCCTTGAGTCATGTACATGGCCAATCTTGGAGTCAGCCCCCTGATAATCATTAACGAGATCCATCTTCCCATTAGTAAAATCAAATCCACTAATTTCAAAGAATTAAGGATTTTTTTAACATTTTTGATGAGAGCTGAATCAAGAGATATTTGAAGGTGAATACCTATAGAGACCTTTTGGGCCTTCGTGTTTGGCTACGTCTTTAAGAGTTTTAAAGACACCATGATAGCGGTTTATATATCCAGGCATCTGCACGAAATCCACCCATCACATATGTTTAAAAAAGAAATACAGTCTTTTTTGCGAGTGACATTATATTATCTTTTCAAGTGAAGTAAGTGGGAACCATAATCATATCTTAATTTCGTCACATACAAAAGGGACACATAAAATGAAAATGAAAATGATTTAAACTGTTACGGACCTGTGTTTGTAATCTGGTCTTTACCACATCAGAAGGAGTTGTAAACAAAGCAGCAGTAGACCATGCTAATCCTCCACATAAAAGCTACAAGGGAACACAATAAATAAATAAAAAAGCGGAGTAATTAAATTCTATTTGCTTGATGTACAAAAAACCGGATCTTTTTCAACGAATTATAGTTATCCTTTTGGTAACGCCTTTTAGATTATTTTTTTTTATATTTTCGTAATGTCAATGGTGTTGTTGTATTTGTTTGGTAAAATGTGTATCAAAAGACCAACTTTAATGAAAAGTAAACCATGAAAACACTACATCAATATTACAGTTAAGATCTAACGTTTACAAAACTCCGACCAATTATTTTGAACACATAGAAAATTTCAAACGCCATATCTCTATCCGTTTTACACTTAAAATAAACCCTTTTTTAAAACTAAATTGTTGCAAAACAACAATATCTTAGTAGTAGTTAGTGTCACATTAATAGTAGCAAATAACAAACCGTTGATATAGTAGATGGCTGACCATGTTGTTGATATGAACAGAACACACCGTTCTTCAAACTCTCATATGTATTGAACTGCAATCATGGGAAAAGTTTCAAAAACAATATAAAAATGATTAGATAATCAGCATTGATAACCAGTTTGATTATACAAATATGAATTCTAAGACCAGCCAAATATGAAATCTAAGACCAGCGAAGATACCGACAACCAAAATTGAGTAGATAATCAGCATTGTAAACATACCTGAAGTGGTGAAAGCAAAAGAAAAAAGTCCAGATTAAGTATAAGGTGATTATAGAAAACACAAAGGAAGATCATTGACAAAGAACTTTGGGGGGAAAACTCGAGATGGCAATTCCAGACCCATTTATTTATGAACGGGTCAGTTCGGGTTAATTTTATCTCTAACAAGGTCAAACAAGTATAATGTACTGTAGAGCATTATAAAATAGCTAAAATGGAACAGGGTCATACTACGTTTCTTGTCTACCCATAACAATAACAAAAGCAGATGATAAAAGATAGTGTTTGGCTATACCTCCGCTGTTCGATGTCGCATCTATTTACTTTACCTCAAAATGCATTGGTCAACTAACGCAATCACAATGTATTTTCCTGATAAGATCAAAACGACAATTTCTTTTCCCTCAATCGACCTGCGCTGTTAACAAAGAGAAGCGCCTTACTTATTTTAATCGTTCAAAATAAATATCAATTAATTAAAAATACTTAAAAGTTTTCATAATTAATATATATAAACAGTAAGGTCGTACCTCTATCTTTATACCCTCTTCTACTGATCTCTGAAATAGCATATCTACTCTTTCTATATCATTCGCCAGTTGCTCCTGCAAAAACCAAAATGAATTTGGAGTACCTATGAAGAAAACGATAAGTGGTGTATTTCATAAACGACATTTCAAATATCCTTGCTGATACGAGATATTACCTTATAAAAGGTCTCCACAAAAAAATCTGGATTAGCACCTATTGTTACGGTGAAATATGAAAATGTAATAGATAGCTTCTGTAACAAAGAGCCACAAAACAAACCTCAAGATCCAAACTAAAAAAAACTAAAAAAAAAAAAACTAAAATATCAGTCAACGGTAGACAGCCAAAACCAGATCCGAAAGATCCAAAAGAAAGAAAAGAGAGAAAGATTAAGAGTTTAAGAGAGATTTACCTAAAGAAAGGGACCGACGGCTCGGTTTCCGGCAGCGGCGGCTGAATTTCAAGCAGCGGCGGCTAGGTTTCAGGCAGCGGCGGCTAGGTTTCAGGCAGAGGAAGCGGCGGCTAGGGTTCCGGCAGTGATATGTGTTCCGGCAGTGTTCCGACGGTTTCTGGCAGGTATAGTTGTCTTCGAGGTGGCTGGCGGTGACGGATGGTGGTTCCGACGAGGTTTCCGGCGAGGTTCCAGCGAGGTTGCGGCGGACAGTTTTCTAGAGAGTGATCAGAGGATTTAGAGAGAGAAAGAGAGTTGTGTTGTGTGTTGTGTGTTGTGTCTGTATTGTGTGTGTTGTGTTGTATGCTTAAAGTGTTGTATTGTATGCTTAAAATGTTGTATTATGTGCTTAAAATGTTGTACCTCTTAATCTCTTAAACTCTTAAAACATCAAATGCTTTATATAGTATATATATATATATATATATATATATATATATATATATATATATATATATATATATATATATAGTGTTGCGTTATATTGAGAACCCATATTAGAGGAAGAACCATTGAGAACCATTTTAAACTAATCTTGGCCTTTAGATTTGTTGATCAATGGTTATTAAGGCTTGTGGCATAATCGTAATTAATGATAATGTCAAATTATATTTAATAATTAGTTAAAGGGCAATATGGAAATTTTACCTTAACCATTTACATTAACTGTTCCTTATATCATGCAATTAAAATACGTCAAATAAAAATCATTCTCTCTTTCTCAAAAAATTGTACGCAGTTTCTTTTCCTCCATTGATTATTTTATGATCATCATGTTAGATGGTGAATCAATCTAAAAAAATACGATATTTTTTCAGGATCTATGAAAGGTCGTTCACATCTTCAATTCGTCTTTATTAATTTCGATCCGACAATCACGTGATACAGTTGCAGGTATAAATCGATTCATCTATATATTACATGTTTTTTTTTGTTTTGTGGCTTAATCGATTAATCTAGTATTTACATGTTTTGAATTCGATTATGGTTGACACTTCACAGGTAATCATCTATGCTTTTTATTGAGTTTTTTATTATTTAGTTTTTATTTTTTAATTTTTTTTCACATCAATCTCAATAAAAAAATCAAATTTGATATCTTGTTGGTACTAGTGAAAACAAAATTACGTATGGCTATGTTTGTAAGTATATAGTATGAAACTATGAAGTATGGTGAGATTATCCTAATCAAACAAAAATAAAAATAAAAATTTGTGTCATATGAATCCAAAACCGAAAGTAGCATAGTTTTTTTTTGTGATACATGGGTTTTCGACTCGATATTACGAGCCAACTAATCAATGGGCGACTACCTTTTTGGATAGCCCGAAGTCGTCACATGTGAACCGCCGTGGTCACCCCCAAAGTAGCATAGTTACTTGTTAAACAAAACTTAAGGCGATGGTTCTCGTGCAACACTAGTATTGAATTAGTTTATAATTTTGGAAACACATTTCTTTTGACCAATTTTTCGTCACTGTCCTTGTGAATATTTATCTTCTGTGTTTTTTTAACTAATTAGCTTCAAGTTGAATCATACCATTTTATGTTCTTATGCAAGGTATTTTTTTTACGTTAATAAGTACTGCCAGCAAGATTAATAAATAACATGGTATTTATTTCTTAGATTATAACATTGAAGATTGTGCATATATGTTTTCTATCCGTTCATAATAAAAATAAATATATAAATGGTACATAAATGTTGGTTAGCAGGTTTTAAATATGTTGTGATGTGGAGTCATAAGTTTTTTTTTTTGGCCTTTTCATAGTCTTATGTTGGTTTTCTTTATTAACTTCATCATAGGTTGTTTGATTTTTAATTGTATTTAACTATGTTTGTATCAGATTGATAATGATGATTACAACATTTACGAGCTAGGAGATTTCAAGTATGACAATCAATGGATACAATCAAAGATTTTGTTAGACGAAAGATGTGCGTAAATGTTTTTTGAAGACGTGCGTATATGTTTTTGGAAGACGTGCATGTATGTTTTTCGAAGACGTGCGTAAATGTTTTTCGAAGACGTGCGTATATGTTTTTGGAAGACGAACATATATGTTTTTCGAAGACGTGCATAAATGTTTTTCGAAGACGTGCATAAATGTTTTTCGAAGACGTGCGTAGATGTCTTTGGAAGATGGACAAATATGTTTTTCGAATACGTGCATATATGTTATGATAAATTTGCCTATAAGAATTAATTAAATATGTATGTTTTCTAAATGCGTGGATATTTGTTGTTTGAAATGTTTTTATTCAACATGCTACTTTTGTTAAAATTATTCTTGATATGTTGTTAGCTTTCATGATTTGGGTTTTTAATTATGAAGACAAAAGAATTTACGATAAACATGTGTGCAAATGTGCAATAAACTGTCTAAACAGAACATTGAATGTTTAACAAATGGCACAACATAGACATATATGTTTTTTTTAAATGTATGTTAAAAGAAAAAAATAATAAAACAAAAATATCAATTTCCAAGGTTAAATGATTTTTAATGCACTTCTACTAAAAAATAATAATAATAAATTTTTTAAACAAATATACCGACCAAAAAACGTAAAAGAAGAAAAAAAAATCGTCATCCTAAATTATAGGAACTAATACAAAAAAGTTTACATTAAATTAATTCAAAAAGAAAGTATAAATTGTATTTTACTATTATACCCTTTTGAATTAAATGAAATGTTTTAATGATACTAAATTCCTATTGGTCTATAATAGTTCTCAGTGGTTCTTCCTCTAAAATGGGTTCTCAATATAACGCGCCCCTATATATATATATATATATATATATATATATATATATATAGAAACCCTTCTAGAGTAAGAAGCTCATGATTACTGATTCCTGCAAGTACTTGGTCATTAACCACTCGTCTAACATCCTCTATTTTATAAGGGCTGAGAGGATCATTAAAACACTTACCATGCCAATGCAAGGTAAACATATAGTTCTTTGTATCATATATCATATACATAAGCATTACTCCAACATCTGTGGACCTTTGAAGTTCAGGTTCTAAGCATTCTCCAAGAAATCGTCGCCTCCAAAATTCAGTGTTACCTTCTTCTAACCTGACTCGAGCTATTTATGCTTCCACCTCCTCACCAATCTGTACAAAGAAAGAAAAGGAAGTTAGCAACAAGTCTAAAAGAAAATAAAAAATATTACATTTTGCAAGACATGTGGGAGGGAAGTCGTTCATGTCGTTTTGTGAATTCATAGAACACTCGAGGTACTCCAACTCTAACTATCTCTTCATTTGCGGCTACCACCGCCCTTTCCGCCTATGTAGCACATATTGGACAACATTACTCAAACATGGCGGAAATATTATTGCTACTATTCAAAGTACTCTCGCATTCAAAATAATCTTGTGGCTTAAATGTTCGTACAATTTGTTTCGAACAAAAACAAATATCTAATACCATTGATTATAAATTGAACAAAAAAACATGCAGACCCATGTCTAAGTTAAAATCTGTGAAGTTACTTTTTTGTAGCTGGTAAACTGATACAATTCAGCCACCAAACACGTTCTAGTTTTATAAATTTGTAACCACAAACAGGTTCTTCTTTCACGTAGCAGGAGGCTGATTTTTCACGGATTTTTCTTCCTGGATCGTCTCATGTCGTTGTATCTTGAGTTTAGCCAGTTGCTTATCTGTTATCTAGACATTTACAAAGGCATCACTCCCTAACTGTATAACAGATAGAATCATAAGTTTTGCATGAATAAATAAAAAAAAGAAAGAATCACTTTTTAAGTGATATGTTATCTCACTCGTTCAAGAAAAAGTTTACAAAACTTAATGTTATATAAACATCAGTCAGTACACACACAAAAATTCCATCTGAAACGCATGTGAACGTTGCTAGCGCTTTTTCCCTTGCTGACTAAAAAAATTGATATGAAGTATATAAATATTTCCTATTTTAAACATTAGTCACACACATAGACCTTCGAGCTTAGATCTATCGTCTTACCTGCTTCATATTTCCATGAAGAGGTATTCGGGTTAATCCCTTTTAGAGCAGCAAGACGTAGAATTTCAACTCCCCGATAATCCCCAGAAGCACAAGCCATAAAGTAGATGCAGACACAATATTAGTCACAAATCATAATTAGCCGATATCTCGTTATAATGTTGCGGATAACATTTGATAAATAACTCACACTATCATCTTCTTTGACTTGTTTTTGATGAAGAAGTCCACAAGTTGTGATGATTTCTTATCAACTTCACATTGATAAACTGCGATTCTTAGAATTATAGGAACTACAGCTAAAATGAACTCATTCATGAATGAGAGGACAGTATAGAGGCCTAAGTTTAAGACTTGGCTTGGAACTAAATAGAAGACAACACACAGGAGCTTGCATTCGACATGGAAAACTCTAAACCAATTTTAATTAGTCCCGTAATAATATAACTGGAGCACACAGTAGCATAAGATACATACCTTTGGTATACAAAAGAAGAAGCCTAACTTCTGATATACATAATAACTAAAAAATTAAAACACAATTTTAATGCATAAGATACATACCTTTTTTACATGGTTCATTAGGGTTTACAGAAGATGAAACCCAACTTTTCGTATACATAATACCAAGACAATTAAAACCACAAATCCACTTCAGGGTTTGGAGAAGAAGATACGTGCGTTAGGGTCTGGTATACATAATACATACATGTTGATATACATACGTCTCTTGCATAGATTTAGGGATTAAAAACGAATATTACCTTAAAAATATTTATAATATATATACCAAATTTAATTAAATACGAATTTTAAATTAAAAAACTGATAGCATGGGGCCTGCGTGATGACATGGCGTTATGACGTGGCAAAAAATAGTCAAATGCCTCCTGTTATATATAATATTAAGATAAGATATATATATATATATATATAGGAATGTGATCGTGAGAAAACCTCTCTTATATAGAAAACCCAGAAAACTCAGAATACCAAACAAAATTATTTAAATGCTTGATTTACATTCTCTCAAAAAATCAAACGTGTGCCCTAAAAAAATTAGGGCATTCGTTTGGTTTGTTTAGGGCATCTGTTTGTTTTTAAGTTATTTGGGTTTTTTTTTACAGGATGAAAATCAAGCATTTTTTTGCCTGAAAAAACAATTTTTAGCCTGAAAATTTTAGGACATCTGTTTGGTATTTTAGGTTTTCTGAGTTTTCTAGCTAAAAGTGGGTTTCTCTAGAACCCATCCCTATATATACTAGCTACGTAACCCGCCCGACGGGCGGGTTCATTTTGAAATTTGTTTAGACATGAGGTGTGTGTGACTTTGGCTTAATAATTGTGAGTGTTTACTATAGTAGGTCATAAAGGGATCAAAATGGTTCAGTTAGATCTTGGCTGGCCAATATTAAACTGTCCTGGGTCGGTCTGTTTTGGGTTGGTCAATATCGTGTCATTAGAGTTTCAGAAAACAATTTAGTTTTGACCTAGTATGTTTCTGGCTAGATGTAGTGCTTCACATGAAGTGTCATTGAATTACTATATATTAGTCACATAATTTTGGTATAATAATATAACCCTAATGTCTAAAAAGAGTCGAAATAACACAAAATTAATGATTCAAGAGGAAATAAATATGTACCAACTTACCCTTAGTAACAGGCATACATTGATAATGAGTCTTTGATTATGTAATCGTTTGCCTTGGTTTACGACTTTCGAGCCTTGCCATGCGGGAACTACTTGTTGCTTGATTCAACCGATCTTGTTCTTTGTATGATGTCGAAACTCCTGCAACTTGTATTTACCTTATAGAATGCAAAGAATTGACTTCTATCATTATAGATTCACATTGAACGAAATTGGATTACAGATTCATAGGATGGACTTAACGTAATGGAAAGCTTACATTATCTTATTGGAATGCACCATCTCTGAGTCACTTATATTCTCAAGCACATGTTCAATATTTTCCCACTGTATAGCATCAGCATGGGTAAATAACAAACTCTTACCTCTTCAAATTGTGAAAAAAAAACCGTCTCATACCACTGTTGATGCAAGGTATTAGTTTGTTCGGCATTCAACTCATTCCCTCTTTTAGGAAAGGTTTATAGCTCTCGTAAAAAACAATGTATCATATGCTACATGTCATGTAGACACTGAGTTGCATCTAACAATCACATTACTTTGCAATATAAATTCTTCAAATCTTTATAAAAGTTCTACCATAAATTAATAATGTTATTTAAATCTTCATTTGTATTGTTAAACATATCTTTCAATTGTTCAAAATCTCATATTAATTTAACAGACTTTTTTGGTGTTTTTATTTTATTGTTAAGTGTGTATGTATCGGATATTTAAAACGTTATGTTTGAATTCTATTATAATTCATATAAAGTTAACAGTTTCGTCTTAAAGCATAAGGTTACCGAGATAATCCACACTTGAACTCAAGTGAAGCTACTGATTGTGATTTGAAAAGTTCTTTTGGCTTTCTTTGTGTTGATTCCTCCCTTAATTGAACTCAATGTAGACGTTACCGGCAAATTGTAAACCGTGAACTCTAGTTATTTATAATTGAAAACCGAATGTTAATGGTTGGTTTGGCGTGGATAGGTTTGTCGTTGTGGTTTGGTTTTTGGTTAGTTTTGATTAGTATCAAAACTGTTTAATATTGTCTATAACGAACAACTCGCACTGTAAAAGACCTAGCCATTTTGGCGTTATACTTAGTTTTACCGTTATATTTACTAAATCAGAACTGTTGTCAACCGGGTAAAACTGCGGTTAAAAGTATTACCTAGCTAAATTGTTTTTAACCGATTTGATTATACATTTAGGCGTTTTTGGTTTATATTTACCTTTAGCGGAGTTAAAACAAACTAAACCGTTAAATCCGAGACTGATAATTGTTAACATACAATTCCGAAAACCGTACTTAAAATGATTGGTTTGTTTTGTCAATATTTTGAATCCGTTGTCACTTGTGGTGATTGCTAGTAATAACCCTTCCATATTGAACCTTAATTTTGGTCTTGCCTGAACAAATGTAAAAGTTCAAGAATAATGCTATAGAATGCAAGTGTATCATATCCATAAGCGTATATGTGAATCGAAAACCAACATACGTTTTAGTTCGTCTCGTTCTAGTCGTTGTACTGCTTATATACACTGAAGTCATTCAAGGATGGCTTTCTGCCTCGTTTGAGTCATTTTGTAATAACACACTTTTAAATTGATTTTTCAAAAAATAATATGTGTGATAAATTTATACAAATTTACAGTAACCACACCGGACACAACCACTTCTAATGACAATTTTACTAAATTTACAACCTATTTTAGCAGTCATAAGGCTTGGGATGAGGTTATTGATAAGTTGAAAAAGCGTCTTTCCAAGTGGAAGGCCAAGACTTTATCTATCGGCGGAAGACTTACTCTTTTAAAATCTGTCCTTGGCGCGTCTCCGCTCTATAACATGTCTATTTTTAAAGTTCCTAACGGGGTTCTTAAGGTGATGGAATCCATTAGGAGCAACTTCTTTAAAGGAGTGGATTGTTCGGAGAACAAAATTTCGTGGGTGGCTTGGGATAAGATCTTAGCTTCCAAGAAAAAAGGTGGATTGGGTGTTTCTAGCTATCGTGCTTTAAATTGTGCGTTACTTTTGAAATGGGTGTGGAGGTTTGTTACTCAAGATGGGTCTTTGTGGTATCGTGTTATTAAAAGTATTTATGGGGATTCGATTGTTCATATTCCTCTCCAATCTTCTTCTAACTGGACGTCGATCCTAAAGGTTGCTCAAGGGCTTAAGAGGAGAGGGTTTGATTTCCTATCTTACTGTTCTAAAAGGTTGGGTGATGGTTCTAGTATTAAATTTTGGGTCGATAGCTGGAAAGGTTCTATCCCTTTTCGGGACGTGTTCCCTCGTTTATATGCTCTAGAGACTAACAAAGATGTTACTGTGGTGGATAAATTGAGTGAGGGGTTGGTTTCGTCTTTTCGTAGACAAGTTCGTGGGGGCATCGAGTTTCAGCAACTGGTGGATCTTTCTTCGATTACAGACACGGTGATTTTTGCTCCCATTCCAGATAGATGGTTTTGTTCTTTGGCTAATGATGGTTTGTTTTTAGTGAGAGACGCTCGGAATGCAATTGATGATCTCCTACTTCCAGCGGTTCCAGATCCTACGAGATGGGTAAAGATTATTCCTATTAAAATTAATGTTTTCATGTGGCGAGTTAGGCGTAATTGTCTCCCAACTAGAGTCAATTTAATTCAGAAAAAGGTAGTGCTCGATTCAATTTTATGTCCGATATGTGGAGGAGAAGAAGAATCTATTTGTCATTTGATGTTCAGGTGTCCTCTTTCGAAGGCTATTCTTCGTCGGATTTGTCGTTGGTGGAATGTTGATTGGCAGGTTTGGTCCTCCTTTGTGGAGTGGGATTCGTGGTTGCTTGCTCTTCGGTTTCCTGTTAAAGTCAAAAGACTATTGGAAGGTGTGTTTTACGTGGCTTGGTGGGCTATTTGGAGACTTCGGAACTCATGTATTTTTGATGTCGTTCCTCCTGTTCGCGATTGTTTGTTTGACGATGTTATTTCTTTATCTTTTCATTGGTGTCATGCTAGATGTAGAAAGGCGTTTTCTTGGAACGATTGGTACAAGAACCCTTATTTAATTTCTTTGTAATTTTCTAGCGCCTTGCTAGTTTAATAAAATTTCGCCGTTCAAATTTTTTTTTTACTAAATTTACAATAACTAAAATGCGATAAATGAATAGTTTTATGAAGATAACACTATAAGATACATGAATTAAGATGAGACGGTAGATTATATTCTTACATGTAATCCATCATCGGCATCAGTAACAGTCAGAAAATTGGTGCTATCCATGTCCCAAAACTTAATTTGAAACTCGTCTGCTGCAGCTAAGAAACGGGTCTTTGTTGTGTCAAATTGTACAACACCTATAGACCACTTTCTAAAACCAGAATATTCTTTCTTGATGGCTCCTTCACTATCATTCCACTCAACCAAGTGAGCTTCACCTTCTTTGCTTGTTCCACAAGAGAAAAGTCAGAAAAAATGTACATTATATTTGTGAGCCAATAAACATTTCACGGGGCACATATATTTGAGTAACCTGATTCCATCAGTAATATATACCATTTTCGTGCATGAATGGCTAGTAGATCATAATCTATTCTTGACCCCAAACAATCATAAAGCCATGATTTTATCTTCCCATCAATAGCCGTGGAGAAAATAAACTACAGAATACAGATACGACTACTTACACTATAAAAAAAAAGTAATAATTTTAATGTTTTCAGCGAGAAGTAAAGAATAAGGAGACTTGCCTGTATTTTTTCGTTATAGTGAGGGCACATAGAATATACAGGAGCCTCGGGCCCCTCAAACATATACTGCCTATGCCCAGCAACAATATCTCATACCTATAACAACAGATCCAATAGCTGTTATTTCGCTGACCCCGAAGAAACTATTTTTTTATGAAAATGGTACCTTCATTGCCTTGTCATCACCGCAGGTGACAATACAAAGTTGCTTGTTTGGATCAGCAAAAGCAATATCATTTACACCCCCAACATGGGCATGAATCTGTAAGGTTCAACTTTCATCAAAACCATAAGAATCGTTGCTTTTATAGAAAAAGGAAGATAAAAGCGTAAAGAGATGGATAGTTACTTCCAAGTGTGACCTGAACCTACTCAAACTAATGGATGTAAATTTCCAGGGCTGTGAACACCTTTTCCTAGATTCTGAATTGCAGGACACTCCTACCTCCTATTGTGATCTAATATATGAATCTTATATGCACTTTAGGGAAATAATTAACATTAGATTACACATACAAGTTTTAACCGTTATATAGTTTTAAGGGTGCATTAGGACTCAATGATGCTGATGTTGCATATAAACGGATGTGTGAGTTCAATGCGCCGAGCTGCAATAATAAACTTATAGGGACGACATCTTTTAACATTGGTGCAATGGCCTCGAGTGTAAACATGAAAGTAGATTCACCTTTGGATGATTCTGGACATGGGAGCACAATTGCAAGCCCTGCACCTGGAGTGTTTGTGAAGAACGCACACAGAAAAGTTATCAATGTGGGTAGTAGAAAGTTATCAGCAAAGATCAACTGCTAAGAGACGGAAAATAAAGAGATCCATTCAATACTGGTTCAAGAATATTTACACAAATTTTAGATTTATACTTATTAGTATGAATGCATACGTGCAATAATCAAATATTAACAGTAGTAAATGATCGACAAAGGTTTTGAGGTGTTATTTCTTCCCACCACACAACTGAGACATTAACGACAGCCAGTACATACAAATGTTTCGCATGTCGAAAGAAAAACCAAATCATACATGCCACTCTTAGTTGTAGGAACAATTATTCCTCTTTTCGCAAGAATCTTTTATTAGTCTCTTGCAAGGCTACAGCATTCCTAGATAAAGGGAACATTTGGTGTTAGCAGTTAACGTATATTGTTAGTCATAACTTTAAAGTAAAGAAAGATATGGTATTATCAACTGAGCCACTGTGAGTCTTACTGATGCTAGTGCAGTTTTGCATACTTGATTCATCACCGACTTCAGCTTGTTTTGCTGCACTGAAACCAGGTGGTGGTCTGGCCTTTGCACGCAGATGAGGCATAACATCACCAAGTAATCAAAATGGTGAATTTGATGGTGTACTTGCAAGACTCACCAACAGGCAACAGATCTATCCCAAAATATCCAGCCTAAAACCAACCAATGACATCAATGCCAGTGAAAGGACCTTGAATGGCACCCTGTGGATCTTTGTTAAAAAGAACCATGTCTTCAGGAGATGGCTGAGAAAACATTCTCGGTTCTTGTTCTCTGTCTAAAGATCCAGATGGTTGTCTTCTGATGACAAGATCGTCACCAACCTGCCATTAATTACTGGTGTTGTTTTGAGACTGGGACCGGCTTATGTCAGTTCTTGACCTGATGTCAGTTGGGATCTCCCTCGAGTCATGGGAGGCTGATTGTGACCGCTCTCGGAATGATGATGATCGCCAAGGTGCCCCTCAGTGAGCTGAGGTTCCATGCACTCTTGATTCTCTACTACTTTCCACGTCATTGTCCCTTGCATAAGAAGCACCAAAACCTGTTTCGGAAGAAAAAACACGATAAACAGTTGGTGTAATTCCAAGCCTCGATGTATGACAATTATTCGGTATTCAGTCATGATACATATTCAAATGGAAACCTTGCATGCAGAAAAAGTTTTTACTTCACCCAAACTTTTATAAAGGATAGTGCTTGGGGTCAGACTGTGACACAACTTGCCCGTCCTACCCATTTTGTCATATGTACTTGTAGTATATAACGGTTAAAGTTGTTTGTAATTGTACCAGTGCAGCTATTCCGTATGCAATCGCTACTAAATCATTCTCTCTTACAAACTCGTCAGCTAATGCACCTGGAACAGCAGCGACATGCTAAAATAGCTCCTCATCGTGAACTAAAGCATCAAACTTTCAATGTAAATGTGCCGATAACCTGTACAGAGATTAAAGTTTTTTTAGCAACTCCGCAGCAGGTTCACTTGCCAATTCTCTCTTCACAATCTGTAGAATAAGAAGGCAATATGGTCGATTTCCAAAATGATGATTAACCGCGTATAGCTGTAGTGTTATTCACATAATTTAGACTAAAAACTGTGGCACAAGCATTACCAGCTTTCCTCCATTGTCTTCCAGCAACTTTGTTGCTTTCTTGTTTCGTCGAGTGTAGCTTGCTCTCGTGTCCCCTTAAGAGTATCAGGTGCCATGCATAGTCGATTAAAAGAAAATAAATTTAAGAAAAAACTACCATTAGTGTATAAGATACTAATGATATACTAACTATACTAACCTGTATTAACATGTAGAATAATACTAATTAAGCTGAACGTAGTATCAACCTGTGGGAAAAATAAGTTGAAGGCTTGAAGCATATGTTCATGTGAATTCTGCTGCCGCGTAGAATGCAACTTGTATAAGATAAATGTTCATATTATCCTTTGAAAAAGTATGAAGTTCTAATATTTTTTGTGCGTGTCATCCTTGCGCAGGGGCCATTCTAATATACAGAATTATAAAATTATAATGATGTTGAGAATATGCAAAATCACAAGCATGATGTATAGCAGTTGCTTTTGATCACGTGCAAATCCATTTGCTAAGTAATTTTGCATATCAATTATAGCAGTATTATTTGTCGTCCATATTAATCCTAATACATGCAACATTAAGTATAAATTTATTACCTGGTTTATTAAACATAGCACATGTAATTATCAAGAAAGGAGATGAAGCTGTAAAAAAGAGACTAACATTAGGATTTTTGATTCAAAACCTGCAAACCAAAAAAAGTTAGGTTAAAAAAGAGAGCAAAATCATATTAGGGTTTAAAGATGAAACCCTAAATTGTAAAACGTAAAATAAAAACAGAGAATTAAAAATAAATTGGCATACGTTTTTTATTTATATATTCCCAGCATTATCAAAATCATTCATTTAGTTACAACATATGGATATTGTTTTGCAAAGTAAAACACAAAAAGTGAGTTAGTTTAGTTGGCTAACATCTTTACATTATGAGTCGAGTTATTTTGCTTCCTATAAAATCCTCACGGATGGAAGGACAGATCGTGACCGTCGGATCAAAAAAAAGCGGAGACCAAAATACGAGGTTAGGGGGGGTTAAAAATGAAAAATAAAAAAATGTCGGATGGACTAAAATGAAAATAACAAAAATTAAATGAAAGAAACACCGACCATTCATTACATTTCACAAAAACTCTATCTCTCTCTACAAATCACACACACAAACTTTCTCTTTCTAAAAAAACTCTAAAAATCACAAATCAACAAAAAACATAATCGAAACAGCTTAATAATCATCAAAAATGAAAGAAATGAATGAATCGACGAACAAGAAGACTAAATCGACACAAAAAACAACGCCTCAAAAACAACAAGAAGATGGTACAGATTTATTAATGATTTATTTTAAATTTGTAGACTGATTTTATGCTTATAACTTTATTTAAATGCATTTTAGTTTTTTTTTTACTGTTTTTAGATCTTATAAATTTATCTCCAGTGATAAAAACTATTTATATTTATATGTTGATTTCTAAAGTTTATTTATAAAGTTTATTTGTTATTTAGAGATGACAAAAATTTTTTCACACGATTTGAAACATAAATTGGGTTTATCACTGGAGATAAAAAAAAGTAATATTACATAGTAGTACTTATAATAAGAATTTCAACATGCTTTTGAAACATATATTGAATTATCACTAGAGATAAAAAAGTAATGTTAGATAGTCGTGAAGATATAATAAGTATTGAATTTATCACTGGAGATAAAAAAACATAGAAATATTAGATAGTAGTACAGATGAAAATAATTTCAACATGATTTTAAACAGAAATTAAGTTTATATCCAGAGATAAACAGATATTGAAATATACATTGAGTTTATCTCCATAGATAAAAAAAACAGAAGTAAGAAAGTAGTATTAGTTTATCTCCAGAGATAAAAAACAGAAGTAAGAAAGTAGTATTAGTAAATGGAACAAAAACAATGATATATGTAGTTTAAATAATGAAGAATTATATCTGAACTAATTTTATGTATTTTTTTATTGTAAAAAAGCAGATGGTGATCCATCTAATGATCCAAGCGTATCAAAAGCTCTTGACAGTAAGTCTGTTAGAATATATATTTTAAATAAAATAAAATTCATATATAATGTTATTATCTAAACAAACAGTTATTTTGCAGTGATAGGCACAAACTCATTCCTTAAAGATTCTATGGACTTTGAGATGCAAAAAGGTACATTTTGTGATGATAAACTATGAATGTATGAAAGAAATAATGATATTTGTTAGAAAATGTATAACACATATTTATGCGCACATAGTAAACTATAAATTCATTTATGCAGATTCGGGCAAAGCATTGAATGAGAACAAGAAAGAACACGATACTCAAAAAACAACAAAAGAAACAAACACAACAACTGAAAACGAAACACAACCAGAAGAGGAAGAGAATGACGAACATGAAATGACAGAGTATAAAGAATCATCTGAGGAAGAAGAAGAGGATGAGAACGACCAAAACAATGGAGAAGATGATGAAGAAAGAGAGAATGAGAACAAGGAAAATAATGGAGAAGATGATGAAGAAGAAGAGGATGAGAATGTAAACGAAAACGACAAGCCAGATGATTTAAATGATGATGAAGAAGACGATGATCAAGAAGATGAAGAGGAAGAAAAGAGAAAGTATGAGTGCAAAAAAAGAAAATCACCTAACAAAGAGCAGGAAAAGAAGGAAAAGAGAAAAGCAGAAGATATTCAAGGAAGAAAAACAAGATCAGCAGCAAAAAAACAAAAAATTGACACACTGGACGCTGCAACAACCAAGAAAAGGAAGAGGATTGAAAAACCTAAAAAACAAACAAAAAAAGACAACAAAAAGGCTACAACCAAGAAAGGTAAAGAGAAACCAGACGAGGAAGAAAAGAAAAAGGGAAAAAAGGAAGGAACAACAAAAAACATAGATCCACAGAATAATTTTAAGGTTTTAAAGAGCAAAACAACAATCCAGCCACTATACGCTGTAACAAAAACTCTGACGAGTGAAAGAAAAAGTGTTCTTACACAGATGGGCTTCGGGTCTTTGTTAGATTTTAAGTTTGAAAAGATACCAAGGAAGGTGGTATACTTTGTTCTGAAGAATTTAAACACAAAGACAATGACGGTCAAGTTGACAAGTGGAGGTAAACTGAAAATAACACAAAGAAAGATATGGGAAGTGTTAGGAGTTCCAATGAGGAAAGTAGAATTGAAAATTGATTCTTCAAGAGATTGGGAAGATGAATTGAAGCAGCAATTCTTAGCACAGTTTCCAACTCAGAAGAGATACTACACAATAACAGATCTATCGAAGGTGATTCAAAACACAACAAATACTGATTTTATGTTCCAGTTGAACTACTTGATGCTGTTTGCAAACTGCTTAATAGAATGCAAAAGTTCCTCATTTCTTACATACGAGGTGCTAAAGAACATAAGGTCAACGGATGTAATCAGTGATTTCAACTGGTGTAAGTACATATTGAAAGCTTTTCCGAGAACAAAAAGTAATTGGAATGACACGATTTTTGAAAATTGGTACTATGGGCCAAGCTTAGTATTGTTGGTATGTACTAAATTCCATTTTCAATATTCAATTAAATAAAATAAAAAAAATAATAAAACATGTTTTAATTAATTGTTTGTTTGATTTAATAACAGCTGATTTATCTGCAATATACAAAACTTGATGGTGTGGATATGAAGAAGAGTCTATGACCAGGAATAAGGAACTGGACCCTAGAAGATTTGGAACATAGAGAGAATCTTGGAATAAATAGTGGTAAAATTGGAATGGTACAAATTGTTGATGATGAAGAAGACAATGTGACTGTAGAAGATGTCGAGAAAAATAAACCGAAGGAGGTGAGTTGATAATTTTATTATTTAATAAATAATGATACATGTACTATAATTTTTATAATAATCAGTGAAAAATGATAACTTGTTTTTTTTTACATATCTAAAAAACAGATGATCTATGGAAGGATTGAAGAACAGTTTGCAAGAGCTTTCAAAGAGAAACAAAATCTTAAAGATCTATTAAATGAAAACACAAAGCTTGTTGAACTTTTCGATGGAGATGAAAAGCTAATGATGTATGTTCAAAGGTTTAAAAAAGAATTCAAAATGGAAATTGATGAAAATCAAGCAGGCACAAGTGGCGGAGATGATTTAAATGTTACTGGCAGTACAAACTGGACTGCAGTCGAAAATGATGAACATGAAACAGAAGTAAATACTGGTTCAGAAGCCTTACAACAAGACATTGGAAATGAAAAAGCAGCAGAAGTAGAAGAAGATGTAAGGGAAAGAGTTGAAGAAAAGGCTGAAAATAAGAAGAAAGAAGTTGAACGGAAAGCAGAAGCTAAGAAAAAATCTGCTGAAAAAAAAGCAGAAAATGAAAAGAAAGAAGCTGAAAAAAAAGCACAAGCTGAAAGGAAAGCTGCTGAGAAAAGAGCGAAAGCTCAAAAGAAAGCGTTAGAAATTGCAGCTGAACAGAAAGCAGCTGAACAGAAAGCGGCTGAAGAGAAAGCGGCCGCGAAAGCAGAAGCGGAAAAGAAAGCAGCTGCAAAAGCAGAAGCTGAAAAGAAAGCCGCGGCAAAAAAAGCAGCAGATGAGGAAAAAAAGAGAAAGGAGAAAGGTGAGTTATCAATGCATTGAAATAATAATACTTAAGATATCTTAAACAAATTTTGTAATGAAAAGATAGTTTGTTATAAATGCTTATAAGGATTTATCTCTGGAGATAAACATAAATTTATCTCTAGCGATAAAAATAGATATGAATTCTATATTATTAATAATAGATTTATCTCTGGAGATAAACATAGATATCTTAAAACAAAATTTTTTTTAATAAAATATTATGATATAGAATTTAAAAGATATGAGAGCTAAAATATGTTCTTTATGTATTGAAATCAATAGCTGAAAAGAAAAGAGTTGAAGAAGAAGAAGCTGAAAAGAAAGAGAAAGAAGCTGAACAGAAAGCGCAAGCTCAGGAAAAAGCAGAAGCTGAAAAGAAAGCTGCTGAGAAAAAAGCACAAGCTGAAAGGAAAGCAGTTGAAATGGCAGAAGTTGAAAAGCAAGAAGCCGAAAAAAAAGCGGCAGATGAAGAAAGACAAAGAAAAGAAAAAGGTGATTTACTTTAAAGAAAATAGTTTGTTATCAATGCATATAAGGTTTTAACATTAAATAAAAATCAATAGCTTTATCGCTGGAGATAAACTTAGATGTCTTAATTGATAATGTTTTAATAAATAATAGGTTTATCTCTGGAGATAAACATAGATATCTTATAGAAATTTTTTTTTAAATAAAATATTATAATATAGAATTCAAAAGATATGAGAGCTAAAATATGTTCTTTACGTATTGAAATCAACAGCTGAAAAGAAAAGAGTTGAAGAAGAAGAAGCTGAAAAGAAAAAGAAAGAAGCTGAACAGAAAGCACAAGCTCAGCAAAAAGCAGAAGCTGAAAAGAAAGCTGCTGAGAAAAAAGCACAAGCTGAAAGGAAAGCAGCTGAAATGGCAGAAGTTGAAAAGCAAGAAGCCGAAAAAAAAGTGGCAGATGAAGAAAGACAAAGAAAGGAAAAAGGTGATTTACTTTAAAAAAGATAGTTTGTTATCAATGCATATAAGGTTTTAACATTACATGAAAATCAATAGCTTTATCACTGGAGACAAACATAGATGTCTTAATTAATAATATCTAAAAGAATAATAGGTTTATCTCTGGAGATAAACATAGATATCTTAAAAAAAAAAAATTTAATAAAATATTATAATATAGAATTCAAAAGATATGAATGCTAAAATATGTTCTTTATGTATTCAAATCAACAGCTGAAAAGAAAAGAGTTGAAGAAGAAGAAGCTGAAAAGAAAAAGAAAGAAGCTGAACACAAAGCGCAAGCTCAGCAAAAAGCAGAAGCTGAAAAGAAAGCTGTTGAAAAGGCAGAAGTTGAAAAGCAAGGAGCAGAAAAAAAATCGGTAGATGAAGAAAGACAAAGAAAGGAGAAAGGTGATTTACTTACAAAAAGATAGTTTGTTATCAATGCTTATAAGGTTTTAATATTACATGAAAATCAATAACTTTATAACTGGAGATAAAATTAGATATCTTAAACAAAAAAAATATTTCAATAAAAAATATAGAAAAGTGTTACAATATGTTTTATCATTAATAAGTGTTACAATATGTTTTATAATTTAAAAGATATGAATGTTAATATGATCTATATGTATTGAAATAAAACAGCTCAAAAAGAAGAAGCCGAAAAGAAAGCAGAAGCTGAGAAAAAATCTGCTGATAGAAAAGCAGAAGTTGAAGCACAAAAGAAGAAGGAAGAAGCCGAAAAAGAAGCTGCTTTAAAAGGTGAAGCTGAAAAGAAAGAGGAAAATAAAAAGCAAGCAAATGAAGGAGATGAGACAGCAGATCCAAAAGCTTTCCAAAGCCCAAGTCCAAAATCTCAAAAGAATACTTTTGAAAAAGGACAAGAAAGTAAATCAACTGAAAAAAAGAAGAGAGAAATAAGACCATCAGTCTACTTGAAGTCGCCATACATATATAAGAAGGTGAAAACACAAGAGGCTTTGACTACAGACGAAATCCTTTGTGGATTGAGCGTATTTTCAATGCAAGGAGACGAAAGGTAAAAAAAAACTACATTATTAATTGACGTTTCAAAACCACTAACGGTTTATATAAGAAATAATAATACAAAAAATTACATGAAATTTATTAAATAAACATTTGCAATTATGTTTTGCAGTGAAATCGTGTTTGATGACTTGAAAGGTAGGACAAACACAAGACAAGAGATTCAGACACTTGCTCCTGGAATTAAGATACACAAAGAGATTATCAACACATTTGTTACTTTGATGAATTGTGAAGAAAGAGCTGCAAAAAAGACAAACAGGAGGCAATACTTCCCTATTGACGCAATGGTAATATTTATTCAGAATATAGAACTTTACAGAAAAAATATAATCCATGTTTCTTAAAATGTTTTTTTTTATTCTTATAAAAACAGTTGCAAAATGGAGAAAGGGATTTTGAGTATATGTATACCTGAATGTAGAATGAGCTACCAACCAAAAAAGATGGAATACCATAATACCCTTAAGCTTTTAAGTCGAAGGCAAATTAATTTGCATGTAGTATTTATACTAGGGGTGGCAAAATGGGCGGGCACGGGCAACGGGCAAAACGGGCAACGGGCTAAAACGGGCGCGGGCTAAAACGGGCGCGGGCTACAACGGGCGCAGGCTAAAACGGGGCGGGCTACAACGGGCACTTGCCAAACGGGCACTTATGGGCAAAATGGGCCTTTAGGCATTTTTTAAAATATTTTTTACGTTTATGTCTAATTTTTACGATTTCGTCAGTTTTTTTAACAATTTCGTCAGCTTTTTACGATTTCATTAGTTTTTTAACGAGTTCGTCAGTTTTTTACGATTTCGTCAGTTTTTTAACGATTTGGTCCGATTTTTTAGATTTCGTCAGCTTTTTAACGATTTTAACAGTTTCATTACGATTGCGTCCGATTTTTTACGATTTCGTCAGTATTTTTGCGATTTCGTCCGACTTTTTACGATTTCGTCAGTCTTTTTGTGATTTTGTCCGGTTTTTTACAATTTCGTCAGTTTTTTTCGATTTCGTCAGTTTTTTTACGATGTTCTCAGTTTTTTTACGATTTCGCTCGATTTTTTACGATTTCGTCAGTTTTTTTACGATTTCGTTCGATTTTTACGATTTCGTCAGTTTTTTTTACGATTTCGTCAGTTTATTTACGATTTTGTCGATTTTCTAAGATTTTTTCACGATTTTGTCAGTTTTTTGACGATTTTCTCAGTTTTTTGTACGATTTCATCAGTGTTTTTACGATTTCGTCCGATTATTTACGATTTCCTCAGTTTTTTTCGATTTCATCCGATTTTTTACGATTTTGTTAGTTTTTTTAAATATTCGTCCGTTTTCTTACGATTTCGTCAGTTTTTTTCACGATTTCGTTCTTTTTTTACAGTTTCATCAGTTTTTTACGGTTTCTTCTATTTTTGTACGATTTCGTCAGTTTTTTACGATTACGTTAGTTTTTAACGATTTTTTACGATTTCGTCAGATTTTTAACGATTTCATCTTTTTTTTACGATTTCGTCAGTTTTTTTACGTTACGGAGGAAACCGTTAAAAACTCATGAAATTGAAATAAAACTGACAAAATCGTAAAAAATCGATCGAAATCGTAAAAAACTGACGAAATCGTAAAAAAACTGACGAAATCGCAAAAATACTGACGAAATCGTAAAAAATCGGAAAAAGCGCAAAAATACCGACGAAATCGTAAAAAATCGGACGAAATTGTAAAAAACCGACGAAATCCTTAAAAAACTAACGAAATCGTTAAAAATCGGACCAAAACGTTCAAAAACTGACGAAATCGTAAAAAATTGACGAACTCGTTAAAAACTGATGAAATCGTTAAAAAACTGACGATTTCGTTAAAAACTGAAGAAATCGTAAATACACTGACGAAATCGTAAAAAAACTGAGGAAATTGTAAAAAAGCTGAGGAAATCGTACAAAAACTGACGAAATCGTAAAAAATCGGACGAAACCGTTAAAAAAGTAACGAAATCGTAAAAAGCTGACGAAATCGTTAAAAAACTGAGGAAATCGTAAAAAACTGATGAAATCGTGAAAAAACTGACGAAATCGTAAAAAATTGGACCAAAGCCTAACAAACGGACGAAATCGTAAAAAACTGACGAAATCGTAAAAAAACTGACGAAATCGTAAAAAATCGGACCAAATCGTTAAAAAACTGACGAAATCGTAAAGCTGATGAAATCGTTAAAAAAATGACGAAATCGTAAAAAGGTTGACGAAATTGTTAAAAAACTGACGAAATCGTAAAAATAGGACTAAATCGTTAAAAAAGTGACGAAATCGTGTTAAAAATGGACGAAATGTTAAAAATATGATGAAATCGTAAAAAAACAGACAAAATCGTTGAAAAACTGACGAAATCATAAAAAAAATTATTAAATAAAAAGGATCCGCTCAGTAGCTCATCTAATGTTTATATATGCCTATAAGGGCGCACTTGCCCTTTTAGGCGCCCATTGGGCGCCCATTTACTTTTAGCATGTGCCCATATGTGCCCATTTAGTGTTTTACATGTGCCCATCAAGAATACTAGGATGGGCAAAAAGTGCCCCCCATCTTTTTTGGAAATGGGCAAAAAGAGCCCATAAGTTACCAAATGGCCAAGATTTGCCACCCCTAATTTATACTAACTGAATGTCTAAATACTTAAAATCAATTTAACATGTAAAAACATCATCTTTTAGAAGCTTGCACATGCATGGTGGTGATTAGCACGACTACACTATTTCAAACATTTCTATGCGTAATCTTGGGTCCGCCCTGTCTACTGGTGCTAATAACTTAGTGTGAAACAAATATGTAAATCTCCAACTTGATACTATATACCGCTAGTCATGCAAATCATAATTAAATCAGTTTCGTCCTTTCTTTTCATCGTCACTTCCTTCTTTATGTCCCAAGCTCATAACGACTCTTGTAGAGAATATGTTGTCGTACTTTTGGCTGTAACAGGAAAATGGTTTAGACTTGTAAGATGTTGCATTGGCCTGTACTGAAATTCCAATGTTGCACTTTTGGTTGTACCAGCAAAATTGCAGTCATCCATGTTTCGGGTGTTCAAGGGATTCTTTTGGAGTATGATAGAAAAGCACAAATATAAGCATTTGGAAAGTCGCTAATAATAAGGAATGAAACATAAGGAAATAAACAGGAATATGCGACTTACATTTAATCTCATAAGAAACTTGACTGAAAGATTGACACACAAATAGAGACAAACAAAGAAAAGAACATGTGGTGTTTTTCTCATGCTTAAAAATTTGCAGAAAAAATATAGGTAACCGACAACCTAATCAAACATACATCCGGATGGTGTTAGACAATGTATTTGTCTAGTTTTTTTCCTGGTCAAACTCCGAATATAAACGTTAAAATTCTAACACTTGTGTATGCAATTTGGTTACTGATAGTCATCATTTTATACATCTTTCTAAACACAAAAATGACCCAAAAACGAGAAGAAAAACATAAAATAAAGCCAAAAGGATAGAAAACGCGCTTGTTTGCTATTTGTGCAGGATATGAAGAAAGAATGCAATAAATGAAGAAAAAGGCACAAAAACCGAGACAAGATGGACTCGAAGAAAAGTCAACATCAATTGAGAAAGACCAAGGAAGAAAAGTCAAGTCAATGAAAAAAGTAAAAATCGACAAAGGAAAAATCAACGGAAAAATATTTGAAGACTTTTGGCGAAAGAACGAAGCGAAACCGTTACACGATGCTCAATTGACGCGAAAACCGTGACCGACACCAAAAACCGATGCTCAAAATAAGAAATATTTCTCATATCCCAAACACCTAAATAATCCAATTTCCTATTTTGCCCCTAAGTGAAATGACCAAACTACCCCTATAATTACTGATGAAATTACCATTTTACCCATTGGTTATTACTATCTAAATTCTGATAATTAAATACAAACCAAACGCAGCCCACCCAGCTTAATCAAATAACCAAATAAACTCTCGCAGCCCAATTGATAACCAAATCCCAGCCCTTTACAATCAATAACACTACAGCCCATTCCCTTACATGGCCCAAGTCAAACTATCACTTAAATTATGGTCAACACCGGGTCAGAGTTTCAAATATGGGTTCCCTCCAAACTCCCACAGCCAATAACGTTTTATCATTTGACCCATAACCCGACCCTTCCAACCCAATTACTCATCCCCTATAACAGTTTCACTCTAACACAAAACGAATCAAACCCACACTTTTTTACCCTAAGTTTAAATAAACTTTACCCGCCAAATTTACCACACTTATTTACCTCACTAGAAAACAATTAACCTACACCACTCAACTCACAACCTCACTCAGAAATCAGAATTACCCTCACTTAAACAAATTAACACGTGCTCCAATGTCAACGGCCAAGATCACTCTAAAAAACGGTTATTCCACCAACTCTCATCCAACGGTCAAGGATTAGAAGCTTCCAGAACTCAGCTTAGTTAGACTAGTGTATAAATATAGAATTTAGTCTTCACTTTCAGTTTGTTCCCTCATTTCCTGTTTTTAGACATGATTTGAACCATCTCCTTTTCTTGTAACCTTTCCTTTATTCAGTAAAATTTTGTTAAATTCTCTCAAGTTACTTCACTTTTAATTCATTTTACTGTTCATTTATCTTCATCATCTTCTACTGTTACATACTGCTATTGTTCTGGTTTCATCTCTTGCCGAGAATGTTGCTGTGGTTGTGGTTTGATTCGAGTTCTGGTTAACTTCTGGTTTGGTTTGATACTCAAGTTTTGGTTCTGTTATTCACTCATCATCAACATCATCTTCATCAACTCCTCCCTCACCTATCACATATCTTCTTCAACAAAACCTCTTCTTTTATAATCTCAGGTAGTTATCTCATTCTTCTCTTTTCTCTTTCTCATTTTCTAATTTTTCTGTCAAAGTTTGCTTATACTGCTAATTCTGAAATTGTTCATGTTACGCTTTAAAACTGTTTCTCACTTGTGATTGATTGATATTTTGTTGTTCATTTGTTTTGTGTTCCATTAGATTTCATAATCACTTGTTTACATTTTCTGAAATTGTTGCTTAAGGAGTGTTTGGAACAGTGTTGTTTGTGCTGATTTTGATCTCTTTGATGCTGAATTTTGCTTGTGTCTCATTTAGTTTCCTTTGCTGAGTAATGTTTGTGTAAAACTTCTATTATTAGCTTTTGTTAAAGTGCATTTCATCTTGTTATGTAACACTACATTTTTTGTTCAAAACCTCAAATTTGACTCATTCTAATTCTCATGTTAGTTGTTGTTTATGGCTGATTTTTGATGAATAAGTTGTTAACCTAGACCTCTATTGATATCCTAAAATTCAGCTTTTAAATCCTTCAATAAGCTAGTCAAATCAGCTTGTGCAGAAAATTGTTCATACATTACCATTTACACAGCAGCATAAACAGAAGCCATTTTCTTTGTGTACACCTAACCATTTTTGCTAAGAATTTGTAGTTTTAATCACTACCTAGTAGTCTACCTTCACCCCAAATTTCAGCTTATTTCGTGGCTTATTGCAAAATCTAGTGTTTTCAAAAATTGCATACTCAAATAGATTAAACTTTTCAAGTATACCTTTGATTCATAGTGTAGCTTTGAATTTTATGCATAAACATGTCATTTTCTTTGTTGCTGTTTGTTAGTTAGCTTATTTTGAACGTTTTTTAGTTCTAGCACTTTTCGTGAAATTAGCTTATTAGTTTGCTTATTGAATAAAAAAGTCACAGCTAGCTTATTTCTTTTTTAAAATTGATACTTGAAACGTAGGGTTTAAATGGTACATTTCTGAAACTTAAAGGTTAGAAATTAACGCTGCTAGTGTAAATTTAAAATATTACTTTTCAGCCCTTTATACCTTTTGTTTGTTCAACAGTAGCCACGACTATTTTGTCGTGACATGTAAAAATTTTCAGTTTTGGAATAAATCAAAAATTAAAATAAATACTAAATATTTTTTAGTAATTCTTTTTCAAAACTTTCTATTTTTCAATCTTTAATTGATTTTTTCAAAAAGTTTGGATTGAATTGGTCTAGATTTGCTTATCTTTTTCAAGTGTGCACGTTTACTAGTCCGATACCGTAGCGTTTTTGTTTAAAATTTGTTTTAGCACTCGTTTCTTGATCCCGTTAGCTCTAGTTTGCTTTATTATTCATTTTTAGCTTATTAGAATTTTATTTTGCTAGTTTGCTTAATTGTTTGGCTTATTTTCTTGCTTTTTGATATTTTGTGCTTATACGTTAATTGTTTTCTCGTTTTCGTCTAATTTTCGTTACCAAAATCATAAAAACTCTTAAAACCATTCTCACTTGACTCAAAATATCTCACGATTTTCAAATTGCACGCCTCTTCGTCGACAAAACCCGAGTTATTACTTGCGGTATTTGGATTGTGAAAAGGAATCTTGAGAGGAATATAGATTGCCTATATCCGTAACTCTCCGCAAAGAGATTCCTTTGATTTTCATTGCTATATTATATATACTTTTCACGACACCAGTTACCATGTTGATACCAAGTTATGTGAACTTGAGTGAGTAAATCATTTATCTAGAGCATCGATGGGGGTAAGACCAATTGATGTTGACCGGATGAGAGGGGTCAAACCGTCAAATAATATATGTATAAGGATACTTCCTTCTACACTTCAGCATTCTTGTCTATTTCAGAATGAAGCTGCTTCTGGAATCAACTATTCGTTTAACATAACATTATAAGACATGGAGAATGAAGATTACCTTCCGCAAGAACTCAATTATATGGTTAATTAGGTATGTGCGGAAAAAGCATGCATGTGTAAGGCATTGTAAGAAGAATTCGCGACTTATACGTGTCAATCTTGACACCCCTATCAACGTTTTATACCGTAACTTTGACTTGACTTCCACGACTCCACGTAAACCAAAGCTTACAAATAATTCAACAAATATCATGTTCCGCACAATTTATTTCAGCAAACTAAGAGTTTTCAGCAAGACAACACAAGAGGATTTTTAGAACATATATTTTAGAAAATGAACAACTTTGGCGTGAAACTAATAGAGAGAATTATTCCATGAAAGTTCTACAACTCAAGTTATGCATGAAAACGCTTCATAATTTGACTATGGATCACACTGGAATAGGTGGTGTAGATCTGAAATGAATGTTCTCAGCAAGATAAGACGGCACTGGTTTGACTCCAAGTGAGTAAACTTTAGTATGGATCAGAAAAAAAATGTTCCAAAGTGTATCTTCTATGTTTAAAACCTCTTAATCGTTGCGTTCAGGAGCTTTGCAATCATATTAACTTTTTATAGAAACTTCAAACGGTTTGGAGGTCATTTCTACCTTCATGAACCCTAATCCACCCACCCCTTTTTCCCTCCCAAAATTTTGTTAGAGTTTCACTAATCTGAGTATATATTACTTAACTAATCAGGAGGGATACGATTGATGAAGATTGATGGCTGCATACATGGGATATATGGATATGGTTACCTGAAAATCGCCTACAATTTTAAGGTATCTTAAAATGCAGATATAAAGATGCACACAAAATCAAGAGTAGTTGATTAAATTTACAAATGTTGTGCTATTGGGCTCAAAAGAGTATATAACGACAAAAGAAATACCTTGTCACCGCATTAAGAATAAAATTGATGTAGATGTTTGAAACTTCAATTATTGGTCTTTCAACACCATCATTCATGATATGGTTCTCAGACTTCCACCAAACATAATCAGCACACTGAAATTGGTGAAGCCCCTTCAATGACAAAAAAAAAAAAAACTATTAAAGTAATTAAATCATAACATGATAAACCATCAGACAATTAATATATTTTTTGATAGACATACCAATTCTTGCTGATAATTGTCTTTTGACGACCATCAAACTTAAACTTAGAATGACGAAGAGCCTCCTGAGCATGCTAACCTTTACCATACTTGCATATAACCGACAAAAGCACTTGACGAATGCTCACACGCTAAACAATAACATCAGTTTGAAGAGTAGTGTAAACATCTTGTATATCAGGAACAATTAGCACTATGGTTGCGACAGTAACAATAACATAACTTTTTAAGCGATAAATATTATTGTGTATGACGTACTGAGACACATAAGGATTAAATTAAACCCACAATCAGTTTTCCCCACCATAGTAGCATGCTGAGAGGGAATTATATGTGATTTACAGTTCAGTCAAATTGCTCAGTAGAGAAACACTTTCTGGTATTGGCCCTTCCATCCCACTTCCTTGTATATCTCTGATGATTTTTCACTATCAGATAAATGTTTTAAAATATTGATACATACATGTGTACAAACTTATAGTTCCAGAAGTCGTTTCCAGCTTTCGAGACTTGGAATTTTTCCAATAAAGCTGTTACTACTTAATCAGCTGCGCAAGCGTAGTGATATCTAATTTATAACCATAACCATGAAAGGAAAAAACTGTATAGCAAATGGAACTTAAAAAAGTATCAGTTTGGAAAGGTGGAGTGTGCATATAGTACTGCCAAGTTGGTGAGAATATTAAGCTCCACAGGCAACACCCCAGAGAGATTATTTGCATGAAGCATCATACGGCCGGTTTGATAATTTAGAAACCCGTATAGACAACTATTTATCAATTACCATTGTATGGAAAAATTATAGTATATAAACGGCTTACATGTTATCTAAGTGTGTAAGTCTTCCAATCTCTGCAGGAATGGTTCCATAAAATATGTTGCTCTGCAGGCTCCTGGTATTCGTTTATTCATCAAATGCAACTGTAAATTAAGGCAAGTGATAATCTACAAAATGATGTCTGTATGCGCTAATTTAATATTATAGTTAGCAAATTTACTGTTATTTATATTTAACCGACTCTTTTAACTCCAGAAAATCCAATCAAAGTCCATTTTTTTATGGGTAAAAGATACAGCGAGACAGTGAGAACTGAGAACATACAAATATGTAAGTGAGGTAATATTGCCCAAGTATGGTGGAATCCTTCCTGACAAGCGATTCAATGTAACAGACCTGAATTAGACAATTACGTCTGTTGATCGTATAAATACAACCTACGAATGGGTGCCCTTTATGAACGATATGAGTAGTTGCATCAGGTTTCGGTGATTATCCAATATAAGTCGATAAACCAAAAAGAATAAGAGCAGTCCTCTTCTTGATGAGTCTGTTACGAACCTGGATATACCATATACAAAGTAATTTATAAAAAATCATATCAGATGTACTGTCCTTTTGTCAAACAATCTAACACAACAAAGACATGCAAACCAAAAAGTTCCATAGCGTCGAATCACTACTGAATGTATCAAAGACTCAAAAACGTATCTATTATACAAAAACACTTATTCCCCATCAATTTGTACCTTTGAATCAATTAAAGGACCACCTCCATAATCTGAGGTTACTCTCGAAAAGAAAGAAAAAAGAATAAGCACTCAATATATTTGGGTTCTAGCGATGTCAAAGTTTATGTTGGTTAGATGATAGAAGATAGTAAGCACAAGGTAGTCATGGTTTCTGTCGGTTACATGATGAAGACAAGCACAAATGGTAATAGGTTAGTGTTGCTCGAACCTAAATATTTGTCAATATATAAACTAAACTTCTAGTTGCAGACCTCACACGTTTGATGTTTATTAGAGAAAGGGACCAGAATATGAGGAAACTGAATGACCTTTTTCAAAAGAAAAGTAACTAACTCTCAGTGGGTGGCTGCCTCTGTCAATCTCAATGATCCAAGAATGATGACAGCCATGTAGGTTTTTTGTTTTAAGTTTATTCATAATCCGAAATAAGGATTATATACCTTAGCCAGGTTCCTCTTAATCTAGAAGATAAAGAATAATTTCAAAGTCACACCCGTTTATAACTGGTCAGTTAAAAAAAGTCACAGAGATATAAACCGCAATTCGGGTGCTCCATTCATGCTCCTCTTATTCTCGCTTTTGTTTCTCTATATACTCTTTATAAACAATTGGATTAGTTGATTCATGTTGCCTGCAAATAGTATTTAATTCATGTTGCCTACGTTTGTTTTACAAAACATTAACATAGCCTACCAATTTTTCAGCAATTTTGACAACTTGATCCGTCAAAAGTTGCCATTGACAAAAAACTTCTCGTCTTCGCTTCTCCAGGCCGCTTCTCAATCGTTAGATATATATTCTTTAGTCACCATATACAGTTTCTAATCCAACTTATATGTAAATCGCCAATCACCCAACTTAGCAGAGTGAATTAAAAAAAACACACTTGCGTAGTATCTTCTAGTAAGATTCTTTGACGCTTTTGCTGCATACTACTCTTCCCTAAATTAAGCACACATTATTTCCCACTTGAAAATAGCAGCAACTCAACGTTAAATTATGTCTACAGAAGATATAAGATACGGCAAGATTAATAATTTAGCATGTGGTCACTAAGATTGTCTTCACAGTTCTCAATCATAGACACATATTTAATTTGGCTCCTGTTTAAACTAAATATGCAAGAATAAAGATGACAAAAAAGCAAACCAAGAGATAACCTGAACAAATGTGTAAACCCAAGTTCCAATAGTTTTTTTCCAGAAAATATATCAACACCTACAAATATGAAAAAAACAACCATATATACATCTTTGGTACCATACAACTTGATAAAGATGCATGTGAAGGTAACTTACGTGTAGCAGACGAAACCGGTATGAAATAGTAGCGAGTATCATAAAGAAAATTTAATACATAGTATTAATTACTTTGATTACATGTGTTCGATCTCCTCTGAAAGTGTCCCAAACCGTAATAGCATACAAAGAATTCCAAAGTCTTTAGTAGCTCAACCAAAACCTGGAACCATCAAAATTAGTTAGAGACACGGCTATGCGTTTAATTAGTTAGAGACACGAGATACACATGGGGTTATATTGTGAGGTAAAAGACAAGAACTACGATATCTCACATGCACGTATTTAACTTTTCAGTGGTCAATTCCTCGGACAAGCTTGTTAAACTGAAAATCATCAAATTCATATGTACGAATCACTTTACAACATGATGACGTTTATTGTTAATTGAATTTGTCAACAGTTACAAAAAAAAATTGTAAAACCTATACTAAACCAACATGAGCGCAAAGCTCGTTCTAATGTTTGTTGTAAGGGGCAATGGATGCACTGATTCCTATTTCCTAAGGTCTCACTGATGCATCATGCAACTGAAATATTCACATTCATAGTGCATGGATTATTTGATGCAGTGGTTTAATCCACGGTGGTGATTGTGGCATCATCGATAGGTGGTGCTCTGTTAGCTATTACAAAATCACATTAGCGAGTTAATACTTGATATTCGTGACGAGTATATATAAGGAGAAATAGAAACCATAGTCAGCCCTACCCACGTGATCTGTAATTGCTTCACGTAAAACCTTGTTAGTTCCTTGCACACCTGTTTGAGTGGGAACTGAAAGTTTACTGGAGAAATCATGCTTCTTGATTTGTGCTAAGAATAACAACAATAATAAAAAACAATGGATTGAATGCGGAGAATAACTTTTATAAAAAACTGAATACCTAATATCTACCAAAAGCAAATAACGAATATAGTTTCCAATAATCAATTCATTATTTAAACTAAAACATAAGAAGCTGAACGGATATAAAGAACTCATGAGTAGAGAATCCTTGGATTATGATCCACCCAATTCCCACGTAAAGACCTGTTTATGTTTGCCGATTGCTTGCTTCAGTTGGTCTTATAATGCTTCTGTGCCAATAACAACACCATGGCCAGTTGTCGGCTCTCTGCACACATATCCTCTAAGATCGTGTTAATAAAGAATATGGACATGATATATAAATATAGTGATGCTAATATGTTCCATACATGTGTCAATCTTAGGTGAACTCTTACCAGCAAAGCTATCAAGGTTTTCAGGGAAAGTTTGCCGTAGGCTCATTTGTTGCGGTACAAAAAAGCTGAAAACCATAAAAACGAACATAAGATAAATTCATCCATCAAGTTCCATGATCATGCAGGAAGAGCTATAGCTAGGGCTTCCTTTTGACCATTACGTTCAAGAATTTGTGACCATACATACCTTTAAAAACACAAAGAAGGTGACTAACTTGCATAGAAACAAACCAAATATAGCTGTGTTTGGTAAGCATTATTTTGAAGCGTTTTAGAGCGGTAAGCAACAAGCGGTTAGCATTTTGGATAAAATGCTTGTTTGGCTATAAAGCAACTAGAGTTTGGATTTAATGCAAATGCTTCAATCTCAAATGCTTGTTGAAGAAGCGTTTCAAGCAAACGCTCCAGCGTTTTGTTTTAAATTACTCAAATACCCTCTATTAATTTTTTTATTTTACTAATTAGTTTTTTATTTTAATATGTATATGCCTTTTTTAGTAATTTAGCACTCTATAATTACTGCTACTGCTACGTTACCAAACACTTTTTTTATCAAACAACTACTGCTTACTGCTACTACTGCTTACTGCTACTGCTATCTGCTATCTGCTTCTGCTTCCGCTTCCTGCTTACTGCTACTGCTTGCTGCTACGTGTCGCCAAACACACCCATATATGAAATCAAATAAAAACCCAATTTCATTAGGGTTTTTAGTAAAGAGGCGTACTTCGGAAATCTAGGGCTTGGGTTTGTGGGTAATACCGAGATTAATTAAATTTAATATTAATATATATTAATGTTTGATTAGTTGCCATAATTTTGCTTACGTGGAAACTTTTTGAATGACGTGGAAACTTTTGGATGACGTGGAAACTTTGGATTAAATCCAGTCATAATTAGCCTCATATATAGTATATATAGATAGATAGATATAGATATAGATATAGATATGAGCTCGAGGCAAACCCTTTTTCCATGCATGCTATGTAAATGTTTTCATAAAACTCTTATGATTTCAAATACTTTTTATCATGTTATGCTATGTCTATGAATTTTCACAAATGTCTAGAATCCTCATTGCTCTTATGTTTATCTATCGTATTTTATCCATGTTTACATGCTCTTATACTTAATTCCTTGTGACACGTCCTTCCTCAATCTTTTCCTCATGACCATTACATCTTTTCATAATATACCTTACTTCATAATATCCAGACGCCACATACTAAAACTACCTCAAGCCCTTATACATGTTTTTCATGACATCCACTTATTACTATTTTCCCCATGACCTTTATGATTTACATAATACATTTCACTTTATTCTACACATGCTTTTCCTGTCCTACCACTTCCCTCATGACTCACCTTCAGTTTTTCCCATAAAAACCATACGATAAAACACGACATCTTTTAACCATATTAATCATATCTTCCATGTTACAGTCTCCTCACGACATAGTTTCTAGACTTTCTCATGACATTGGCGATTCAATTCCGCTGCTCACGTTTATCATTTATGATTTATGCTTATTTGTCTTTATATCCGTTCACTGAGCGTATTGCTCATCCGTATTTTTTTTTCATGTTTCTTACGACAGGTACTCAGCGATGAGATTTGGGCAAGAAAGTTATGCTTAGGACACATGTTTTCTCCTTTAGAATTTCGTGTGTTTATTCATGTTGCATTTAATAAGGGGAGCCGAGGTTTGATTCTGGCTTTCCTGCTTGCCTTTATTACTTAGACTTTATGCCTTCATGTATGTTTTGATGACACGCCATGTTATAACGATCTTCTTTACGAAGTAGGCTGTTACATATAGTATTTCTCGTAATAAATTAATAATTAGAAAATGATTTTTTGGATTTTTTTAGGTTGGGGGGGTTTGTGAGTTTGGCTAATTGCCTAAATTATTGGTGTCTAGTTTATCTAATTTATTGGTAAGTAATCTCAATTCTCAAACAAAATAAGTTTATAAGTTTATGGTATGTTAAGCAAAAGTAACGGCGACTGAAAATGAAAATGATGCTAGAGATTATTATTATTATTACAAGCCACATGAAGTAGTATTTGATTTTAATATATTATGAAAGATTAACTTTTTTTTATAATATTTTATAAGTTCTTTAGTCAAACGAAGTTTAAAATATAAATAAAACTTTTTTTTTAAATAATAATAATCTCTTCATAGTCTTGTATTTTAAACATACCTTTAGCCTCAAAATCAGCCTCAATCTATAAGGCTATAAGTAATGTTGCACACAGGAGACACCGCAGACATCAGCCACATCAGCGCCGCATCAGCTATTCTCTCTCAAAGGACACCAAGAGACCAAACACATGTAGTGTTGGTGTCCTCAAGGACACCACAGACACCACTCCATTTCTTTTGATTCTTTCGATCGCCTGACATACCAAATAAATTGTGGTGTCCTATATGCACGCGTCTGGCTTGTGTGCATGTAATGGGGGGACGCGTCCCCTATGCATGCCACGGGGATTTGGTCTTCGACAGACATCACTTTGGGCTCCCATTACGCTCAGCCTAACTTATTGTAGATAGTCCCCCTTATCACTTTTGTTTTGTGTTAGGGTGTGAGTATATCAGATCGGATCGAGATACTAGATTGACCGAACCGAACTACATATATTTCGGTCCGGTCCTTGGTTCATGCTCTTCTTTAAATTTGGTCTTCTGTCTGGTCAGTTTTGTCTGATTCGATCTTGAAAAAAACAGACGATTATGCTTGTTAGATCGGACCGGAGTACCATTTCAAACCCTATTTTTGTGCATTCTGTGGCACATTACACAAGTTACAGACATGGAAAATATTTTAGTGATTAAAATAGATGAACATATCTTAATTAACAACAAAATTTTATTAGGTTAGACTTAAGACTTAGGGGTCTTTTGTTTTTTCTGATTACTGAAATCTGAAATCTGAAAACCAGTTATGAATGATAAGATGCAACGTCTGAAATCTAAATGTTGAATTATTAAGACCGTTTGTTAATAAACTAAAATAAATATATGAATATATTTTTTTTTTCCTTACCATTTTGCCTAAAGTGTTTTTAACCATCCAAATTTTGTTGAAAACAATTGAATAACACCACACACACACACACATATATATATATATATATATATATATATATATATATATATATATATATATATATATATATATATATATATATATATATATATATATATATATCCCTTAAAATTCGTTTTTAATAACTTATTATATACATTATTTGATTATACTTTAATTAATGTATGTATGATTTCGCAAATACAACATAGTTTTTTATATATTTATTAATCTACAAGAAAATAAAACAAGAAATTAATTACATATTGATAGTGAAAAGAGTAGCATTTTTAAGAAGATTTAATAAGAGGTATTAAGACAATTAAAATGTCTGGTCGAATAAGATATATAACCGCCAAAATCAGATGTAATTAGATCTTAATGGAAAAAAAAATCAAAATCACTTATTAACAAAATGTCTTACCGAATTAGACAAAATACATCTTTTAAGAACTTATTGGAAAAAACAAATGACCCCTTAATTTTATTTTCTTTTAAAACAAGGTACATAAAGATAAATTGTTGTGTTAACACAAATGAAACTAGTGTAAAAGGTTTTGAAGCGAGGATTTTTGTATTGTTCGAGATAGAAATTTTGATGGAGGATACTCTTCTTTAATACTCTATTTAGAAGACGAAATAAAAGATACTATGTTTATATGAATTGAGATTCGTTAAAGTTTATATGAACTTTATCGATAAATTTTTGTCATAAACATAACAACGAGGTTTTCTGAAATACTCAGGTTTGTTTTATTTTTGTGAGAGAACTTTGCCGATAATCGCAATCATACCTATATAAGAAATTGCAGCCGTCGGAATGGCCACACACGTTTCCTAAAGTTAGGGATTACTTTAAGTGAACAATGGTTTATAATTTTTTAATCAACTAGATGCAGGTAAAATCTTCAAACGAAAAAGGCTTCCATACTCGATTACCTCACAACGTTTAACCTTAAAAATTCTCAGTTGATATAAGTTTACGGTTGACACGGGCCCTCACTTCAAGTAAAGTTATGACTGCACAAGAAAGTTTGGGTACTTAGGTAAGGGCCATAAATACTACAATACAATACTTTATTTAAGTGTTAGTATCAGTATTTATATTTGTATATCGATGAAATGCTAATGCAAGGGCCATAAATCCTATAAATACTGAAACAAGATTCAAGTGTTGCCGTTTTTGAGCAATCTGTGCATACCAGAACCAAGAATAAGGAAGATACTAAATGCTACCTGTCATGTTTTCTTATGCAGCTCGGGTCAATCCTGGTGGTTATTCCTGCTGTTACAACCCCCTTTTACCCAACCGCATGGATTTCCATCAGTCCACATGTTTTAACGTTCAAGGTACCTTTATTCTTTTCAATGTTTTTAAAGATGAAGTTTGCACCAATTTTAGTGTTGACTTTTCAAAACATATGGTTACGTGTGAAATATTATTACCTATATACAGATAAAAAACTTAATCGGGTTAACATATTACTTCAAACGGTTCAGACATGTTAGAAATCTTAGGCAAATAAGTCTAATGGGGTAAAAGTGGCCAAATTTTATTTATTGATAACTTTTTTTTATGTAGCTATATCATTTTAATAAACTTATGGCATTATTATACAAATGTTACATATTTGTTTCTCATATTCGAAAAACTAATTATGGAAATTTAATTTTGCTTAAAAAGGTATGTAAGTTTAAGCCGAATTAAGTCACGCATAACTTTCCTTTCTGACCCGTGACACAGTCCCACCCTACCTGTCCATTTTAATATCTTTAAATGTTAAGTTACAACTCTTATTTTTGGTTTGAATAGTTGCTACTTATAATTACTCTATGTCAGGAGGAAATAGACAAAAACATACTTCGAAAAGGATATATCGACAAGTATCAAGGGATTCCAAGGTGAGAATATAGTGTGAGGACTTGCTATTGGTTAGTGTCGATGTGGATTTTTGATGTTCATGAATGAACCTTGCTGGTGGGACATCTTTTCTTATTTTATGTTATGACCTTTTCTAAGTTGTCTGCATTTTTTCTTCATCACTTAAATCTCATTTTTGCTAAGCAAACAAAACAACTAATTGTAATTTACAATCAATGGGTAAATCCGTAGTTGATTATTGAATGATTGAAGGTTTCATAGAGCAAAGAGAAAGATTACAAATAACAGATAACGATGAAAATGCAATAGCGGATATATGTACAAATAAATAGGTGGGAATAGTCACGTACTTTGCAGTTTGCATGTGAGTTAATTTAAGTTACAGCTTGTGCCTGACACATGCATGTTGTTGGTTGCATTAGCCCGAATACTTTCTTAACGAGTTTAGGTAAATTATACTTTTTTGTTCGTGTCAGATCCACTGAATCATTGTTTTGAGAGCAGTTAGCTAAATCACCTAGCTGCTTATATAGCAACTTCTATTGACTGATCATGTAACTTATAATTGTCCCCTTGACAGAAGAGACGTGGATAGATCTTATAAGTGGTATTGAATCGATAAGAAATCCCAAACATTCCCTTAATCAAGTGTTTTTGTGGGTATTATTCTTATTAGTTTCTTTATAGAGCTTGAAGGACTGTGATCTCTTACAAACATGAATAATTTCTACTTTAGTTGAATCGAATACAACTGATACAAGGGCGTTTGAGAATACTTTGTTTACTTATGGGGCTAATGTACTAAGTAACAAGGGGGTGTTTAATGGGGCTAATAATACTAGGCGACAAAGTGGTCCAAAACTGTGGAGGTAAACTTTCTGGAGGTACCGCGAAGGTGTCAAAGGACCACAGATTAGAAGAAGTAACGTATAGTTTAAAATTGCACTTAATAACAGTCATCAAATCGATTTAGATATATTCGCTATCGGCCAAACTCATCAAGTAGTAATTGTCGTGTATATGTAACACACATCGATGATAACAAAATAAGGTCAAATGAAAGAATATGCAAATTCACCGCTGATGGTTACAAAGGAAGATGAAAATTGATGTTTTACACTAATTAACTAGAGGGTATCCCTTAGCATTGACCGAAACCAAACGCGACCTGTTGCATTCTTATGTGAAAAAGTTCATTATTTTTTAATTGAGAAAATTGCAAAAATGCTCCCCAAACTATGTTAAAATTGGAGTCGCGTTCCCCATACTTCAATTAGTGCAGTGGCGCTCCCCAGTTTGGGAACTTTGCTCCCCGGGTGTTAACAGTGTTAAAAAATGGTCATTAGTCAGGGGTAATTATGTCTTTTCATCCATCTAACTTAACTTTATGTTTGATCGGTTCACTTTGTGCCTTATAAACACAACCAAAAACACACACTTGAAGATCAAAAACCTCAAAAGTGGTACTAACACTCTTAAACACACACTACCTATATTTTTTTCCCAAATTAAATCAAATACTTAAAACACCAAAAAAAAAATCAAAAAACCATAAAACAAGATCCTCCACAAACATAAACAATCATCTTATCACATGTTTAACAAAACAACAATAATATCTCACAATTCAAAAATTGTAATCCAAAACCCTCATGTCAACCTAATTAAGATCTAAATTTAAGATCTTTCCCATTTTATTTATGCCGTGATATATAACCATCGGCGTTAATGGTTGGCTGAGATAATGGTTGAACCCCTAATAGTGTGCGGTTAAAAGGAGCATCTCAAACCATACAACAATCGACACATCAGCTCACTTTCGAAACCAACTTGTTGACACAATCTTTTCCCCAGAATGATGAACATCACACCCATATACCCAACTTCTTCGAATCACTACCTTTCAACAAAATAAACAAGTTCATAACAATGCATTTAACCCACTGTTGCAGACAGTTGGGTTGTTGTGTTCTTGACTTGATTTTGTTCATAAAATTGAAGTTTTTTTGTGAATCGATATTTGTGATTGGATATGGGTTTTTCTCGGATTAGGATGAAGGAAAAGATAAGATAGGAAGGATAATCTGATTTATGTGTTTATGATGGATATAAAATAATGGATTATTGTTTCGATGGAAATGAAACAAGATAGATCAGAAATTCATGAGTTGGCAGTTTTTTTAATTTTGGATCTAAAAACAACGTGAGTGAGTGGTGGTATTGTGTTTTTGTTAAATGTTGATATAAAGTGTGTGGATAAAAGTCACGTGTTAAACATAGGACCAACGAAAAGACTATAATACCCTTGAGAATATGACTAATGACTAACAATGTTAACACCCAGGGAGCAACTACCAAACTGGGGAGCGTCGCTGCACTTTTTGAAGTTCCAATTTTGGCATAGTTTTGGGAGCATTCTTGCAATTTTCTCTTTTTAATTTGTAGTGAACTATATATAAAAGTTTACCCATAAACAATTTCTACTTTAGTTGGATTGAATACAAGTGATAGAAAGATAAAAGGGTGTTTCGGAATACTTTATTTTACTACTTTCTGGTCATGTACAAATTACCAAGAAGGTGTTTGAGATTACTTATACTTTACGATTTTCTGCTTTAGATTAATCTTTTAGCTAAAGTTACAACAACCGATAACATTACAAAATGCTTGGAATACTTACGCAGGGGAGACATTAAAATGTTGGACACTTCGACGTTAGTAGCAGAAGCAATCAGGTTGATACTCACATTGACACGAACCTTATTTAACCAGGAGATTTTGGTCAAGTGATCACAAACGCGACCATTTGAAAACATCACTAAAGGTCAAGAGTCATCAGGTACGTTTAGGTGTTGATTGTGGTGATTCTATATATGTGACAAAAAGAAAGCATATTAAAGATGGTGATGTTCGGGTTACTAGAACATCAGGATTTGCAAGAAGAGCGGTAAAACATAAGAAATCAACACATGTGCGCAAGAAGAGGTAGAAATTGTAGGAGTGGTATTATTCTTACAGGAGTGATCAGAAACAACGGGCCAATATTTTTACGGTTATATGGAAACTTATTTTGTGTAAGTTTCGTATTAACGTGTTGCGAACATCAGGATTTGCAAGAACGGTAAAACACAAGAAATCGAAACAAGTGCACAGGAAGAGGTAGAAATTGTAGGAGTCGTGTTATTCTTACCGGAGTGATCAACAACAGGCCAATATGTTTACGATAATATGGCAACTTATTTTGTGTTAGTTTCGTATTAACGTTTTGCGGTATCAATAATAACTATGAAGTATCATATTGACATGTCATGCATTTCAAAGAATAACAGCTAGTTGTAACATATAGTAATTTTGATTTTTTAAGTTATACAGTTTGACTATTGAGATTATTCAAGGTTTGAAGTGGTTACCATTTTTCTTTTTAAATCTTTCATATTGTAGATACCTCTGTAAGACTATGTGAAATTATACTTCTATACTAAAGGTCAGGACTGGGGTTCCGTGCCTTCATTAATGCCCCTCCAAAAATTATGATTATAAAAGAAAGATTGTCCATATCTATTAACAAGTGGAAAGCTAGCATAATGGTAAAAGTGTGTGTTGTGAATTGGCAGACCTACTTTTTTCTCATTTTTTTTTTAATTTTTTTTAAGACCCGCACTCCGCGACGAAGTGGGGGTTCAAAACCTTGTTAATATATAGTTTCAAGGCAACTTGAAATTAATATGTTTGCTTGAAAAATCTGGGTGTATACAAGTGTTGGTATATATATCTCTTAAAGCTACTATTTTTTGCCCCATAAAGTTCAAATTAATCATTCTTAGTCAGCAACATGGCAATTGTTGTTTATCATGATAAATTATCAACAATATCATGATGTCACCACTTTTAAGAGGGTGTTTGGATTAGTTGTTTTGCAAGCTTAGTAATAATTAATAAGGACCTTACCAATATGAGAGTGCAACTTTTTTAAGGAGGTACACTCTACATGACAAGCTCATAAGCCGATAAATAGCAAGTTTGCGAGCTTTTAAAAATTTAAATAAGTTCATTTGTCCATAAAATAAGCAACTCCAAAAACACCTATTAACCACATCCATGTTAACAAATTTGGTCCTAATTAGTATAATTATTATTTATTTTTAACAACAAAAATACACTGTAAATAAAATTAGAAAAAAACCCGTGCGTGCACAGTTATTATGACTAGTTCACATACACAATGAAACCCACGTGCAAGAATAGGTGGAAAATGTGGTTAAAGACAGAAAGAGAGATGAGAAAGGTGGAGGAAAGACGGAGAGAAAAAAAGAAGTGAGGAGGGTTATGAAAAAAAAGAGTCATATGGGTTTAGGTGGGTTGTGTATTTCTGAGAGGTTATACAATATAAAACTGTCATGAGTCGGGTATTATCCGAAAAATATTCCAAAGATCCGGTTTTCATATTAAGAACTACGCCCTATTTTGGTGATAATTTAAAGTTTCTAGTATTATTTATTGATACGAGTCTTCTTTTTCTTATTTCAACCTCACCAAATTGTTAAAGAGAGTATTAATGTATAAAGTTGTTTCAAATATAGGCCGAATGTAAAACTTACTGGGGTAAATCAAATATTTTACTGAGAAAAGTAATTCAGCCAAGTACCACACATACTAGCTACAAACATGTTAAGGCTGAAACTGGTTCTAGAGCATTACATGAACAAAGATCTCGTTGTCTTAGATTTGATTTATGGTTACAACTAGCACGGTTGATAGCAAATCCTTGACAATAGGTGCACAAGATGAGTTACAAATTCTATAGTTTGGCATTGCTTCATTTACACGCTTTAACCTTTCGGAGCCATCCTTGATAGACATTATCTGCGGTAGGTTTGGTTTTCTGAAACGATTCGAGATTGTGGAGAGACTGCATAACAAACATCAAAGAAAACTTAGGATGTGAACAAATAAAATGTATATGACAGAGCCAAATAGTTCCTTCGCCTCGTGGCGATTCTTGATTTTCATATTAAAGTATCGTGTTTAACAAAATTTTCAAGTATTCACCAATTCGATGACTACAAGCTTTAGAGTAAAAATGAGCATGGAATGGGCCGATTCAATCCCATTCTGCAAACAATTGACAATTTTCGCCAAATAATAGAATGGCCCTGATAAACAAACAGGACACATGTTTATTTTACTTTAAAAGCAAGAATATAAGAAATTTGTTTCCACGGTTTCACCAAGTAGCCAATTACAAAGCAAAACATTCCAGCAATTCATATTTATGTGTAAAAACATCAGCACGTTAGATTATGTGAATCACTCAATAAATCGAACGGTCATATCTCATTTACTAAGAATATTTTAAAATAAAAGGTATCTCAGAAAAACATACCTTGTGTGAGAGGTGTGCTTCCAATTCATAACTCATTGTGTTCGACTTGGATCGGGAGCTGGACCATATTCTTGATAAAATTCGGTAGCCTTAAGGGAATCGTTATTCCAGGATGTTTGTATAAAATGATCGTAGGCGGCAATAAAAGCATTGGGATAATTTTGCTTTATGAATAAATGGAGATCACTTTTGTTAGATCCAGGAGTTTTATGCCTAGTAGGGTGATTGAGAGTATTTCTGACGAATCTGAGCAGATGCCTAAAACTCGTGTCATCATAACCTAACATTGGCGTACCATCATCGTTTTTTTCTTTCTTGCGCTTGGCATCCATCTCGTCAAACCAAAGTTTAAACGCGGGGGTATTTACATACCAGCTTCTCCCAAATACTGAAGCAGAAAGTGTGTCTATACCAGCATACTCTCCTAAATGTATGCGGTCACTGAAGTCCCTTAGAAAATGTAGGTGTTGGCTTTCCTTCCAAAATAACGCATGTTTAAGCAGCATTTTCAAAGTCCAACTGCAAAACAAAGCATCTCAAATTAAAATGATTTTAGTTTCTACTATGATCTATATGTATATTGAATTCTTGTGAGAAGAGTCATACCCATCATCAAGAGATTTGAGTTTTCTTATAAAATTTCCAGTTACATTATTAACCAACTTAAAGTCATTCACATATTCACCATAATAAACGAATCGATCACCAACATGATAGTCCCTCTCCCGGAAATGATGCTTCCCGTCCGTCATTAAACACAGTGCGATTCTCGCTAATCTTTGCCTTTGTATTCTCTGATTTTCAAGATCATTCTCAACTGCAAAGAGTTAATGAAACATTTTACAAAAACAGACAAGAATAAGGCAAATTGCAAACCAATTTTTTTTAAAAACCTTACATTCTTGTTTGGATGAGAGCCATACACAGGAAGTCATACCACACAACCTGACCACATGACGACGTGTAGGAGCAAAGTACTTTATCAAAATACTCTCGGGAGCAAGATTTGCATGAAATGCAAAATTTGCATTCAGTTCTATGACAGCATCCAAGATTCCCCTGAAAGAAAAAAGAATTATATTTAACTTGAACACTACTATAGTTCAAAGAATACAATTTCATAAGCTCTTTTTCAAGTGAGCTTATTGGACAGAATAAGCTAATATAGTGAAAAGTAAAAGACTGGGGCTTATCACACTGACCTAGGGAGCAAATAATAAGCATAAAACACGGCACTACAAAACAGAAACCTAAAGTTCTAGTGCACAAGAATCAAAGACAGAATTAGGGCTTATTGGCTATTCCAATAAGCTCCAGGCTATAAGCTAGAAACCTAACACCTAAACTACTGACCTATACTTAAATGATGACTACCTAGCAAGAAAGAAGCAAACAAATAGCACCTAAACACCCTCTACCATATGCTCTGTCCAAAAAGGCCTTTTTCACTCAGTCCATAAGCCAATAAGCTCTAGGGGGCTTATGGATTGGGTTTTTTGATGGAAATAGATTATAACCAACCTTTCTCATGAAAGTTTAGCAAGAAAACACCTTGGATACTTGTCAAACAGAAAATCACTCTTTTGGGTAATTTTGACTATTAAAAAAAATGACTAAATAGCTACCTTTGCAGATTTTTAGGATTTTTTTGTAAGCAACCTAAGATCTGAATTTGGAGAGATAGAAAGTACTGGTACATAAGCTAATTTAGCAAAAATAAAAACATGACCTACTTAAGCTAATTTTTAAGAAAACTGGGTGTGAAAACAGTTGTTGGGTGCAGAGCACATAAACCTTGGTAAAAAATTTGACACTAAAATTTTAGATGCAAAGACTTTTGGTGCAAAGGGGTTTTGTTTCTTGACTTAACACCACAAAACACATGTAGTACAACCTTCAATCTAAACTTGTAAAACTCAATGAAATTTTGCCAAATTTTCCAAAGATTTAGTACTTACACTACTCAGAAGTTATGAAAATCATTTTACTTGTGACAAACTTGAGAAAACAATTTCACATACCTCAATATATTTAACTTTTCAGGGAAGCCTAAACGTGGCCTACCCTGTAAAAAGGCAGCGAGACTATCACCATAATCTTCAAAGGCGAAGTAGGTATCATGACCCACTCTCTCGGTCAGCAATAAGTTCACAACTCTTTGAAGCTGCAAAGATTTTGCATATGCTTGTCCAGTTCTGGTTATCTCACTCATACTGTTTGACTTCTTCAAAAATGCATCCCTATATTGGGGCACTCCATTGATACAGCAATATTCGATTGCTCCTTTGAAGTAGCTAGTTTCCCCATCACCACCGGGTTGTTTCTTTTGCGCTGCAACTTTTTTAGGATACGCAAGGAAAACCTTCTTTGTTTCAGTAATGGCGCTAATCATCCGTCCATCAGTAGATAGATACCTTAAGCCCAACTGGTTGCAGATTAGTGAAAATTTGTTAGATGTCCGGGGATAAAACACTTTGGAAACAGGTGTTATAGATGGTAGCTGGATGACAGAATAACGGAGGGACCAATCCTTGCCGACGAACGTCCACTCAATTCTTTTAACCGCGATATTATCTTCACCAGCATCTTTTGTGAACGTCCAATCGTCCACGTCTCGATCGATTACAACATCTTGAGGTATGCCCTTAGGAGCAACTACTTGACGTTTGTCGTCTACAATTACTGCCTGTAAATAAAAATAACATCAGGAACCATCATCACCACCCTGATATTCACAATATACTTATCTATTCTACTTGAACCAGAGAATAGTGTATGATGGGGTAACCCGTTTTATATCCTCAAGGTAAAATAATAATATCAAATGCATTCGAAGCATATTCAATGTTTGCAATATAAATCATGTTCTAGAAGCTAGCACATGTGTATGGATAAAGGATAGATTGATATTTCAAGTTGCAGACATATCTCAAGTTGCCGAGATATTATTCTATTTCTATATCAACAGATTTGATTCTTTACAAATGGCATCCTATAAATACAAAGCATATGAAACGCTTAAAAGGCACCTTCACAACCTTCATTTCTTCTATCATTCATTCTATTCTCATGTATACTTATGCTATTATGCAAACAGTAGCAAAAGCCTAAGAAAAGTATCCCAAACCAACTATAATCCTTTACAACATGGTCACTCGGTTCCACATGGAAAAGTAAAATCACATATATAATGTGACTTACCTAAGGGGAATCGCCACCCGAGAAACTATTAACAACCATTTGTACCCTTTGACGTATTGTTTCAAGTAATTACATACCTTATTAGTCAAATATCCTACTCTCGATCTAGAATGATGGTAGATTCATGCTACACTTGTGCGGCAAAGATCAAATGATATAAGCCCGTAATCCTTAACCGTGTTTTTACGTATCATCAGTGTACAATTTACAGACATGAACATGGCAACATCAGTCTCATTAACCAGATTACCATAAACCACAAGTTAGACTTATATATGAATGTAAATAACATTCTGACTGCAAGTATACAATCCTTCTGTATAGCATAAGACTTGCTATACCTTCTTGTTCACAAAACAAACCCTACATCAGGTATGCAGATGCTAGACAACGGGTGTTAAATCAGCATGAACAAGTAATTTGAAGATTATGCTCAAAAGGTAAACAAACACTGTCATATTTTCTTCCTGATACAACACTAGTTCTAGCATACAAGTGACAAACTCCTCAAGATGAAGTTAAAGGGCAGTACTAACTACTACTCCAATAGGTTAATACAAAAACTCGCCCGGTTACAGTTACAGATTCTAATGCTTCTTTCTTTCTAACTATATCTCAATCTGATACATATGTCAAAACATATCCATTGTCCTTAAACCCAATAAGGACAATGGATTTAATAACCAAATTACAGGATTAGATATCAACCTCACTAACATGTTAACTACTAGTAAAAACCAAGCAAGACTCACAAAACACATTATACATTAGCTTTAGAATGTAAAATACATTTTAATGTGCAAAACGTATGAAGGACGACAAAGGAGAACAATTTAGAGACCCACTTGCCCGTCTATACAATTTCAACAACACACACAAAAGATACTCATGTTTGTTCTCTTATTTTCAGAAGATGTAAAAAGATCCAAAGTTTGGTTACATGACAATACAAAAAGAAAAAAACATACCTCTTGTATTACACCGGAATTATACACGTGTGGGTGTCCCCCATCATCGTGTAAATCAATATACCATTTAGCAGTTCTTTTCTGGAACGGCTGGTAAGGCCTAATTTTCATATCCCTGGCCCACTTAACTATCCCACTCTTCATATCTACATAGTAGAGAATCCCGATCGGGGAAAGAAGCATACACATTACTTCACTCCTGAAAAGATTTCAAGTATGACATCATATTCCAAATCTAGTAATCACGGTAGAAAAAAATACTAATAGAAAACTTACGAATCTGTCGTCCTATCTCGAAAAAGTTTGTCCATGGCGATTCAGCCCTGTTGAATTTCACACAAACAAATAAATGATTACGGAAATGAAATCATAAAAATAACCACATTTTAAACAATATGATTGATTACAACAAGTATTTTCTTGTGATGCTGATATAACTTGTTAAGATAGATAAAATAAATGGGTCAAGTATATTATCAATCAAACAAATAATCTAGTGGGCTGATAATATACATCTATTTCGCTTTTATGTGCTTGACTTCCCGATTCGTCAAAGATAAATAAATAATATATATTTTAGTGAAAATTTTATTTATCATTTTACTAAATATACATTTCATCGCAGACTTAAATTACCCCTCACCTTCAGAGCTAAAAGTGGAAAAAAAAAAAACTTATATCTTTAGCATGCCACCCACAAACTTTCAGCCTAGTGCTATCCAAGGTGTAACTAAAGTGCCCCTCAGCTAAGTAGTTGAAGAAGGCTCAAGCCTCGTACAAAATAGGTATATAGAGAGGGTGTGCGTGTTTGATGTTCAAAAGAAACGAGGTACTCTTGTTCAGAGGATGATTGACCAAGCCATGTACTACTTATAACAGTAGCCTTAAAGGCTAAAAGATTATGTGGCCTAAAAGTCTCTTATACCTATTTGGTCTCCAATAAAAACAATATGTTGTTCTATACGCCTCTAGAAAATGGGTAATCTCCGCCATGAGGTGTATACAATCATAATATATGCACACCTGGTAACGAATTCCAAAATTAAGAGAACTAGGAAAGGAAGTCGTCTCAGTTGTATGAAGTTGCTAGATAGGCCTACTTTTGTATCTTAAATATGTAATCGTCATCCATTACATTCGTTAGTTACATAAAGAATATCATATAAGATGTAAATCTATTGTTTTGTCTATGATTCTATGAAGTTTTTTTAGTTAGTTTGCACTTTGCACAATGTTTGTTGAAGTGTTACCCTGCCAAGATCTAACACTATGTTGTAAGATTCCAAGAGAGCACCAAGATGATGGTGTTACATTACATGTGAAGGAACACACTATACACTATATCTCTCATTGGCAGAGCCAGGAAATCTTGTCTGACGGGGAAACTTTGATAACGGGTGAAACTTTTAGTAGTAAAATTCAAAATGGGTCGGTTCGGGTTGGTATCAATTAAACGGAAAGAAAGTACTTTTATTTCGCAATTGGCATTAACGAAAAGAGTGGTGTATGTAAAACGAAATCTAGCTCATAATACATTTCAGCATGGATATGTCTTCATGACAACAACCGATAATTCATTTACACTTTATTGTCGGTTTCATCGAGGGCATTCAGATTTCTGAGATGGGGGGCACTGTGATTTTTTCTTTCAATTTATCATGTTTTCTTAAGAATTTAGTGATTCTCAAATAACTTAGTTGGGGGCATGTCCCCCCACTACTCTCTACATGGCTCCGCCCCTGCTCTCAAACATATTTACTTAGGCTAGTTGTAGAAAAATAATGACCAACTTCGGAAAACTTATCCAGAAAGCTAAAAAGAAAATAGAAAACGTGTTGGACTAAATAAAAAAAGAAAACTAACATTTCTAATTTGCAAATAAACTTCCGAAAAGTAGGATTTGCACTTGTCTACATCTTTCCACTTCTCCTAAGGGGGTCTTTTAAGCTTAATTTTGGGCTTATGTGTGCTTATTTGCTTCTGCTTATGTTTCATAAGAGCAACTTTTTGGCTAATTTTCAAACTTGTGACCTTATAAGAAGTTTATGTTCAAATTTACGTTTATATAACACATAAGCAGGAAAAAAAAAACAGCATTTAAACACCATCTGTTTGAAAAAGACAAGACCCCATTAAAGAAGATTACGAAACATACACCTAGGTTTCGCTTTTCGACAGCTAATTCAACCAACAGATCAATCATAAGAACATAACCAATAAACAACCCGATATCACTTGCAATAAGATATATAACATTATGCGAATCGATACACGTTTCTCCTAATCACAAAATCGAATGTATAGAAAACAGCAAAATAAAAACATAATTAGGGTTATGAAAGGCTAACCTGGTAATGAAAAACAAGAGTGGTTGGTCTGTAGAGTAAAATTTTGTTTAGAATCTTTTCTAGGGTTTTGTGATGCGGATAACCACAATAAGAATGGAGAACACTCAAGAACAAAGTACCCGAAGTATTATTATCCCATACTTACAGGAAGAGTAGAATCAACCTAAATAAGGATTAGGTACTACTTTCCTACTTCTAAACATGTACAGTAATTAATTGATTAGGAATAGTATAATAATTTCCTAATCAAAGTTTTTTTTATTGTTCAACAAGAAACTTAAATAAATGGAAAGCAAATAACTTTATTAAAATGTCCAATGCCCCGTGCTAGGGGTGAGCATGGTCCGGGTTGGTGCGGTTTTTGACTAAAACCGAACCGCAACCGCACTTGCATTTTTACAAAGATGAAAACCGCATCGCACCGCACCACGGTTTGCGGTTTTGGTTTTGCGGTTTTTCTTGCGATTTTGCTGTTTTTGCGGGTTTTAACCGCACCGCACCATCACGTATAATTTACATAATTAATTTGGGTTTTTGTGGTTTTTTATTTCTAATGTCATTATTTTCGGGTATAATTACGCATATATTTAATTGAAACACATATATCACTTATAATTTGTAAGAATATTAATGCTAATATGCGTTGGAAGCCTTGAAAAACATATAAAATAACCGATATGCCGTTTTCGATCTTAAAATATAACATGTAGTGCGGTGCGGTTTTTGTGGTGCGGTTTTAAGGGTAAAACCGCAACCGCACCGCAAAATGCGGTTTTTGTTTTTTTTTTTTTCTAAACCGAACCGCGGTTCTGCGAGTGGTGCGGTTTGGTGCGGTTTTTACGATTTTACGGATTGCGGTGCGGTTTCTGCTCACCCCTACCCCCTGCATCATTTTGTTTACACAATTGGCCCAAAGTCAACTTTATATAAGGGTCATGGGACACCCAAGTACAAAAGTACTTGCTCCACCCTCCTTTGTCCCCTTTTTTTAATACTCGGTGTTTTACGTTTTTTTGTTTTTTATTTGTCACACTTTGACTTATAGTTCCGTATTTTTTCTCGGTAGTTTTAGCCATTTTATTAACAGGATAAGACACGTTCATGCTTCGTACTTTTTATGTTTTTCTTTTGACGTATCAAATCTAATTTTTTTCGTTCCATTTTTCTTATTTTACAGTTTTATAACATGAACAAAATTATAAAAATAAAATTAAAAAGAAAAAGAAATAAAAACATTTAGAGGGGTATTACAATCATTTTAGGAGGTGTCTTAATAACTTCCCTTTTATATAACCCAATGTCAGTTAAATATAACTTTCCATTTTATTTTTATATTAAATCGTCTTTTGTAAAGTGTCACTCTTTTTTTTAAGAGTTGTAAAGTGTCGCTCCTAATCACCTTAAAAGAGACTACACGTGGCATCTTGCGATTGTGTCTGCATTCTCTCAAGAACTAATCTCCATCAACGTATATTATTCGTTAATTACTTGTATCACAACCCGCTTTACTGCTAGTTTTATAATTCGGCCCACCTTATCATATGTCTTAATAACACGGCTGGCTTCTCTTAACTAAAATTTTTGACTCCACCCCTATTTGTTAACGAATATAAGGCTATTTTTTACGAGTCATCGAAAAAAGAGAAATGCTATGCTTACAAAAACTTCACAAATAAACTTTCACTCAATGGTGTAGCATAATAATTTGTCCAATTGCATACTGCCCAATTGGATGTCACTGCGGGCTCGAATCACTAACAACTAACTCGCCGTTCTAAAAAAAAAAATTACAAAAGATAAAGAATAAAAGGCAAGAATCTATTTGACTTGATAGTATCGTGAAAGTATATAGCAATTAAGTTCGTACCTCGAACCAAAAAATATGTATCAAGTATGAGAATAAATTCCCAACTTGAGTATCGTTCAACCGGCGAGTGAATTTGAAATCCAAGTTAGTTGGAATCGAGCGAGAATGTTTTTTCAAGTTTTTTATGATTTTTGGAATTATACTACGAAAATATAGCAAGCAAAACACATAAACGAATAAAACGTTGCACAAAATTTTAACTACTAAATGACAAATATAAAACTATAAGGACGAAAATGTAATATTTTTTTAACACTAGAAAACTTATAGGACTAACTATGCAAAGAAACTAACTAACAAGGGCAGAATAGTCATTCTAAAACTAATTATGATTTATTATTAAAATGTAAAAACTGTTTTTTATCACTAAAAAGTCTGGTTATAAAATGCAGGGTAGATTTTGCTAAATATGGAAGTTTGGGACAGGCAGGGCAAAGTTCTTTTATTGCACACTTAGTGCAAATGTGAATCTAAAACTTTGAGAAAAATACCAATTAGTCCTCGCGACCAATTCTTATCAAAATCAAGTAGTTAAAAAGCTCAAATAAGCTTGTGGCTTATTCAATACCCCAAACCAAGCCACCAAAACTTCAAGTTAAGCTCATCATCATTCAAAATCAAAGTTATAACAAAAATTGTTAATACAAATGATTCTTAAAAACGTCATTTATATTTTTCGATCTCTAAATGTTTTGATAATAACAAAATATAAAAACACTTAATATAAAAATCAAACATTTATAAGTTATTAAGTGTTAAGTTCTAATTCATTAGGAAATCACTAAGGTATGAATAAACAATCTCTTAAGTATGATTAGTGATCAAGAAAATATTTAACCTTAATTAATATTTTCTTAAACTTAAATAAAAGTTTTTATTTAAATAAATATATAAAAACATGTTTTATTAAAGGATGAATTCAAAATTTGAATTTCAAATTTTCCCCCCAAAATGGAAGGTTTCATAACAGATAAAACCTTCCCCCGAAAAAGACAAAAACAGGAGCATAGTCTACGGGCGGCCCCTTTAGGGCTAGGCGGCCCCTATATTATAGGGGGACCGCCGGGATCGCCAGCAGATAGCCGTTGGGCTTCTGCTGGCTATAAATACTGGCCTCCTCCTGATTTTTCACCAACCACTTTTGCACATAGTTTTTCAGATCTAATTTTTTCTTTCATTATTTTCTTTTCTTGATCACTACATATCTTAACATTGTTTTTAGTGATCATCATTTTTTTTTTATCATTTATCAAGAGTGAGGGCAAGTCAAGAACAAGAGTGTTCTTCATATCAACTTTCAAGAGTGATCATCTTCTCTTCTCTTCTCAAACATACAAGTCTATTCATCTTGTGTATAGGTTAGTTATTGGATTGTGTATATCCAATATTAGTTGTGAGTGTTGTGAGTGATACTTGGATTGAGTGGTTCTCCAAGTTTGTATATCTAGGTGTTGTGAGTCATACATTGGATTGAGTGGTTCTCCAAGTGTATGCATTTGTTGTGTTGTGTTGCGTTGTGTTGTGTTGTGTTGTGTTGTGTTGTGAGATTGGCTCTAGTTAGGATTAGAACTCGACATTTAGCTTAGTGTCGGAAAAGGAAGTAAGCAACGTCGTGTAACGGTTTTCTCCGCCTAAAGGGAGCTTGTTGACATAGTGAAATCTCGAGTAGGTGTACTCGAGGAGTGGAGTATGGCGAGTAGCCGAACCACTATAAAACTCCGGTGTCTTCGTTTGGTTGTTTCTTTTTTCTAACTCTTTTCATTTACATTTACTTATTGCATTAGTTTAAGTTTATTATTGTTATAGTTTAGTCTTTCATATTGATTGTTTTGATTGCAACACATATCTCGAATCAAACTATTTTAACTAGTAAATATTTTTCAAATAGACGAAATTAAATGGTAAACTATTCAACCCCCCTTCTAGTTTACTACAATTGGTATCAGAGCAGGTCGCACCCAAGATCTTTAAAGTATACTGTATTTTAAAGCTTGGATCGATCTATGGATTTCGAAAGATGTCTAGAAGGGCAATCTATGCAAAGACCATCACTTTTTGAAAGCAATAATTTTATATATTGGAAAAATAGATTCGAGACATATGTTCAATCAAAAGATCTTGATCTTTGGCATGTTATCACTGTGGGTGACTTTAAAAATGTAGAGAAAAATTCGGAAACCCAAGTTGAGGAGGTTATCCCTTTTGAAAAACTTAATGATGAACATAAAAGAAGATTAGCTAAAAATAATGAAGCTAAAATGGTTATTTATAATGCTTTGCCAAGAAAAGAATATGAAAGAATTTTTATGTGTAAAACGGCAAAAGAAATTTGGAAAACTCTACTAGTCACTCATGAAGGTGATACACAAGTCAAAGATAGCAAGATTGATCTCTTGGTCCAACAATATGAACAATTCGTCATTCCTGAGGACGAATCTATAGATAGTGCTTTTGCTAGATTTAATGTTATTATTACTAGTTTAAAATCTCTTGATGAAGGTTTCTCTAGCAAGAACGTCGTTAGGAAGTTTCTAAGAGCTCTACATCCTAAGTGGAGAGCAACGGTGACGGCCATTGAAGAATCAAAGAATTTGACTACTCTTGCACTTGATGAGCTTATTGGAAATCTTAAAGTTCATGAAATGATTATTAAGAAAGACTCGGATTTTGTAAAAGTCAAACATGAAAAGAAGTCATTAGCCTTAAAAGCCAAGAAGGAATTAAGCGACGAGGAATGCTCATCTTCAAGTAGTGAGGATGAAGAATACGCACTAGCGGTTAGAAATTTCAAAAGATTCTTTAGACGTAGATGTAGATTTATTAGACAACCAAGGAATGAAGGCAAGACATTCCCAAGAAATCGTGATGACAAGAACAACAAGGATGAGCGAAAATGTTTTGGTTGTGGTGATTCAAATCACTTCATTAGTGAGTGTCCAAAATTATCTAAAGACAAGAGTCAAAGAGCATTCATTGGAGGCTATTGGAGTGAAAGTAATGAAGAAAGTGATGACAAGAAAGAACGTGAAGCTTGTCTCATTGCTCAATCATCAACAAAAGATATCAACGTCACTGATGGCGGACCCATATCTAATGGCGGTCCCCAAAGCCCTGTGGCGGCCCCCTTAAGTGATAAGGGACCGCCACCAGACATGAATCTGGAAGTAAAATCTGAAGTTTGTCTCACTGCTCAAGAGTCAAATCAAATATGCCTTGGTATAAATCTCGAACCCGATGAATGGATCAAAGATAGCGGATGCACTAGCCATATGACGGGAAATCGAAAGCTATTCTCAAGCTACAAAGCTTACAACGGAGGAAAAGTTACTTTTGGAAGCAATCTTCGTGGAAACATAATTGGCAAAGGTACGATCTCTCATGACTCTCTTGAAATTGCTAATGTAGATCATGTAGATAACCTAGGATTTAACTTACTTAGTGTTAGTCAAATATGTGCTACTAATTGTGAGGTTCTATTCACTAAAAACGACAGCACCATATACAAAAATAATAAAGTCATAGGTAAAGGCATAGTTAAAAAGGGCCTATACGTTATGAAGTTAAATGCTAATCCCAAAGATAAAATATGTCTAGTATCGATTGATGAGAATTCGACATTATTGCATAGGAGATTAGGTCACGCCAATATGCGTCTAATCCAATCGATGACATCTAAGAAACTAGTTAGAAATTTGCCCAAGCTAAAATTTGATAGATACTTTTGTGATGCTTGTAAGATTGGAAAACAAGCTCACGCTAGTCATAAGGCTAAGAATATAGTTTCAACAACTAGATGCTTAGAACTTCTTCATATGGATCTGTTTGGTCCGTCTGCCGTACGAAGCTACGGCGGAAACAAATATACCTTAGTCATTGTAGATGATTACTCTAGATATACTTGGACTAGGTTCCTTAAGGACAAAACATAAGCCTTTGACCAATTTGAAATCTTTAGTAAGAAAGTTCAAAAACAACTTGGTTGCTCTATAGTGTCAATAAGGACTGGCCACGAAAGGGAATTTGATAATGAAGTGCAATTCGGAAAGCTTTGTGATGCCAATGGAATTTCACACAACTTTTCGGCTCCTCGCACTCCTCAATCAAATGGTGTAGTTGAAAGGAAAAATAGGACACTTCAAGAAATGAGTAGAACCATGCTAAATGAACAATCTATCCCTCAAAAATTTTGGTGTAATGTCGTAGATACATCCACCTATATCTTAAATCGAATATCCATTAGAGCTATTTTAGGAAAAACTCCATATGAGATTCTAAGAAATAGAAAACCCACCTTAGACTACTTTAAAGTGTTTGGAAGCAAGTGCTTCATCTTAAACACTAAAGATTACCTTACAAAGTTTGACCCAAAGTCATACGAAGGTATCTTTCTAGGATATTCTCAAAATAGCAAGGCTTATATTGTCTTGAATAAGAAAACTATGAAATCGAAGAATCACTCAACGTGACATTCGACGAATCCCCTCCACCTTCTAAGACATCACCTTTGGTAGATGATGATCTAGATGAAGAAGAAACCTCTAGGTTAATTGAAAAGAAAATTATAGAAAATCCCATAAATGATGATACTCCCGAAGTGGAAGAAACTATAAACATAAAGGAATCAAAGGATCACCCATTAGAAAATGTCATAGGAAATTTAAACCAAAGAACCCTTGGGTATCAAGCTCAAAACCAAAGTAATATTTTTGCTTTATATCTATCGTAGAACCCAAGAACATAAATGAAGCCATAGGAGATGAAAGTTGGATTATTGCTATGCAAGAAGAACTAAATCAATTTATAGCAAATGATGTATGGGAATTAGTCCCTAGACCTATAGGTACAACAATCATAGGAACTAAATGGGTCTTAGAAATAAGCTAGACGAAAATGGAATTGTTTCTAGAAACAAAGCTAGGCTAGTTGCCCAAGGCTATAATCAACAAGAAGGAATTGATTATGACGAAACTTATGCTCCCGTTTCTAGGTTAGAATCCATTAGAATATTACTTGTGTTGGGGTCAAAATCTGGTTTCCGCTGAGAGAAGAACTAGTTGCTGCTGAAGACTCATTTCTGCTGAGTCTTCTCATGTCTGCTGAAGCCTTCCATTGCTGCTGAAGACTTCTGCCTACTGAACCTTCTCTGCTGATAGTTAGTTAGAGTTATTTTAGGCATTTATCTTGTACTTCTGGCTAATTGATCTCCGAATCAATAGCATTACTTGTTGCTTTCTTTACTAGGGTTCCTATCCTATATAAAGGAACCCTCATCACTTGTAATCTTTATCTTTTCTGAATACTACTTCGAAATTCTATCTGTTTAATTCTCGTTAACTCAATTCTTCTTGTGATCAATAGTTTATTCCGCATTCTATTGATTATACTTGTTCACTTGCTCTCACAGTAGTTAATCTCTTACCCAGATTACTACATTTGTACCAATAGGCTGAAGATCCCCATTTTGGGACTCTACAATTGGTATCAGAGCCTATTGAGAGTCTGTGAATTCTGAAGAAATCTGCTTGCTTCCATCATGTCCTCTGACAATCCTTATCCTAATTTCTGGGAAGAATATGTGATTAACCAAGACTTGGAACTATTGACTGCAAGAAAAAGAGTCTTAGAAAATTGGCACAAAAGACCTGTCGAAACCAACACCATGAAATCTGAAGTATTTGCTGAAAACCAAAATCCCAAGAATACTGAGAAGGACAAACTGTTCTGTATGATGGGCATTACAAATTCCAAGGTACTACCCCCTCCCTTGTGTAAATTCTGTAATGATGGTAAATATAAAATTATTGAAACTGATTATCAACAACAAAGAACACAACTAAATGAATGTACTTCTGAATTAAAAGCACATCATAAAGCTGTTAGATCATTAGAAAAACAGATAAAATGCTTTGTAAAGGATCAAATTGACTATGAAGAAAAGATCAGAGTACTAACTTTTGAAGTTGAAAAACATGCTAAGCTTGCTGAGTATAGAAAGAGGTTACTTGATCAAGCGAAAATTGATAAAGAACAGATTGTCGCAAGAAATGATAATGAATACCAACTGTTACTTGAAGTCATTGAAAAAGAAAGAAATATCAATAAAAAATGGCTAGATAGTTCTAAGAATCTTCACAAACTTGTTGACTCATCCATGAGTGCAAGATCAAAAAGGGGACTTGGTTATGTTCAAACTGATGATTATGATTGGGGATTTGGGAACTCTGAGTTGGGAATATTTTCTTGTAACTTAGATGACAAAAAGGATGAGCCTTTTTATAACAGATTTGTCAAAGCTGACCACTTTAAGGCTGTCCCACCCCCCATGAATGGCAACTACATGCCACCAAAGTTTTCCCTTGATGAGAGTGAAGAAACTTGTGTGGGTAAGACATATGTTAGTAATGAGAATGTATCTTTTCCTTCAAAATCTGTTACTCAAAGTTTTTGTGATTTTCTTGATTTCAGTGACATGTCTTACACCACAAGTCTTTTTAGCTTCGAGTCAAGGAAAGACAGTTCCCAAAGAACAAATAGTGATCAAGACTCAGAAGTTTCTATTAAAATAGATCAAAATGATATTACTAATATAGAGTCTGTCACTGTTGAGTCCTTGGATTCTGAGTCTGTTGAACCATTTGAGATCAATAATGAGAATGATTGTTTTGATAAAACTACTGAAAAAGTTTCTCATGGATGTAACTCTGTTACAAATTATCATCAAAACACTAAATCTAAGAAAAAGGAATCATATAATAAACAAGTTCATCATACCAAAACCTGCTTTGTCTGTGGAAGTTTCACTCATTTTTTTATAAATTGCAACTTTCATAAACATCATGGAAAGGGGATATTGGGGAAAAGACCTTCAGACAGTCAAGGTTTAGGCCTCAAACCATACAAACCTTATTATCCTTTACACATGAGATGTAAGAATAATAGGTATGAGTTCCAAATCAAGTCTTTTGTGACTTGATGTTTTGTGTTTCTAACAGTTTGTTTGAAGTTTTTGTGTACAGATTCTGTATATTTGCAGGTTCAATAGTTGTTCTGTTTCTTGTATGATTATCTGAAGAATAGATTGTCACTTGAGGGGAGGCAGTGTTGTTTGAGGAGAGGTATCTGGTCTTGAGGGGAGGCATTCTATGCCTTTAGTATTAAACTGCTGATTTGGGTTTCTGCTGAGAGATGTGGTTTCCGCTGAGAATAGGTGATTCTGCTGAGAGTGCCGTTACTGCTGAGAATCTTTGACCGTTGACTTTTCTGATAAATAACAACTTGCAAGTTTTACGGCTGATTAATGTGATTAGAAGGTTTCGTGTGGATTATTTACAGTTATCTTCTGCTATATCATCATTACTCTCTCTCTCACACTTTATCACGGTCCAATAACCGCTCAGCAATTCAAATTATAAATACAACTAATAAGCCCTCTCACCTCTCATTCAAACTTAACCCCCTTCACTACACTACCGATCATAACCTTTTCATTTCTCTCAATGGCTGCCCTTAATTTCAGCAGAGATCACAACAAAGTTGCTTATTTGGAAAAATCTGCTGGAAGCGAATTATTTCATCAGATTATTGATGTCATTGATGCTTCACATTTTCGGTATGCTCTTAGTGCCACTCCAACTGTCTACACATCCTTGGTTCGTCAATTCTGGTCAACCGCCACTAAACGCACAGTTGGGGATCATATCGAGCTTGTTGCAACTGTTGATGGGGCTGAATATTCAGTGAGTGAAGCTTCTCTTAGAAACGCCTTACTCTTGGATGATGAAGATGGTATTACATCACTTCCCAATCAAGAAATTTTTGAGGGACTAGCCACAATTGGATACCGACGTGGAGATAATGTTATGTTGTTTGAAAAGGTAAATTTGATCCTCAATGGAAGTTCCTGATACATTACCTTAACCACTGTCTTGCTCCTAAACGTGGTGCTATGACTCAATTCAACAGTCAAGTGGGGTGTGCATTGGTTTGTATATATAGAGGTCAGAAGTATAACTTCTCCAAATATATCTTTGAAGGAATGGTAACTAATGCAGGTCATAAGAACAAGTTTTTGATGTATCCTAGATTCATTCAGCTAGCTGTCAACATGGTACCAGCTGATGAAACTGAATATGACGTGCCATCATTCACACAAAAGGTTTTTGCTTCACTCCGAATATATGATGGTGCTGACATGCCCCTCTCAGCAGCTATGCTAAACCCACCTGCTGAACTAAACCAACCTGCTGATCCAAATCCTGCTCTTCAGCAACAAGCACCTACAGCTGCTGAGAATATTGTTCAAGAACATCCTCTTGAACAACTCACTGAGGAACCCACTCCAACACCTGTTCAGTCACCAATTCAATCACCAATCATGTCTCCAATGCACTCCAATATCTTTGGTTCCAACACTCCACCTGGTCCTTCCACTCAGAACCCTGAAAGTGATTTAGATGTCATGGTGGAGTATATGAAACAACAAAAGGAGTCTGTAGCTGATCAAAGCACTACGTACACTGATTCAGAGCTTCTCTCTATGATTCCAACCTGTTTAAAGAAAATTGCAGGTCTTGAGCAAGAACTTCATGCTGTCAAGAAACTGAACAAAGAAACTCTATCACTGCTCTACAAAAGGCTCAAGAAGCTTGAAGAGAAGGTGAAATATCAAGCTAAAAGGAAAGCTGTTATTAGTGATTCAGAGGAGGAAGAGGAAAAAAGGGAGCATGCTGCATTGGAAAAATTGTTTCAGCTGGCTGATGCTGCTATAAACGAATCCACTCATGTCACTCCTGTTGATGAAAGTGACCTTGCTGAAAAGGAAGTGAGTCCAACCATGTTTGAAGCTGCTCAAACTCTTACAGAAGGACAGTTAAATCCTTCTAGGGTTGACAAATCTCCTCTTGATGTTGCTACACAAAGTGTCAAGACGTTTACTAAGAAACGACATCTCAACAAGATTGGATCTACTTCAAGGAAGTCAACTGATTTGGATTTGGAGACTAATATACTTCCAACTACTGAGAACATTGTTCCTGCTGAGACCAGTATGCCTGCTGAAGCTAGTAATGCTGCTGAAACAACATTTGCTGCTGAGTCTACAGTGGCTGCCGGACTCCAATCCTGCTGCTGAGACTGATATTGCAAGACCTGAGTCTACTAACAAAGGGAAAGGTATTGTTACTGATTTGTGTTCACCTCATGGAATTTCTACTATGGATGGATTGACAGATGAGGAAAAGAGTCAGTTGGAGATTCAGAGACTTCAAGCTGAAGATCATGCTAAGGAAGCTGAGAGACTGAGATTGCTCAGTGAACAGAGTGAGAAGGATGCAAAATTAGATCAGAAGTGGGATACAGAGTCCTCTCAACAAATTCTTGGTTCAGGGTCTGAACTTTCAGCTGAAAAGAAGAAGGAAATAGACTATATGATTGCCACCTTCACGGATACTCAGTGGATGGCTTGCCAATGAATCAACTTAGAACATCACCTGAGATTGCAAGGAAGGTTCTAGGAATGGACTCCACTCATCCTGATTTTGAGTCTACAATGGCATTGGCTGTTACCAAGAGAAAAATGACTGTGTCATCCATTGCATACAAAAGACAACAAGAAAAACCCATGTCCCAAGGAGACTCCACCAAATTCATGCAGACTTACATCAGGAATGTCAGCGGGAGTCACTACAATCAGGGACAAACCTTGGCATGGGCTAAGTCCTTTAAAGGAGAAGCTCTCATTGCCAAGTACAATGAGATGAAGACTGCTGCAAAGGATCCAAGCACTCCTAATTTGTATCATATCTGGTCCAAGGACCCATCTCTGTCTTCTGCAGGTTCTAAGAGATCAAGACCAGTGACAAGATCCTTTAATTCTTCTGTTACTCCCAATGTTGGTGCCAGTACTGCTCAACCCCTACTTGCTAATGCTCCATTCTCTGAAGAAGAAGCACATGATGAGCAACCTTTGGTTAGAAGAAGTAAAAGACTCAGAACTGAGAATGAGTCTTCATCAGCCCCTGCTCCATCGATACCTTTCTCTCCAGAAGATCCAGAAGCTGCTGACAAACAACACATAAGATATTACTCATCTTCAGCTGATGAGGGAGTTTCTTCTATTGACCCTCTCATAATAGGGCCAGGATTGACTAGCTGGAAAATTGTGCCTTCTGGGAATGAGTTGTTTCATGAGATTGCCAGCAGGGATGGTGTTTCCAAGCGGTTTTCCTATCTCCAAGACATTCTCCACATGATAGACAGGGTAGCTCTGATTCAGTTATCAGCATCTGTGAACAACTATATGAAGAAGTCTAATCATGTGGGCATTGCTAAAGAACTCTGGGTTGATTTGCACATATTGTTTCATTCTGATGAAACTGATACGAATCCTATTTGGCGTAATCAAGAGACTTGGAGGATTAAGAGCTGGAAACTGTTTAGTCTGCCTGCTGTGCATATGCTTGAGCTAGAGCATGGGACAACTCTCTACCATGCAGGTGGACCAGGAATATCCCTTGGAGATTACCCTTATGAACAAGATGCTGGATCACAAACTAGAGATTGAGCCATACCCTGTTGGGAATACTATTACCATGGTTGTCCAACTTATTCGGAGGATAAAAAGGATCTAAAGGAGGCCAACAGGTTTAATATCTAGAATGGTATTATGGGTAGTGTATCTAGTTTTTCTTCTTGTTTAGTAAATTTGGTAGATTAGGTGTAGTATCTAGTATCTGCTGATCATACACCCATTTCTGCTGAGTATGGGTTTCTGCTGATCAGCTCTTTTTCATATCTGCTGAATATACATTTTGATTTCCTTGTTTTCTTGTTTCACTGTATATAGTGTTTTTCAAGTTTTTGCAGGTTTTTTTCTGTGTGATCTCATGAGCAAAATGAGAGTATTCGATTGCTCATGATTGACCACACTTAGAGTGTCCAACACTATAACTGGATTTCTGAGCAAATGATTGTAAAATGATGGCTCCTTTTGACATTCATTGTCTCTATAGTGTTCCCACACTTTAAAATGGTGGAACAGACAGTGTTCCTACACTTTAAACTTGGAGGTGTTCCCACACCTAAAAAGAGGAACAGAGTGGCCAACACTCAAACTGGTGGATTCTTACCTATTCGTCTGTATATTAAAATTAGGTAAGAGGTACCTCTACCTCCAACTGAGCAAGATGAATGTATATGATTGCTCAGGGTTAAAGTGGGACAGATAGTGTGTCTAACACTCAAACTAGATAGTGTGTCTATCACTTTACATAGATGGTGGCCAGCATCTTAAACTGGTGGGCTCTCGCTTGCCCGGCTTTCGAGCTAGAAGAAAGTGAATGGTTGTGAGAACTAGCCAAAACTAGCCTCTGGTTACGCAGCTGACCATTGTTTAATAGTTACAAATAGCTGAGATGGTTTGTGATCCACCATGGAAGTCACTAATGAAGCTTCCAAGGATCACCTAGCCCACAAGTGTCAGGCTATGTGGTAAAGGCTCTATCAAATCCTGTGATGGCTGTAATGACTTGCCCAAAGTCATATAGCATTTTCACTTGCTATGGCTCATGGTTGAAGCTGGAAAGTGGAAAATGGTTCATGGTCCACCATTGGTAGTCCTGATGTAGCTGCCAAGGATCATCTAGCCCAGGGAGTGAATGGCTACCTGGTAAAGGCTTTATCCATTCATGTTGCTGTAAAGTTTCTGTACATGGCTCAAGACTCCTGCTTGGTTTCCAGATCTTCTCAGTCACATCTGCTGCTACTCATCATCTGTTCATGTTCAGATCTTTTCTGTTTCAAGGCCAAGTAGGAGGTTGGATGGAATAAAAGATTAAGACTCTTCTTCTATTTGTCTTCATCAAAGGTCTACTGTTCTAGTGTTCTTCTCTGCAGTGAATCCTCTACATATATATTCTTGCACTTCATGGAGAAAATTGGACCGAAAATCTTCACAGATGTTCCTTTAGGGGAGGATTGTTGGGGTCAAAATCTGGTTTCCGCTGAGAGAAGAACTAGTTGCTGCTGAAGACTCATTTCTGCTGAGTCTTCTCATGTCTGCTGAAGCCTTCCATTGCTGCTGAAGACTTCTGCCTGTTGAACCTTCTCTGCTGATAGTTAGTTAGAGTTATTTTAGGCATTTATCTTGTACTTCTGGCTAATTGATCTCTGAATCAATAGCATTACTTGTTGCTTTCTTTACTAGGGTTCCTATCCTATATAAAGGAACCCTCATCACTTGTAATCTTTATCTTTTCTGAATACTACTTCGAAATTCTATCTGTTTAATTCTCGTTAACTCAATTCTTCTTGTGATCAATAGTTTATTCCGCATTCTATTGATTATACTTGTTCACTTGCTCTCACAGTAAGTTAATCTCTTACCCAGATTACTACATTTGTACCAATAGGCTGAAGATCCCCATTTTGGGACTCTACAACTTGCCTATGCTTGTGCCCTAGATTTCAAATTGTACCAATGGATGTAAAAAGTACATTCTTGAACGGTGTGATCAATGAGGAGGTATACGTGGCACAACCTCCGGGATTCATTGACTTCGAAAAACCGGATCATGTTTACAAGCTTAAGAAAGCGTTATATGGTCTCAAGCAAGCACCCAAAGCTTGGTATGATAGATTAAAAGCCTTTCTTATTAAACATGAATATAAAATGGGAATGGTAGATAACACACTTTTTACTAAGAAGAAGAGTTCAAACTTAATCATCGTTCAAATATATGTCGATGACATTATATTTGGGTCAACTTGTCAAAATATGTGTGATGAATTTGCCAAAATCATGCATGACGAGTTTGAAATGAGCATGATGGGTGAACTCAACTTCTTCCTTGGTCTTCAAATAAAACAAATGGAAGATGGAATATTTTTTAATCAAGCTAAATATATTAAAGAAATGCTTAAGAAATTTGGCCTAAAAGACTCTAAACCTATGAAAACCCCCATGGCCTTCGATACTAAACTCACGAAGGATGAAGGGAATGAGTCGGTGGATAGCACCAAGTATCGAGGCATGATCGGTAGTTTACTCTACCTCACGGCAAGTAGGCCCGATATCATGTTTAGTGTTTGTCTTTGTGCCCGCTTTCAAGAGGATCCCAAAATATCTCATCTTGAAGCGGTTAAACGTATCTTCTGATATGTTAAAGGCACTATGCACCTTGGGTTATGGTATCCTAAGGGGACCGGCATAGAAACCATAGTATATGCCGACTCTGATCATGCGGGGAAATTGTGTGGATCGAAAAAGTACTAGTGGCATTTGTACCTTTGTAGGATCTTGCCTCACATCTTGGTTCTTAAAGAAACAAACCGCTCCTGCTATCTCCACGACCGATGCCGAATATGTTAGCGCCGGAAAGGCATGTCAACAAGCACTATGGATAAAAACAAGCTCTCGTAGACTATGAAATTAGGTTAGATGACATACCTATTATGTGTGACAATAAAGGTTCTATAGATCTTAGTAAGAATCCCGTTCAACACTCCCATACTAAGCACATAGAAATTCGCCATCATTTTCTTAGGGATAATGTTCAAAAGGGGCATATCACTATTGAAAAGGTAGCGTTGGAAGACAACATAGCCGACATCTTAACCAAGCCTCTTAAGCGTGAAACCTTCACTTATCTTCGCTTAGGCCTAGGAATGATGGAACACATCCCTTAATTTCTTTACCATCATGTTGCTTTATTTTTAGCTTTCTTGTGCCAATAGTTCTTAATAGATATGTGTCAAATTCTTTTCTTAAAATTTTTTTGGAGCAGTATGTGCTTCTGTCGGCGGTCCCCTATCTTGGCGGCCCTAGAAGTTTTTGTGGCGGCCCCCAGATCAATAATGGACCGCCACCAGATGTACTCGTATGCTTTCTCCTTTTTAATTTTTTTTTGCATCCTTACACCTAAATTCTTTGATCACCGAATAGAAATAAATTAGATTTAGTAAATAAAATCTTATTCTTTGTTTTATTTTTTTTTCTTTCTCTAAACATTGTTAATTCAAATTGAAAACATCTTTCATCATATGCACAATGATCTTATAAACCTTCTCGAGATACATTCCTTATATGCATTCTCGAATTGTTTAAGATTAATAAAAACTAAATGATGTGTTGCCTAACAATCATCCTACATTCAATGCATTGAATTCACATATCTATTTCCTATTCTTGGCTCATAGTTTTACACCTTTAATTGCCTTACTTACTCCATTTACTCAGCTTTTGGCATATACTCATTTTTTTAGATCCTTTTTAAATTTTGTCTAGGTAGATTTTTTGTGGGAAGGGGTGAAATCGTCTTAGTGGCGGCCCCTAATACCTCCGGCGGCCCCTAAACTGTTTAGGACCGCCCGGACTTATTGGACCGCCATCAGTCACGGGTTTTTTTTTATCTTTTTCTGATCCTTTGACTCCTTTTCTGCCAAATAGTGTCTTTACCCGTTTTTGCCTGAACCATTTCTTACCCAATCCATCTCCCAACCATGCTTTGCCATTAATCACCCTTTATATCCCCCAAGATCGCTCTTTTCAATATCATCCCAAACATGTCTTCACCAAATCATGGCAAAGCTATTCTTGACTCACCACAATCACCTCCATCCTCTCCCTCATCAATCAACTCTCCACCTAAGTCTAAATACTCTTCACCAATCTATGACAAAACTCTCATTCCACCTAAATCAAATCCATCCTCACCTTCTTCATCTAAGATTTCCTCAAAAGAACGTCGCAAACGACATCTTGAGGAAATTCGTCATCTTGAAGAATTCTCTAAACTTCTCGATGATAAAATGAAGCAAGTTATAGAACTCCAAAATAGGCAACCCTCTCCCTCAACTCTCATTCACCCTCCCTTTATTGACCAAGTCAACCACCACTCCGACTTTTGCCATTGTTGTTTGGGAACCCGCAAGTATTTCAATATCTTGCTTAATGATCTCAACATGGTCAAGTCTCTTCTCATTGGACCCTCTACCCGCTTCCCTTGTTCCATCTCTTACAGTGGGCCTTAGTTTTCATCTTATAAGTCTTAGATTTTACTTGCTCTTATTAATTGTTCTATGTCTTAGTAGTTACTCTTGATGTACTTCTTTATGCTTGTCTTTTCTTTGTCTTTTTATTTATGAAGGGATGATGAATGTATTGTTTTGTCTCATTCATTTTCTCTCTTATAATTATTTTGGATATGTTTGCACTTGTACCATTAACTTTGTTTTGTAGCAAACAATTTTAATCCTAAGATCGATCCCTTGGTGCCCCTGATGACACCCGGGTTCGGGATGTCTATTCGGAAGTTTTAACAACCTCCTGGGCAGTGGACCCAACCGTTGTAGTATAGTAGTGGTAAGTCCGGGGGTTGTATCGTTCACTTAGGGAGTGTGTGTTAAGATCGTACTAATCAAGCCAAAGTCTAAAGGTTGGAAGAAGATTCTTTTTGGGTTTTTATGTTTATTGGAAAGCAGCTAAAATCGAGGGGTTTGGAAGGTTGGTTGTTTAAGCTATATTAACTACTCCTACTTCTAATAAAACAATAATAAATTGAAGCATGTTTACTTGGGGTGCATTACTCTTGCTAGCTATCTAACCCTTACTATTGCTTTGTCACTCTTGTGATGCTCTAGGTTAATTGCTTCCTAAGTTAACACACTAAATATGCGATAAAGTGGCCTGGACTAACGAGGACGAGGGAAGAGCCATATAGGTCCCGGGAACCGCTAGCTGCATTTAAAGCACCTTAATGATCTAAGACCTGTCACCTTCTTAGACACATGTTCTAATATAACTTATTAACCATAGACAAATTAAAGAGTTGATAGATCCATGCAAAGACACATCACAATAGCAATAGATAATTAGAGTTATAAACTACAATTAACTAGACTCATTGGATTAGATCCTCCAAGACCTAATCAATTAGTTACAAGGTTCATGCAATCCCAAATAAACACAAAGTAGATTAGCCAAGCATACTTGAATAAGAACAATCAACAATAAGAATTGAAGACATAATAAAGATGTAATCGAAGATCCAAACCATTACAAGATGTTTAGGAATGAATTAAGACCTTCTAAGTTGCTGGAAAACACCTACTCAAACCCTAAATCGTCCCTAGGGTTTGAGGCTTAAGAAAAACGAGTTACAAGGGTTTGTATTTATAGGCTGTTTTCTGCCGACTTAGTCGTGACGCCGTCATGGATTTTGGTGACGCCTTCAAGGCCTGAGGTCTGAATTAAAGTTGTAGAGTTTCTCGCTACGATCGCGTGGGCAGCTGAATCATCGAAATCCGAGTTCGTATGCAAAAGTTATGGCCAAAACAAGTTGTAATACCTCGCGCGCATGTTTTAACGATCATTTATATCTTCGAACATCGGGTCTTCTAGGGATCTTTAGTCGGAATAAGCGTCGTGATGGTGTCGAGTAATAAGTCGTGACACCGTCGTGAATGGAACCTTCTAGAGATTAGGGTTTCGTGAATGCATGTGACGGCGTCGAGTTGTGTGATGTGACGCCGTCGGGACCTTGATGATTTCTTTGATAAACTCTCTGTGAAGCATTGACGTTGTCACGTTGTAACTCGTGACGCCGTCGGAGTCTGATCATCAGGTAAAATCTTGAATATCATGGCTTGGCTTGTATTCTTGTCCGATTCTTCTCCGGCTAAACTCCAATGCATCCAAATCCCTCCAAATTGGCTCTAAAATGCTTGTTTTCACCAAAATGCTCCAAAATTCCTGAAAATCCAAAAAGGAACGATTAAGCACATATTTTGGGCATAAACATACAGATTTAGGGGCTAAATGAACCCGAAAAAGTGTATAAAATGCAACATCATCAAATACCCCTACACTTGGGATTTGCTTGTCCTCAAGCAAATGGGCTTTTCTATCTAGACAAATAACATATCGGGTTCATTCACACCTACTCTTCACAAATAATTTACAACATACACCTCTAGAGCTTTGTAATAAATAGTACGGAATATACACACTAGCACCTCACATAAGTGTTTGGGAAATATCACTCACTCTCTCAGGGTTTTGCAATGTAAGCATAAAAGTAAATGGAAACGGAAACGCTCATTACCTGCATAATATATAAGTTAACCATAGGCTTGGTAAAGGATCAAACGTCCACCGCTAGTGTTAGTACCAATTATTACTATCAAGAGGACTATGGGTTTTGGGTTTTGGGGTGTAATGATGTAAATGGAAACGGAAACGGATGGGGATATATTTGGGGGTAGGAATTTTTCTGGATTTGGGGTGGAAAGGGTTACAAAGTTAACTACTCGGATACACGCTGATTTGGTTGCTAGCCAAAAACTCGGACAAAGTATACAAACTCTACATCAATACTCTACAAACGATCTCTTTCTTTTTCTTTTCTATTTTTCTGTTTTTTTTTTTTTTTTTTTTTTTTTTGAAGAACATAACTGAAATGATACAAAGCTAGGGGCTTATATGACGTACCCCTACACTTGAGCTTTTTGATGGCTCAAAATATATCAATCTATCTAAGACCCGATTTGGTTGGATCAAATAACATGGAGCTTCTTCTGGACTTTAAGCTCTAGTGGGAGTAATAGGTGACTTCTTTCCCACTTCTTCAAATGAATAACACTAACCATGATTCCCAATCGTCCCAAAACTGTATATACAAGGATAGGGGCATAGCAACCGTGTACTCGAATAATTAACTAGGGTGAAACAAAAGTGATGTACTAAAAATGAGTACATACGGGGGCTAAGGTGAAAGGGTGATATCATGGGTGTAAGGGTTGAACAATGCTCTTCATTAATAGTCTAAAAGAATTAGAAAATTAAAGAGAGCCGCGAAAAGGTTTAGGCTCTGTGGGGTGTACTAGGGGTATCCTGCACTAAGGATGAGTGCATGCAAGGGTGTGGGTATCGCTAATGACCGGGTGTGATCAAGAGAACAGCAAAAAAGGTGTAGAACAGGGTTTATCCTAATTCGCCTCTTTAATAGTAAGAATAAGTATAAACATGTCGCAGTCTCGGAATGCATCAACTAAAACAAGTTCTAGAAGTTATATATTACCGGTACACTCAAATGAAAGGTAACTAACCCAGACATTCACATAGGACGACGAAGACCACACATACACCTCCGTAACGACGGATTAGACACATGTGACTGCTCTCTTCCTATTTAGAACCGGGTAAAGTCAAAGTCATCTTAGGCACCAAAGATGGGTACCCGAATTCCTAAAGATCTAGGGGCTAACCTCACATTTTGGGGGTGGAATTTGGGATGTTTTTGTGCTAGTCGTGCATATTCCTATCAATGAGACACTATAATCACTCGGCTTTCGAGACACATGTCATAAAAAATTTGAAATTTGGGTCTAAAATCTCCTTTTATGATATAGTTTCGATATATTACTCATCTTTTTAAGAAACAAACAAATGCCAAATAAAGGGTATAATCTAATGTTGTTTTCCCCCCTACACTTAAGTTGAACATTGTCCCCAATGTTCTTAAACCATTTAAAACATGTAAGGAAAAAGAGTGAGAGAAACTGGTACTGCCCTGGAATTGCTTGGCTGAAGGAAAAGAATCGAATGATATCTGGTTAAATCGTCATCCAAGAAACTTCATTTGAACTTCAGGAGAAATTCCATGCTTCCTCATCAAATATAACCTATCAATCAAAGACAAAGAAAACTATACCAAGCGTAAAGTCCACGGATGAAAAATAAATACAACCTTTGTAACTACATTTAGACTCTATGAAAGCAATAAAGATAGGATGAATGAATGTTAACTCAAAGGTTTTGCAATACAAGTTAAATCAAGTGATACTAAAAGTATAAAATGTTTTCTAAGTCTGGATACTTGTGACGTTGTCACGCTTTAAGGCGTGACGGCGTCAAAAACATCGAAAAATATTTGGTGACTCTCTGTATGATCATGACGTTGTCACGCTTTAACCTGTGACGACGTCGTGATCTGTAGAAAACAATTCTTGCTTTATTCTTGAAATTTCTGCATAAAAATCGTTAGGTAAATTATTTTACAAAAATCGCTGCACAAACCTTAGAATCAACAATTCAATCATATGACTCAAAAGAAACACACAAAACAAACATGACAAACATAACAAACAAGACACACCTAAAATGCAAGAAAATAAATAAATGATTGGGTTGCCTCCCAACAAGCGCTTGTTTTTGTTCGAGTCACGAGCCTGACTCTACGCTTATTTCACGCGTAAAAGGTGGGTCCCCCCTACACTTAAGGTCAAGCAAGGGTGGTAGTAGCGATACACACCATTAAGATGGATGTATGCCACGTGGGAAGAAGGTGGTGTATGAATGGCCAAGGGTTCTACTACCTTCATCCTAAAACTATCCGGACTAAATGGGTTGATGGGTAAGTCGGTTCCTCTTTTGCCTACTAGACTTTCATCTAAGGGTTGAAAATTTGGAAAAATTTGAGGTTCCTCATCATCATCACTAGGAAATCCTTTAGAGCTAAGAGATAGTTCATGCCTATGAGTGTTCAAGCCTATATGCACCAGTTTTGTAGGGCCTAAAGTTTCTATCTCCATTGGGATTTCTAAAGTTCCATCTAGTTTTTCCGGGTAAGTCCCGGGCGGTGTGTATTCCTCAAATGATAAAGGGGTCTGTGGGGAATCTAGTGGGCTTAGATTTTCTACTTCATCCTCCATCACATCAAGGTCACCTATGAGTGGTGTGGGTTCTCCAAACATCTTAATGAGGTCATCTAAAGGTGGAGTGGGCTCTCCAAACATTTTAATGTCCATTTCAATGTTCTTACGCATTTCTAACCAAACACTTTCATCTCCAAACAATCTTTTTGCATGAAACTTTAATTTTAATTTTTCATGTTCGGAAATAAAAGAGTCTAGCGGCTCGTTTTGTTTTTTAATCCCTTGGGTGAGGTTTTCAATGGTTTCCCATGCTTCCTCACCACTTAATTCCCTAAAATTTGTGTATGTAGCCCAATCAAGGTCCCTTTGGCTATATTCGTCCACATGATTATAAAAGCATTGAGTGAGGGACCATAAATCGTGGCTGTGATGAGGGAATTTTTGAATATGTTTTTTGAAACGAGCCAACACGTCATTGAAAGATTCATCCTCATATTGATATTGAAAAAGATTATTAAAAATTTGGAATTGCAGGCTTGTGTTTGGAGAGTTTTGAAAAGGGCGGGTGGGTGGTCTTTCATACATCATGATAACAAATGAAAAGGGTTACAAACAAAAGGCACAAAGAAAAGATAGACTACAAGAAAGCTAATTAACAAGAAAATAAAAATCTTACTTAAAAGGATTCAAGCAAGTAGACTTAAGCTAAACCAAGTATGATCCTAACTACTCCCCTCGCAGCGGCGCCAAAAACTTGATGACACCCGGGTTCGGGATGTCTATTCGGAAGTTTTAACAACCTCCTGGGCAGTGGACCCAACCGTTGTAGTATAGTAGTGGTAAGTCCGGGGGTTGTATCGTTCACTTAGGGAGTGTGTGTTAAGATCGTACTAATCAAGCCAAAGTCTAAAGGTTGGAAGAAGATTCTTTTTGGGTTTTTATGTTTATTGGAAAGCAGGTAAAATCGAGGGGTTTGGAAGGTTGGTTGTTTAAGCTATATTAACTACTCCTACTTCTAATAAAACAATAATAAATTGAAGCATGTTTACTTGGGGTGCATTACTCTTGCTAGCTATCCAACCCTTACTATTGCTTTGTCACTCTTGTGATGCTCTAGGTTAATTGCTTCCTAAGTTAACACACTAAATACGCGATAAAGTGGCCTGGACTAACGAGGACGAGGGAAGAGCCATATAGGTCCCGGGAACCGCTAGCTGCATTTAAAGCACCTTAATGATCTAAGACCTGTCACCTTCTTAGACACATGTTCTAATATAACTTATTAACCATAGACAAATTAAAGAGTTGATAGATCCATGCAAAGACACATCACAATAGCAATAGATAATTAGAGTTATAAACTACAATTAACTAGACTCATTGGATTAGATCCTCCAAGACCTAATCAATTAGTTACAAGGTTCATGCAATCCCAAATAAACACAAAGTAGATTAGCCAAGCATACTTGAATAAGAACAATCAACAATAAGAATTGAAGACATAATAAAGATGTAATCGAAGATCCAAACCATTACAAGATGTTTAGGAATGAATTAAGACCTTCTAAGTTGCTGGAAAAACACCTACTCAAACCCTAAAATCGTCCCTAGGGTTTGAGGCTTAAGAAAAACGAGTTACAAGGGTTTGTATTTATAGGCTGTTTTCTGCCGACTTAGTCGTGACGCCGTCATGGATTTTGGTGACGCCTTCAAGGCCTGAGGTCTGAATTAAAGTTGTAGAGTTTCTCGCTACGATCGCGTGGGCAGCTGAATCATCGAAATCCGAGTTCGTATGCAAAAGTTATGGCCAAAACAAGTTGTAATACCTCGCGCGCATGTTTTAACGATCATTTATATCTTCGAACATCGGGTCTTCTAGGGATCTTTAGTCGGATAAGCGTCGTGATGGTGTCGAGTAATAAGTCGTGACACCGTCGTGAATGGAACCTTCTAGAGATTAGGGTTTCGTGAATGCATGTGACGGCGTCGAGTTGTGTGATGTGACGCCGTCGGGACCTTGATGATTTCTTTGATAAACTCTCTGTGAAGCATTGACGTTGTCACGTTGTAACTCGTGACGCCGTCGGAGTCTGATCATCAGGTAAAATCTTGAATATCATGGCTTGGCTTGTATTCTTGTCCGATCAAGCAAGTAGACTTAGAATCGGACAAGAATACAAGCCAAGCCATGATATTCAAGATTTTACCTGATGATCAGACTCCGACGGCGTCACGAGTTACAACGTGACAACGTCAATGCTTCACAGAGAGTTTATCAAAGAAATCATCAAGGTCCCGACGGCGTCACATCACACAACTCGACGCCGTCACATGCATTCACGAAACCCTAATCTCTAGAAGGTTCCATTCACGACGGTGTCACGACTTATTACTCGACACCATCACGACGCTTATCCGACTAAAGATCCCTAGAAGACCCGATGTTCGAAGATATAAATGATCGTTAAAACATGCGCGCGAGGTATTACAACTTGTTTTGGCCATAACTTTTGCATACGAACTCGGATTTCGATGATTCAGCTGCCCACGCGATCGTAGCGAGAAACTCTACAACTTTAATTCAGACCTCAGGCCTTGAAGGCGTCACCAAAATCCATGACGGCGTCACGACTAAGTCGGCAGAAAACAGCCTATAAATACAAACCCTTGTAACTCGTTTTTCTGAAGCCTCAAACCCTAGGGACGATTTTAGGGTTTGAGTAGGTGTTTTTCCAGCAACTTAGAAGGTCTTTATTCATTCCTAAACATCTTGTAATGGTTTGGATCTTCGATTACATCTTTATTATGTCTTCAATTCTTATTGTTGATTGTTCTTATTCAAGTATGCTTGGCTAATCTACTTTGTGTTTATTTGGGATTGCATGAACCTTGTAACTAATTGATTAGGTCTTGGAGGATCTAATCCAATGAGTCTAGTTAATTGTAGTTTATAACTCTAATTATCTATTGCTATTGTGATGTGTCTTTGCATGGATCTATCAACTCTTTAATTTGTCTATGGTTAATAAGTTATATTAGAACATGTGTCTAAGAAGGTGACAGGTCTTAGATCATTAAGGTGCTTTAAATGCAGCTAGCGGTTCCCGGGACCTATATGGCTCTTCCCTCGTCCTCGTTAGTCCAGGCCACTTTATCGCATATTTAGTGTGTTAACTTAGGAAGCAATTAACCTAGAGCATCACAAGAGTGACAAAGCAATAGTAAGGGTTGGATAGCTAGCAAGAGTAATGCACCCCAAGTAAACATGCTTCAATTTATTATTGTTTTATTAGAAGTAGGAGTAGTTAATATAGCTTAAACAACCAACCTTCCAAACCCCTCGATTTTACCTGCTTTCCAATAAACATAAAAACCCAAAAAGAATCTTCTTCCAACCTTTAGACTTTGGCTTGATTAGTACGATCTTAACACACACTCCCTAAGTGAACGATACAACCCCCGGACTTACCACTACTATACTACAACGGTTGGGTCCACTGCCCAGGAGGTTGTTAAAACTTCCGAATAGACATCCCGAACCCGGGTGTCATCAGGGGCACCAAGGGATCGATCTTAGGATTAAAATTGTTTGCTACAAAACAAAGTTAATGGTACAAGTGCAAACAATATCCAAAATAATTATAAGAGAGAAAATGAATGAGACAAAACAATACATTCATCATCCCTTCATAAAATAAAAAGACAAAGAAAAGACAAGCATAAAGAAGTACATCAAGAGTAACTACTAAGACATAGAACAATTAATAAGAGCAAGTAAAATCTAAGACTTATAAGATGAAAACTAAGGCCCACTGTAAGAGATGGAACAAGGGAAGCGGGTAGAGGGTCCAATGAGAAGAGACTTGACCATGTTGAGATCATTAAGCAAGATATTGAAATACTTGCGGGTTCCCAAACAACAATGGCAAAAGTCGGAGTGGTGGTTGACTTGGTCAATAAAGGGAGGGTGAATGAGAGTTGAGGGAGAGGGTTGCCTATTTTGGAGTTCTATAACTTGCTTCATTTTATCATCGAGAAGTTTAGAGAATTCTTCAAGATGACGAATTTCCTCAAGATGTCGTTTGCGACGTTCTTTTGAGGAAATCTTAGATGAAGAAGGTGAGGATGGATTTGATTTAGGTGGAATGAGAGTTTTGTCATAGATTGGTGAAGAGTATTTAGACTTAGGTGGAGAGTTGATTGATGAGGGAGAGGATGGAGGTGATTGTGGTGAGTCAAGAATAGCTTTGCCATGATTTGGTGAAGACATGTTTGGGATGATATTGAAAAGAGCGATCTTGGGGGATATAAAGGGTGATTAATGGCAAAGCATGGTTGGGAGATGGATTGGGTAAGAAATGGTTCAGGCAAAAACGGGTAAAGACACTATTTGGCAGAAAAAGGAGTCAAAGGATCAGAAAAAGATAAAAAAACCCGTGACTGATGGCGGTCCAATAAGTCCGGGCGGTCCTAAACAGTTTAGGGGCCGCCGGAGGTATTAGGGGCCGCCACTAAGACGATTTCACCCCTTCCCACAAAAAATCTACCTAGACAAAATTTAAAAAGGATCTAAAAAAAATGAGTATATGCCAAAAGCTGAGTAAATGGAGTAAGTAAGGCAATTAAAGGTGTGTAAAACTATGAGCCAAGAATAGGAAATAGATATGTGAATTCAATGCATTGAATGTAGGATGATTGTTAGGCAACACATCATTTAGTTTTTATTAATCTTAAACAATTCGAGAATGCATATAAGGAATGTATCTCGAGAAGGTTTATAAGATCATTGTGCATATGATGAAAGATGTTTTCAATTTGAATTAACAATGTTTAGAGAAAGAAAAAAAAATTAAAACAAAGAATAAGATTTTATTTACTAAATCTAATTTATTTCTATTCGGTGATCAAAGAATTTAGGTGTAAGGATGCAAAAAAAAATTAAAAAGGAGAAAGCATACGAGTACATCTGGTGGCGGTCCATTATTGATCTGGGGGCCGCCACAAAAACTTCTAGGGCCGCCAAGATAGGGGACCGCCGACAGAAGCACATACTGCTCCAAAAAAATTTTAAGAAAAGAATTTGACACATATCTATTAAGAACTATTGGCACAAGAAAGCTAAAAATAAAGCAACATGATGGTAAAGAAATTAAGGGATGTGTTCCATCATTCCTAGGCCTAAGCGAAGATAAGTGAAGGTTTCACGCTTAAGAGGCTTGGTTAAGATGTCGGCTATGTTGTCTTCCAACGCTACCTTTTCAATAGTGATATGCCCCTTTTGAACATTATCCCTAAGAAAATGATGGCGAATTTCTATGTGGTATGGGAGTGTTGAACGGGATTCTTACTAAGATCTATAGAACCTTTATTGTCACACTAATAGGTATGTCATCTAACCTAATTCATAGTCTACGAGAGCTTGTTTTTATCCATAGTGCTTGTTGACATGCCTTTCCGCGCTAACATATTCGGCATCGGTCGTGGAGATAGCAGGAGCGGTTTGTTTCTTAAGAACCAAGATGTGAGGCCAAGATCCTACAAAGGTACAAATGCCACTATTACTTTTTCGATCCACACAATTTCCCCGCATGATCAGAGTCGGCATATACTATGGTTTCTATGCCGGTCCCCTTAGGATACCATAACCCAAGGTGCAATAGTGCCTTTAACATATCAGAAGATACGTTTAAAAACCGCTTCAAGATGAGATATTTGGGATCCTCTTGAAAGGCGGGCACAAGACAAACACTAAACATGATATCGGGCCTACTTGCCGTGAGGTAGAGTAAACTACCGATCATGCCTCGATACTTGGTGCTACAACCGACTACATTCCCTTCATCCTTCGTGAGTTTAGTATCGAAGGCATGGGGGTTTTCATAGGTTTAGAGTCTTTTAGGCCAAATTTCTTAAGCATTTCTTTAATATATTTAGCTTGATTAAAAAATATTCCATCTTCCATTTGTTTTATTTGAAGACCAAGGAAGAAGTTGAGTTCACCCATCATGCTCATTTCAAACTCGTCATGCATGATTTTGGCAAATTCATCACACATATTTTGACAAGTTGACCCAAATATAATGTCATCGACATATATTTGAACGATGATTAAGTTTGAACTCTTCTTCTTAGTAAAAAGTGTGTTATCTACCATTCCCATTTTATATTCATGTTTAATAAGAAAGGCTTTTAATCTATCAAACCAAGCTTTGGGTGCTTGCTTGAGACCATATAACGCTTTCTTAAGCTTGTAAACATGATCCGGTTTTTCGAAGTCAATGAATCCCGGAGGTTGTGCCACGTATACCTCCTCATTGAATTGATCACACCGTTCAAGAATGTACTTTTTACATCCATTGGTACAATTTGAAATCTAGGGCACAAGCATAGGCAAGTTGTAGAGTCCCAAAATGGGGATCTTCAGCCTATTGGTACAAATGTAGTAATCTGGGTAAGAGATTAACTACTGTGAGAGCAAGTGAACAAGTATAATCAATAGAATGCGGAATAAACTATTGATCACAAGAAGAATTGAGTTAACGAGAATTAAACAGATAGAATTTCGAAGTAGTGTTCAGAAAAGATAAAGATTACAAGTGATGAGGGTTCCTTTATATAGGATAGGAACCCTAGTAAAGAAAGCAACAAGTAATGCTATTGATTCAGAGATCAATTAGCCAGAAGTACAAGATAAATGCCTAAAATAACTCTAACTAACTATCAGCAGAGAAGGTTCAGCAGGCAGAAGTCTTCAGCAGCAATGGAAGGCTTCAGCAGACATGAGAAGACTCAGCAGAAATGAGTCTTCAGCAGCAACTAGTTCTTCTCTCAGCGGAAACCAGATTTTGACCCCAACAATCCTCCCCTAAATTGGACAGGAACATCTGTGAAGATTTTCGGTCCAATTTTCTCCATGAAGTGCAAGAATAATATATGTAGAGGATTCACTGCAGAGAAGAACACTAGAACAGTAGACCTTTGATGAAGACAAATAGAAGAAGAGTCTTAATCTTTTATTCCATCCAACCTCCTACTTGGCCTTGAAACAGAAAAGATCTGAACATGAACAGATGATGAGTAGCAGCAGATGTGACTGAGAAGATCTGGAAACCAAGCAGGAGTCTTGAGCCATGTACAAAACTTTACAGCAACATGAATGGATAAAGCCTTTACCAGGTAGCCATTCACTCCTGGGCTAGATGATCCTTGGCAGCTACATCAGGACTACCAATGGTGGACCATGAACCATTTTCCACTTTCCAGCTTCAACCATGAGCCATAGCAAGTGAAAATGCTATACGACTTTGGGCAAGTCATTACAGCCATCACAGGATTTGATAGAGCCTTTACCACATAGCCTGACACTTGTGGGCTAGGTGATCCTTGGAAGCTTCATTAGTGACTTCCATGGTGGATCACAAACCATCTCAGCTATTTGTAACTATTAAACAATGGTCAGCTGAGTAACCAGAGGCTAGTTTTGGCTAGTTCTCACAACCATTCACTTTCTTCTAGCTCGAAAGCCGGGCAAGCGAGAGCCCACAGTTTAAGATGCTGGCCACCATCTATGTAAAGTGATAGACACACTATCTAGTTTGAGTGTTAGACACACTATCTGTCCCACTTTAACCCCTGAGCAATCATATACATTCATCTTGCTCAGTTGGAGGTAGAGGGTACCTCTACCTAATTTTTATATATACAGACGGATAGGTAAGAATCCACCAGTTGAGTGTTGGCCACTCTGTTCCTCTTTTTAGGTGTGGGAACACCTCCAAGTTTAAAGTGTAGGAACACTGTCTGTTCCACATTTTAAAGTGTGGGAAACACTATAGAGACAAATGAATGTCAAAAGGAGCCATCATTTTACAATCATTTGGCTCAGAAATCCAGTTTATAGTGTTGGACACCTCTAAGTGTGGTCAATCATGAGCAATCGAATACTCTCATTTTGCTCATGAGATCACACAGAAAAACCTGCAAAAACTTGAAAAACACTATATACAGTGAAACAAGAAAACAAGGAAATCAAAATGTATATTCAGCAGATATGAAAAAGAGCTGATCAGCAGAAACCCATACTCAGCAGAAATGGGTGTATGATCAGCAGATACTAGATACTACACCTAATCTACCAAATTTACTAAACAAGAAGAAAACTAGATACACTACCCAATAATACCATTCTAGATATTAAACCTGTTGGCCTCCTTTAGATCCCTTTTTATCCTCCGAATAAGTTGGACAACCATGGTAATAGTATTCCCAACAGGGTATGGCTCAATCTCTAGTTTGTGATCCAGCATCTTGTTCATAAGGGTAATCTCCAAGGGATATTCCTGGTCCACCTGCATGTAGAGAGTTGTCCCATGCTCTAGCTCAAGCATATGCACAGCAGGCAGACTAAACAGTTTCCAGCTCTTAATCCTCCAAGTCTCTTGATTACGCCAAATAGGATTCGTATCAGTTTCATCAGAATGAAACAATATGTGCAAATCAACCCAGAGTTCTTTAGCAATGCCCACAGGATTAGACTTCTTCATATAGTTGTTCACAGATGCTGATAACTGAATCAGAGCTACCCTGTCTATCATGTGGAGAATGTCTTGGAGATAGGAAAACCGCTTGGAAACACCATCCCTGCTGGCAATCTCATGAAACAACTCATTCCCAGAAGGCACAATTTTCCAGCTAGTCAATCCTGGCCCTATTATGAGAGGGTCAATAGAAGAAACTCCCTCATCAGCTGAAGATGAGTAATATCTTATGTGTTGTTTGTCAGCAGCTTCTGGATCTTCTGGAGAGAAAGGTATCGATGGAGCAGGGGCTGATGAAGACTCATCTCAGTTCTGAGTCTTTTACTTCTTCTAAACCAAAGGGTGCTCATCATGTGCTTCTTCTTCAGAGAATGGAGCATTAGCAAGTAGGGGTGAGCAGTACTGGCACCAACATTGGGAGTAACAGAAGAATTAAAGGATCTTGTCACTGGTCTTGATCTTTAGAACCTGCAGAAGACAGAGATGGGTCCTTGGACAGATATGATACAATTAGGAGTGCTGGCTCCTTTGCAGCAGTGCTTCATTTCATTGTACTTGGCAATGAGAGCTTCTCCTTTAACGGACTTAGCCCATGCCAAGGTTTGTCCCCTGATTGTAGGACTCCCGCTGACATTCTGATGTAAGTCTGCATGAATTTGGTGGAGTCTCCTGGGACATGGGTTTTTTCTTGTCTTTTGTATGCAATGGAGCACACAGTCATTTTTTCTCTTGGTAACAGCCAATGCCATTGTAGACTCAAAATCAGGATGAGTGGAGTCCATTCCTAGAACCTTCCTTGCAATCTCAGGTGATGTTCTAAGTTGATTCATGGCAAGCATCCACTGAGTATCCGTGAATGGTGGCAATCATATAGTCCTATTTCTTCTTCTTTTCAGCTGAAAGTTCAGACCCTGAACACAAGAATTTGTTGAGAGGACTCTGTATCCCACTTCTGAGCTAATTTGCATCCTTCTCACTCTGTTCACTGAGCAATCTCAGTCTCTCAGCTTCCTTAGCATGATCTCAGCTTGAAGTCTCTGAATCTCCAACTGACTCTTTTCCTCATCTGTCAATCCATCCATAGTAGAAATTCCATGAGGTGAACACAAATCAGTAACAATACCTTTCCCTTTGTTAGTAGACTCAGGTCTTGACAATATCAGTCTAGCAGCAGGATTGGACGTCAGCAGCCACTGTAGACTCAGCAGCAAATGTTGTTTCAGCAGCATTACTAGCTTCAGCAGGCATACTGGTCTCAGCAGGAACAATGTTCTCAGTAGTTGGAAGTTATTAGTCTCCAAATCCAAATCAGTTGACTGCCTTGAAGTAGATCCAATCTTGTGAGATGTCGTTTCTTAGTAAACGTCTTGACACTTTGTGTAGCAACATCAAGAGGAGATTTGTCAACCTAGAAGGATTTAACCTGTCCTTCTGTAAGAGTTTGAGCAGCTTCAAACATGGTTGGACTCACTTCCTTTTCAGCAAGGTCACTTTCATCAACAGGAGTGACATGAGTGGATTCGTTTATAGCAGCATCAGCAGCTGAAACAATTTTTCCAATGCAGCATGCTCCTTTTTTCCTCTTCCTCCTCTGAATCACTAATAACAGATTTCCTTTTAGCTTGGATTTTCACCTTCTCTTCAAGCTTCTTGAGCCTTTTGTAGAGCAGTGATAGAGTTTCTTTGTTCAGTTTCTTGACAGCATGAAGTTCTTGCTCAAGACCTGCAATTTTCTTTAAACAGGTTGGAATCATAGAGAGAAGCTCTGAATCAGTGTACTAGTCTCTTGAATCAGCTGCCAGACTCCTTTTGTTGTTTCATATACTCCACCATGACATCCTAAATCACTTTCAGGGTTCTGAGTGAAGGACCAGGTGGAGTGTTGGAACCAAAGATATGGGCGTGCATTGGAGACATGATTGGTGATTGAATTGGTGACTGAACAGGTGTTGGAGTGGGTTCCTCAGGAGTTGTTCAAGAGGATGTTCTTGAACAATATTCTCAGCAGCTGTAGGTGCTTGTGCCTGAAGAGCCGGATTGGATCAGCAGGTTGGTTTAGTTCAGCAGGTGGGTTTAGCATAGCTGCTATGAGAGGGGCATGTCAGCACCATCATATATTCGGAGTGAAGCAAAAACCTTTTGTGTGAATGATGGCACGTCATATTCAGTTTCATCAGCTGGTACCATGTTGACAGCTAGCTGAATGAATCTAGGATACATCAAAAACTTGTTCTTATGACCTGCATTAGTTACCATTCCTTCAAAGATATTTTGGAGAAGTTATACTTCTGACCTCTATATATACAAACCAATGCACACCCCACTTGACTGTTGAATTGAGTCATAGCACCACGTTTAGGAGCAAGACAGTGGTTAAGGTAATGTATCAGGAACTTCCATTGAGGATCAAATTTACCTTTTTCAAACAACATAACATTATCTCCACGTCGGTATCCAATTGTGGCTAGTCCCTCAAAAATTTCTTGATTGGGAAGTGATGTAATACCATCTTCATCATCCAAGAGTAAGGCGTTTCTAAGAGAAGCTTCACTCACTGAATATTCAGCCCCATCAACAGTTGCAACAAGCTCGATATGATCCCCAACTGTGCGTTTAGTGGCGGTTGACCAGAATTGACGAACCAAGGATGTGTAGACAGTTGGAGTGGCACTAAGAGCATACCGAAAATGTGAAGCATCAATGACATCAATAATCTGATGAAATAATTCGCTTCCAGCAGATTTTTCCAAATAAGCAACTTTGTTGTGATCTCTGCTGAAATTAAGGGCAGCCATTGAGAGAAATGAAAAGGTTATGATCGGTAGTGTAGTGAAGGGGGTTAAGTTTGAATGAGAGTGAGAGGGCTTATTAGTTGTATTTATAATTTGAATTGCTGAGCGGTTATTGGACCGTGATAAAGTGTGAGAGAGAGAGTAATGATGATATAGCAGAAGATAACTGTAAATAATCCACACGAAACCTTCTAATCACATTAATCAGCCGTAAAACTTGCAAGTTGTTATTTATCAGAAAAGTCAACGGTCAAAGATTCTCAGCAGTAACGGCACTCTCAGCAAATCACCTTCTCAGCGGAAACCACATCTCTCAGCAGAAACCCAAATCAGCAGTTTAATACTAAAGGCATAGAATGCCTCCCCTCAAGACCAGATACCTCTCCTCAAACAACACTGCCTCCCCTCAAGTGACAATCTATTCTTCAGATAATCATACAAGAAACAGAACAACTATTGAACCTGCAAATATACAGAATCTGTACACAAAAACTTCAAACAAACTGTTAGAAACACAAAACATCAAGTCACAAAAGACTTGATTTGGAACTCATACCTATTATTCTTACATCTCATGTGTAAAGGATAATAAGGTTTGTATGGTTTGAGGCCTAAACCTTGACTGTCTGAAGGTCTTTTCCCCAATATCCCCTTTCCATGATGTTTATGAAAGTTGCAATTTATAAAAAAATGAGTGAAACTTCCACAGACAAAGCAGGTTTTGGTATGATGAACTTGTTTATTATATGATTCCTTTTTCTTAGATTTAGTGTTTTGATGATAATTTGTAACAGAGTTACATCCATGAGAACCTTTTTTAGTAGTTTTATCAAAACAATCATTCTCATTATTGATCTCAAATGGTTCAACAGACTCAGAATCCAAGGACTCAACAGTGACAGACTCTATATTAGTAATATCATTTTGATCTATTTTAATAGAAACTTCTGAGTCTTGATCACTATTTGTTCTTTGGGAACTGTCTTTCCTTGACTCGAAGCTAAAAAGACTTGTGGTGTAAGACCTGTCACTGAAATCAAGAAAATCACAAAAACTTTGAGTAACAGATTTTGAAGGAAAAGATACATTCTCATTACTAACATATGTCTTACCCACACAAGTTTCTTCACTCTCATCAAGGGAAAACTTTGGTGGCATGTAGTTGCCATTCATGGGGGGTGGGACAGCCTTAAAGTGGTCAGCTTTGACAAATCTGTTATACAAAGGCTCATCCTTTTTGTCATCTAAGTTACAAGAAAATATTCCCAACTCAGAGTTCCCAAATCCCCAATCATAATCATCAGTTTGAACATAACCAAGTCCCCTTTTTGATCTTGCACTCATGGATGAGTCAACAAGTTTGTGAAGATTCTTAGAACTATCTAGCCATTTTTTATTGATATTTCTTTCTTTTTCAATGACTTCAAGTAACAGTTGGTATTCATTATCATTTCTTGCGACAATCTGTTCTTTATCAATTTTCGCTTGATCAAGTAACCTCTTTCTATACTCAGCAAGCTTAGCATGTTTTTCAACTTCAAAAGTTAGTACTCTGATCTTTTCTTCATAGTCAATTTGATCCTTTACAAAGCATTTTATCTGTTTTTCTAATGATCTAACAGCTTTATGATGTGCTTTTAATTCAGAAGTACATTCATTTAGTTGTGTTCTTTGTTGTTGATAATCAGTTTCAATAATTTTATATTTACCATCATTACAGAATTTACACAAGGGAGGGGGTAGTACCTTGGAATTTGTAATACCCATCATACAGAACAGTTTGTCCTTCTCAGTATTCTTGGGATTTTGGTTTTCAGCAAATACTTCAGATTTCATGGTGTTGGTTTCGACATGTCTTTTGTGCCAATTTTCTAAGACTCTTTTTCTTGCAGTCAATAGTTCCAAGTCTTGGTTAATCACATATTCTTCCCAGAAATTAGGATAAGGATTGTCAGAGGACATGATGGAAGCAAGCAGATTTCTTCAGAATTCACAGACTCTCAATAGGCTCTGATACCAATTGTAGAGTCCCAAAATGGGGATCTTCAGCCTATTGGTACAAATGTAGTAATCTGGGTAAGAGATTAACTACTGTGAGAGCAAGTGAACAAGTATAATCAATAGAATGCGGAATAAACTATTGATCACAAGAAGAATTGAGTTAACGAGAATTAAACAGATAGAATTTCGAAGTAGTAGTCAGTAAGAAAGATAAAGATTACAAGTGATGAGGGTTCCTTTATATAGGATAGGAACCCTAGTAAAGAAAGCAACAAGTAATGCTATTGATTCGGAGATCAATTAGCCAGAAGTACAAGATAAATGCCTAAAATAACTCTAACTAACTATCAGCAGAGAAGGTTCAGTAGGCAGAAGTCTTCAGCAGCAATGGAAGGCTTCAGCAGACATGAGAAGACTCAGCAGAAATGAGTCTTCAGCAGCAACTAGTTCTTCTCTCAGCGGAAACCAGATTTTGACCCCAACACAAGTAATATTCTAATGGATTCTAACCTAGAAACGGGAGCATAAGTTTCGTCATAATCAATTCCTTCTTGTTGATTATAGCCTTGGGCAACTAGCCTAGCTTTGTTTCTAGAAACAATTCCATTTTCGTCTAGCTTATTTCTAAAGACCCATTTAGTTCCTATGATTGTTGTACCTATAGGTCTAGGGACTAATTCCCATACATCATTTGCTATAAATTGATTTAGTTCTTCTTGCATAGCAATAATCCAACTTTCATCTCCTATGGCTTCATTTATGTTCTTGGGTTCTACGATAGATATAAAGCAAAAATATTACTTTGGTTTTGAGCTTGATACCCAAGGGTTCTTTGGTTTAAATTTCCTATGACATTTTCTAATGGGTGATCCTTTGATTCCTTTATGTTTATAGTTTCTTCCACTTCGGGAGTATCATCATTTATGGGATTTTCTATAATTTTCTTTTCAATTAACCTAGAGGTTTCTTCTTCATCTAGATCATCATCTACCAAAGGTGATGTCTTAGAAGGTGGAGGGGATTCGTCGAATGTCACGTTGAGTGATTCTTCGATTTTCATAGTTTTCTTATTCAAGACAATATAAGCCTTGCTATTTTGAGAATATCCTAGAAAGATACCTTCGTATGACTTTGGGTCAAACTTTGTAAGGTAATCTTTAGTGTTTAAGATGAAGCACTTGCTTCCAAACACTTTAAAGTAGTCTAAGGTGGGTTTTCTATTTCTTAGAATCTCATATGGAGTTTTTCCTAAAATAGCTCTAATGGATATTCGATTTAAGATATAGGTGGATGTATCTACGACATTACACCAAATTTTTGAGGGATAGATTGTTCATTTAGCATGGTTCTACTCATTTCTTGAAGTGTCCTATTTTTCCTTTCAACTACACCATTTGATTGAGGAGTGCGAGGAGCCGAAAAGTTGTGTGAAATTCCATTGGCATCACAAAGCTTTCCGAATTGCACTTCATTATCAAATTCCCTTTCGTGGCCAGTCCTTATTGACACTATAGAGCAACCAAGTTGATTTTGAACTTTCTTACTAAAGATTTCAAATTGGTCAAAGGCTTATGTTTTGTCCTTAAGGAACCTAGTCCAAGTATATCTAGAGTAATCATCTACAATGACTAAGGTATATTTGTTTCCACCGTAGCTTCGTACGGCAGACGGACCAAACAGATCCATATGAAGAAGTTCTAAGCATCTAGTTGTTGAAACTATATTCTTAGCCTTATGACTAGCGTGAGCTTGTTTTCCAATCTTACAAGCATCACAAAAGTATCTATCAAATTTTAGCTTGGGCAAATTTCTAACTAGTTTCTTAGATGTCATCGATTGGATTAGACGCATATTGGCGTGACCTAATCTCCTATGCCATAATGTCGAATTCTCATCAATCGATACTAGACATATTTTATCTTTGGGATTAGCATTTAACTTCATAACGTATAGGCCCTTTTTAACTATGCCTTTACCTATGACTTTATTATTTTTGTATATGGTGCTGTCGTTTTTAGTGAATTGAACCTCACAATTAGTAGCACATATTTGACTAACACTAAGTAAGTTAAATCCTAGGTTATCTACATGATCTACATTAGCAATTTCAAGAGAGTCATGAGAGATCGTACCTTTGCCAATTATGTTTCCACGAAGATTGCTTCCAAAAGTAACTTTTCCTCCGTTGTAAGCTTTGTAGCTTGAGAATAGCTTTCGATTTCCCGTCATATGGCTAGTGCATCCGCTATCTTTGATCCATTCATCAGGTTCGAGATTTATACCAAGGCATATTTGATTTGACTCTTGAGCAGTGAGACAAACTTCAGATTTTACTTCCAGATTCATGTCTGGTGGCGGTCCCTTATCACTTAAGGGGGCCGCCACAAGGCTTTGGGGACCGCCATTAGATATGGGTCCGCCATCAGTGACGTTGATATCTTTTGTTGATGATTGAGCAATGAGACAAGCTTCACGTTCTTTCTTGTCATCACTTTCTTCATTACTTTCACTCCAATAGCCTCCAATGAATGCTCTTTGACTCTTGTCTTTAGATAATTTTGGACACTCACTAATGAAGTGATTTGAATCACCACAACCAAAACATTTTCGCTCATCCTTGTTGTTCTTGTCATCGCGATTTCTTGGGAATGTCTTGCCTTCATTCCTTGGTTGTCTAATAAATCTACATCTACGTCTAAAGAATCTTTTGAAATTTCTAACCGCTAGTGCGTATTCTTCATCCTCACTACTTGAAGATGAGCATTCCTCGTCGCTTAATTCCTTCTTGGCTTTTAAGGCTAATGACTTCTTTTCATGTTTGACTTTTACAAAATCCGAGTCTTTCTTAATAATCATTTCATGAACTTTAAGATTTCCAATAAGCTCATCAAGTGCAAGAGTAGTCAAATTCTTTGATTCTTCAATGGCCGTCACCGTTGCTCTCCACTTAGGATGTAGAGCTCTTAGAAACTTCCTAACGACGTTCTTGCTAGAGAAACCTTCATCAAGAGATTTTAAACTAGTAATAATAACATTAAATCTAGCAAAAGCACTATCTATAGATTCGTCCTCAGGAATGACGAATTGTTCATATTGTTGGACCAAGAGATCAATCTTGCTATCTTTGACTTGTGTATCACCTTCATGAGTGACTAGTAGAGTTTTCCAAATTTCTTTTGCCGTTTTACACATAAAATTCTTTCATATTCTTTTCTTGGCAAAGCATTATAAATAACCATTTTAGCTTCATTATTTTTAGCTAATCTTCTTTTATGTTCATCATTAAGTTTTTCAAAAGGGATAACCTCCTCAACTTGGGTTTCCGAATTTTTCTCTACATTTTTAAAGTCACCCACAGTGATAACATGCCAAAGATCAAGATCTTTTGATTGAACATATGTCTCGAATCTATTTTTCCAATATATAAAATTATTGCTTTCAAAAAGTGATGGTCTTTGCATAGATTGCCCTTCTAGACATCTTTCGAAATCCATAGATCGATCCAAGCTTTAAAATACAGTATACTTTAAAGATCTTGGGTGCGACCTGCTCTGATACCAATTGTAGTAAACTAGAAGGGGGGTTGAATAGTTTACCATTTAATTTCGTCTATTTGAAAAATATTTACTAGTTAAAATAGTTTGATTCGAGATATGTGTTGCAATCAAAACAATCAATATGAAAGACTAAACTATAACAATAATAAACTTAAACTAATGCAATAAGTAAATGTAAATGAAAAGAGTTAGAAAAAAGAAACAACCAAACGAAGACACCGGAGTTTTATAGTGGTTCGGCTACTCGCCATACTCCACTCCTCGAGTACACCTACTCGAGATTTCACTATGTCAACAAGCTCCCTTTAGGCGGAGAAAACCGTTACACGACGTTGCTTACTTCCTTTTCCGACACTAAGCTAAATGTCGAGTTCTAATCCTAACTAGAGCCAATCTCACAACACAACACAACACAACACAACACAACACAACGCAACACAACACAACAAATGCATACACTTGGAGAACCACTCAATCCAATGTATGACTCACAACACCTAGATATACAAACTTGGAGAACCACTCAATCCAAGTATCACTCACAACACTCACAACTAATATTGGATATACACAATCCAATAACTAACCTATACACAAGATGAATAGACTTGTATGTTTGAGAAGAGAAGAGAAGATGATCACTCTTGAAAGTTGATATGAAGAACACTCTTGTTCTTGACTTGCCCTCACTCTTGATAAATGATAAAAAAAAATGATGATCACTAAAAACAATGTTAAGATATGTAGTGATCAAGAAAAGAAAATAATGAAAGAAAAAATTAGATCTGAAAAACTATGTGCAAAAGTGGTTGGTGAAAAATCAGGAGGAGGCCAGTATTTATAGCCAGCAGAAGCCCAACGGCTATCTGCTGGCGATC